>CM040404.1:125700410-125702910 GCA_022702515.1 Ilyophis sp. 1 JC-2022
GGGTTAGGGTATTAGACGGTAGGATCACTGCAGCAAGGTTAGATAGGATCTACATATCACAGGCTTTTAGCACCAGGTTAGCAAGGAGTTTTATGCACCCAGTAGGTTTCACAGACCATCACCTAGTCACCACCGATATATGTATTTCACCCAGTATGAGGTGCAACTCATACTGGCATTTTAATATCAAACTATTACAAGACAGGGTGTTTTGTACAAGGTTTGAGTCCTTTTGGGAGGTATGGAGGAGCAGAAAGGCAGAGTTTAACTCTCTAAGTCAGTGGTGGGAGGTTGGAAAGACACAGGTTCGTGTTTTTTGCCAGCAGTACACCGCCCACTCTACAGCCAGGGTCAGAGCTGAGATAAAAAAACTGGAACAGGAGATCCAAAAAATGCAGGATAACTTCATGACACCTGGCAGCTCTATCCAGGATAGCCTGCTGCAGGGGAAAAGTAAAGCGCTGAGCATGCTGTTACGGGAAAGAGTGAAGGGGGCCATAGTGAGGGCACGTTTTAGCAACATCAAAGACATGGATGCACCCAGTGCTTTCTTTTTTAATCTAGAAAAATCATCATATAAAAAGAAGCACATGGCCTGTCTTCGCCTCCCTGATGGCAGGGTGACTAGTGAGCCTGCTGAGATGCGGAGACATGCCGTTAGTTTTTATACTGCCCTCTATGGGGCGGATGAATGCGACCAGGAGTGTGCTGCAGAACTACATCAGGACCTGCCTCAGTTAGGGGCTGCTGAGCGCGCAGCCTTGGACTCTGGGCTTAGCCTGGATGAGCTGACCGCAGCAGTGAGACAGCTGGCACCAGGCAAAGCACCAGGCATTGACGGCCTACCAGTCGATTTTTATAAACACTTTTGGACCAGTTTGGGCCCTGATCTATGGGAAGTGCTGGTGGAGTGTGTCGGGAGTGGCTTACTACCAGCTTCCTGTCGCCGTGCTGCTTTAACCCTGCTGCCAAAGAAAGGGGACCTGGCTTTTTTAAAGAACTGGAGACCTGTCGCACTTTTATGCGCCGACTATAAGCTTTTGTCCAAAGTACTGGCAAATAGACTTAAAAAATACTTAGAGTTACTTGTCCACAAAGACCAGTCCTATTGTATTCCGGGCAGGACTATTACTGATAATTTGTTCCTGATGAGAGATTTGTTTGACCTATGTAAATTTTACAATCTAAACATTGGTATTCTGTCTCTTGATCAGGAAAAGGCTTTTGACCGGGTTGATCATGGTTTTTTGTTTTCCACTTTGAGGGCTTATGGTTTTGGTGATGGGTTTTTATCATGTTTGGGAGTTTTGTATGAGGGTGCCTCATGTATGGTTAAAGTGGGGGGTGGGCTGAGTCGTCCATTTCCTGTAAAGAGAGGGATCAGACAGGGCTGTCCAATATCTGGCCAATTATATGCACTGGCTATCGAGCCATTATTATCCAGGCTCAGGCAGAAGCTAACTGGGCTGTCTCTACCGGGGCTTCCACATAACTCATCAATAGTATTATCAGCGTATGCTGATGATATTAATATTTTAATAAAAAACCAGGGAGATGTGGAGGTTTTAAAGGACAGTTTGAGGGTTTATCAGAAGGCCTCCTCTGCTAAAGTAAATTGGGAGAAAAGTGAGGCCTTGCAGGTGGGGCAGGAGTGGGAGGGGGTGGTTCCCAGCCTGCCAGGGGGTCTGAGGTGGGGGAAGGGGGGAATGAAAGTTCTCGGTGTGTTTCTAGGGACTGAGGAGTTCCAGAGGCAGAATTGGGTGGGTGTAGTGGAGAAGGTGTCAGCCAGGTTATCTAAATGGAAATGGTTGCTACCCCAGCTGTCATATAGGGGAAGAGTACTGGTCACCAATAACTTGGTTGCTTCGACGCTATGGCACAAACTAACTGTCCTGCCTCCACCAAGGGGCCTGGTAGATCAGGTGCAGCAGATGATCGTTAATTTCTTTTGGTCTGGATATCACTGGGTGAGGGCACCTGCACTATACCTGCCAGTACAGGAGGGAGGACAAGGCCTCATGGACATTCCAGCCAGGATCATGGCTTTCAGGCTGCAGACTGCCCAGAGGCTGCTGTACGGGTGTGGACTGAACTGGGTGGATGTGGCTAGACTGCTGCTGAGGAGGGCAGCTGGCCTTGGATATGACAAGCAGCTTTTTTTGCTTCGGCATGAGGAGGTGGACTGGTCAGGACTGACACCTTTTTACCAGTCAGTGTTACAGTCGTGGCAGGTTTTTAAAATCCAACGGGATCCAACCGCAGAACCAGGCATGTGGCTCTTTGAGGAGCGGCTGTGGCTCAGGAGGTAGAGCGGGGCATCCGCTGATCGCAGGGTAGGCGGTTCGATACCCGGCTCCCCTCCACCACATGTCGAAGTGTGGGCAAGCAGACACACACCCCCCCAAATTGCTCCCAATGAGCATGCACCTTACCTTTGCAGCATGCCAGCCATGGTGTGTGGTGTGATGAGAGAGAGGCCAGAGTTGTAAAGCGCTTTGGA
>CM040404.1:125707910-126207910 GCA_022702515.1 Ilyophis sp. 1 JC-2022
AGTCTGCGGGAGACAAGCATCACATTCGAAACTGATGTACCGGATTAGATTTCTTCCACAGATAGAAAGAGAAGAAACAAGAAGGAAGAAGCCGAAGCCCAACCCCCCCACCCGCAATCCAACTGTCAATGAGGATTTACTTCTTATGTCGCTCAAATAACTAGAAAACTGCGCCCATTGATATTTCTCCCACCGAACAGGATTTAAATATTTAAAGCTTCAAACCCGTGTTCTCATTGTGAACACGCAACACGTGTTCATCTTTGCTCGCATGTGTCACGTGAGCGTGTTTGAGGACCGCAGTAGCGAGACTGACAGATTTAACCTGATGATTAGAGGTTTTTATAGAAAAGGCTTCGCCACCCTGCTAATGCAATCAAAAGCATTAACTGAAACCTGAATAGAACAAAGCCCATCTACTCCCAACACAATCTACACTTTTCCTTTTTTGGGCTCTCAATCTAAATTGGTTTGATATTTTACGCATTTATATTTAATTTCCACAAGGTACTGGTTATTGTCCAGTTTCTCCTTCACTTTAAATAAGAAAGCATAAATCATACGTATTAGTATTCCCTTGGGTGCTTTCCCTCAGTCTGTAAGGAATGATACAATATGAGAGTGGATAAACAGCCCATTTTTATGACCTGCTGGGTATTAAAAATTAAATGGATGTGTGCGTGGGCGCATAAAAAATAACTAAATTCAAAAGATGTAGCAAACAATAATACTTAATAACTCATGAAATAATTAAGACACAAGATAACACAAGGAAATGTTGTTTTATGCAATAATCTCACAAACACCTTGAACTATGAAACACCGAATGAAACAAAAAAATTACAAAACTAAATTTCCTCCGAGAGTTCCACACGGAGGTTAAAACTTTGAAGCAGAAATCACTAGACGCACTGCCCAATATCAATTGCACTTGCGTTTTTATGCATTCATACATTAATAATGCACAGAAACCCAATAGAAGAACCCTTACTGAAAAACGTGAATATTCCTGATGACTTCAGTCGGCTAATTTGTGGCACAAAATCCATTCAAGAGCTCTCTCGGCAGACGTGCGACAAAATATATAAATACATTTTGAAAACAAGAAAGACAAAAAGAATACACAGATGAATGGCTGCTGGGCTAACAGTCTACAGGGACGTGGGGAACAAGGAGACGTCTCATCGGTGTGCGCGTTTTGAGCTCCCAAAGTGCCTGGGAAATAACAGAGAGAAGGCTTGACGCCTAGCGCCTGACAGCCACGGCGGCGTGCTAATTGGCTTCTCGGTAACAGAATTGCAGCCCTGCGGCCGCACCAGCATAGTGTCAACAGGACCTAAAATCGGAGGCCCAATCAGGAAAACTTCCACACCCCAACTCCACTCGCCACACTCTTCCACACTTCCTACACTGCCCCCTTTGACCGGGGGTGGAACCGCACACTCAAATTAGTCTCGCTGCCAGAGAAGAGAAAGACCTAAAGCACCATCCACATAATGCGTCCTGCCGGTGAAACTGTACCCCTAGAACCACAGGAAAGATGACTAAACCTATAAAACTATAAACACAGCATTTATTTTCTTTAAACATGCAGAAAATATATCACAGCTGGCTTGCTTTTTTCCCCCAATCAAAGCATGAGTTAAAAAAATAAAATATGGCAGTATTTTTGAGTGGGTGATTTCAAAGCAGAAATAGGAAATGACATCATTTCACTGGGGCTTAAAATCGTTATGGTTCGTTAGCCCAGACTTGTGATGTATTCCACCTGTAACCGCGAGCTTGAAATCGGCAGGAGTTCTGCGCTGCCTCAGTGTAAAAAGGCCGTCAGTTAAAAAAAAAACTTTTGTTACTCACAAAACAGACACGATGTCGCCACGCTGTACGCGGTAGTTTCGCACGCTCCAGCGGTTCAGAAGAACCACGTCAGACGACACACCTCCCTCAGGGTTCAGGGAAGGCTGAAAGAGAGAGAACACACACAATAAAATACACACACACACACACACATACACACACACACAATAAAATACACACACACACACAAAAAAATACACACACATACACTGACTATTTTACACACTACAGATCACACAGTACCACAGGACGCCCAGTGACTATTTTACACCCTACAGGCCGAACAGTACAAGAGAAAGCCAGTGACTATTTTGCACGCTAATGGCTTGACACACTGCCGATTCCTGCTTTGTTATTAATCTTTTTTTGCTTGTTTTTGTTTCATTATGACTCCAGTCATAGTCGGCTGGTGACAAAGCCAAAGCTCCAGTCTATGAGGATAATCAAATGAATCACTTATGTACTCACTGGTTCATTTATGCGTTTGGGTTCCTGTGAATAGCCTGCGTCAGAGCACAAAACTAAAGTGATCATGACCAAACGAAGCCCAAGCACTCTATATTATATTATTCACAGAGGAAATCTCTCTCAATGCATGAGCTGTAAAACTTCAACTGAGACTATCAGCTATATATTCCTCTTCAAAGCTTGTTGTATCCCTTCAAAGAGACACAACAGGGGAGCAATCAATCTGAGAGGGATGATGAATGAGAACCTAGAATATTCGTACAAATTTGGATCGATGGGACCTGTCATTAACACATTAAAGTTTTTCCATCTACAGTCCCCATAAAGTAACTCTCCATAATTCAAAGCATTAATTACCCGTTGACGTATTCAATTGTGTACATATTTTGCCAATATAACATTATGTCAACACTGAACAGTTTCAATATCGCAAATAAAATGTGAACAAAAGTTGATGACTCAAGGACGTCTTTTCTGCTAGACTATATACTCAGAAATCTGTCCTGCCCAGTGCAAAGCATCAGGGGTAACAGCAGGTTGGAAACGGTCGGAAAAAAGTGGCAGATTTGTGTGAGCTGTTCTGCTGGGGGTGCCGACAGCACATCAACACGCATTTTCATAATAAGTTTGAGAACCCCAGAGTTTCGAGTGTCAGTTGTAAATATTCATCCGTAAAGGTCTGACAAATGGAAGCCATCACACTGACAGAAAAAACTGGTTTCAATCTGACTGCTGCATGGATTGTGTGTGCGTGTGTGCGCATGCGTGCGTGCACGTGTGTGTGTGTGCTCGTCTATGTGCGTGTGTGTGTGTGCATGTGATTGCTTGCGTGTGTATCTGTGTATGTGTGTGCATGCATATGCATATGCATGTGTGTGTATGTGTGTGCATGCATGTGCATGTGTGTATGTGTGTGTGTGTGTGTGTGTGTGTGTGTGTAAGAAAGGCCTAGTTAAAAGCAAAGAGTCCCAGGGGCACAGTGCCGTTTACACATACTCAAGGTTCCCTCTCGTGCCAAGAGGTTTTTGGAGGGGGCGGAGGAAGCGCCAGGGAAGCTCAGTTAATTGATGAGGAAGCGGTTCCATCCCGCCTGCTCCCAGGCCTACATCAGAGCAGTCTGCAGAGACAGGGATGCAGTCGCCACTGGAGCAGAATAAATGCCTCTGATTTGGGAGGGAGGGAGGGAGGGGGAGCGGAGTTCGCACACGTGCTGTTGGAGCACCCCTCCAAAAGGCAGCTTAAAGACCTGCTTTTTCATGCGAAAATTGCAAGATACGCAGTGCTGCGGGTCACCGCCGCAACCATGGCCCCTTTTTCCGAGCGGCGTGAGGCCAGAGCGTCACTGTGTGTGCGCGTGCGTGCGTGCGTGTATGCGCGTAACTGCATCAGCGCGCCAGGGCAAGGCCGGGAATGCTGGGTCACTGTTTGTAAGAAATTTTTGCCAGTTTCCACACCATTTTAACACTTTTTACAGGTTATAGTCTCATTGCACAGCAGTGACCCCTGCTGGATGGTCATGCGCCTGCAAGTCTGCTGCTGACCTCACACGCTTTGCAGGACAGTCCATGCTCGTCTGCGCTCTCTGAAATCGACGGCGGAAGTTGCGACGAGCGTCACAGCACAAGCACGACCGATCTTTTCCAAATTGTGGAGAAAAAGGCAAAACAGGTTCCTTTAATAATGCATTTATTCATTAGTTCATGAATTTCAACATGTATTATTTTCACCGTTGACTCTCAAATGAATAGAACAGGTTCACATGCGGTAGCCACACGTGCTGCTTTTCGTGGCTGCAGTTCCAAACAGTCAGCCCCTATCCCAGAATTCCTTCCCTGCCCTCTTTGACTTCCTCCACCTCATCTATGAGAAGCAATATCCACATTAAAGCAGCCAGCATCTCGCCATTTACCTTTTCTCCATTGCTCCCCCCATGGGAAATACATACCCTATATATATCACCCGCCGAAACAGCCTGGCTCAATTCCCACAAGCCAAAGTGCCAGAGAAACACGCACCTGTAACAGAAAAGGAAGGTTGGGACACAATCCCCACGAGAGACGACTGAAGGGACAGAACCGGAGTTCATTAAAGCGTCCGACACCGCTGTCCACGGCCGAAGACACGGTGAATTAATGCAGAGCGATATAACCGCGCCATTAGAATGTCGCCTGTAGTCTTGTCAAGCGTGTAATGTGTTAGCGGATTTTGGATTTCCTTTGTGGCCTTGACTCGTAGGTCCCGGCTTGTTGTTCGAGGCACTACGGCACGTTAAAATGTCAGAGGAACCTGGTAGCTTCGTGGTTTTAATAGGCCTTTCTCTCTGGGTTGCTGTTGGTGAAGCATTACAGTGGAGCTACCCCACTGCACATTAACATTTCCTTTGTAGTGCGCAGATGGTGCTGAAGAAAAAACCCGGCATTGACAGACAAAGTCACAGCACCATATTTAGGCCTTTCTAAAGACAATATGACATTTTCTTTAATTCTAAACGCGTTACTACCCAAGATAGCTTCAGTAGCTTTCTTTTCTTAAGGCAACTTGAACTTTTTATCAAAACCTACACTTTAGACGACACTGGGGAACTGTCTACTGTTCAGAAATGAGAAAAAAAACATTGAGTGGGAGGGTGTCAAATATATACTGTTTTTTCATATCCATGAAGAGACAGGGGCCCTTACCGAATTCAAATATTTTACTTAAAAACAAAAAAGCACTCATTAAAAAGACTGCTGCACTGAAAGTTCCACTTTCTCTCCAATTCTATTTTGAAGAAACAAATCCCCCAAGATGAGGCGCGCACATTTAATCAAACACAAGAAACAGAAAGAAAGAGTTCTCATATCTCTTAGAGAACATTCCAATGCAGCCCGTTTTACTTATTTTATTTTTAATTCACAATGACAGGAGTTAAAATTACTCGATACTAAAGCCGAACTTCACTCTAAAATGTACTCGATGGTAAATTAAGCTGTCCACCAATAATAGAGATAGGAAAAAAAATGTTTTGATTAAAACATACCAATGTTCCACGTATATGTCACCCATCCTGCAGAAATCTGGACTAGCCACACCCAGGCCTACCAAGAGTCTGTTTATTTGGCAGAGCGCAGACAGGGCGTGTTTGGCCCGTACGATATCAAGACAAAAAACGACTTAGAAAGAGGGATCAATAAAATACAATAGCACAAAATTAGGGTGTCTGTCATTTCCCTTTCAGAAGAAAATGGCCCGTCCTCTTTGAAAGGAAGTAGTCTGAGAACATAATCTGAATAGATTTGAACATCGACTCAGGACGCTGCCAGCCGTCATCGTTAGGACTGTACACATTTGGCTGTGAGTCTATGGGACGCTGCCAGTCAAAGACAGAATTAGACCGGGCCCACATCCGGCACCATAGGCTGTGTGATTATCTGAGACAGAAAGTACGGTTCTGCGGCAAGAACTACAGGGCTTCAACCAGCATGTGCCAAACGGGGGGGGGGGTTGTTACGAGCAGAAAAAGTAAGAAAAAGAAAAGCTAAAAAACATATGAAAACTGGAGGCATCTGAACTCCTGGGTTATAATGCTGTAGGCATACCTGTGTTAAATACCATACTGAGTGTGCTCAAACAGAGGACTGGGCTAGAGTAGATGCTCACCCTCAACAACTCAAATGATTGCACATCATTTCCTCATTCAAATCCTCATTCAATTTCTTGATTCAAATCTCAATGAACAACGAACACCCTGTCCCCACTAGCTCTGCTGCGCATATTGTTCTAACCTTATTTTATATACTTTTGAGTGTTTATATACATGTATATGTATATTTTCCCTTTTTGTTATTGCTAAAACTATTACATGCTGAAACACTGTCAGAGGATGATGATGATGATGATGACGACGACGACGACGACGCCGCCGCTTTCCTGTAGAAGTGATTGTTCTAAGCTTGGGGTAAACTCAAATTCCAATTCAGAAAATTGTTTGAAATTCGTAATTTGAAACTTTACAGTGGCATCACTGTGAGGGATTAATCAGAAGGCTTTGCGATAGAAGAGTGCCTTCTGTGGTCAATTCCATTTCAATTCAATTCAGGAATTCATGAATTGGAAATTGCCCCGAATGTACTATGACTTGACTGAATTAACATTGAACTGAACCTGACCCCAGATTACAGCGATGTTGCTGAATGATCAGAATCCTTTCGTTGCACTTGCCTTCCATAATCAAACAGCGCGGTAAAGAACAGTTTCCTTTAGTATTTCAGCGAGACAAATAATCAAAGGTAAAAAACTAAAAACGGCTGCACCTAAGCAGTGCAGTCATGTATTCCACTAATCCCTTTCTCAAGCTAGCTTCAAAAAAGAGACTGCGCCAAGTACGCATGCAAAAAATAAAACAAATGTACAGGTAGTGTTTTGTTGTTCTTTACTGCAGTGGCAGGGAGCGAGAGAGTTCACCTCTTATTGCCGAAGTGAGAAAAACCCTTTCTACTGCATCGCAAAACATTACAGCAAGTACAGCAACCCCAGGAATATCACAACTTGTGAGATATTACTCCAAAAAGGTGTCGCCGCAAATATAAATCACCGTATCGACGGGGTACCGGCTCCGCTCCGCTCCAGAGTGGATTCGAGATGCCATGTGCCAAACAAACAATGTTAAAGTTGAAGCCGATCACAGTAAACAGTGTTAAAGTTCATCGAAAATATTACTTACAGGCCTTATCCCACATCGAGCCAAAGCCACTAAGGGAGGCACTCAGTTAGCAGACTTGAAATATGAGCCTTTGAAATATGTTTTCCCAGTCCTCAAAGTGGGACAGGAGCCAACGCTGTGATCCTTTGTATAAATGCCACTTTATTCGGGCGCATGTTTAAAGTTTTGAGTTTGACATCTTTTAAATCTCATATTTAAAAAATACCCAGCATGCATAACTTGTTTGTGGTCACAGTTTTTTTTTTTAATGTTAATTAGAATAATGAGAATATGAGAATATGAGAATAATGAAAATTGTTGAGAAAGCGGAGCGAAGGAAGATGTCACCACACCCGTAACGACCAGGGGCCACATGTATAAACGGTGCTGAGCAGAAAAATGACCTCAGAAAGCCGCGGAGGCGAGTTTTCCAAGCAGAAATTCAGATGTATAAAATAATACGTGCTGTGAGAATCTGTGTACCTCTACACACGATGGACACCATACGTACGCAATGTTTGGAGTGCGTGTGATATGGCGACACCGTGACCGAAAGGCAGAGGTAGAAAATGCAAAACGTTTTTAAAGCAGATTTCTGACTGGCCCCAGGCATTTTCCGCGTCCGCATTTTGTCTTATCTGCGTTTGAAATGCTTGTGAAATTGCTTTCTTTGTACGGAGTGACGTGAAAATCAATCAAATTTCCCCATGATAAAGGGACAATAATCCTTTTAAAAAATGGAAATGTGTAATACCCTCTCAAAGGGTACATCCATCAGGGGAGAAGCCAGGCCCACTGAAAGCATAACGTACCCGGCCACTTAGTGGGCATGAAGCATACTGCAAATAATTTGATGTGTGGTGAGCTGTAGGGTAGGGGCTGGCTATTCTCATACTGCATAACTGCAAATTTTCGATTTATATGACCAAATAATTTTGACACTGCAGAAAACTTTGGCTGTGACATCAAAGGCTAATTAACGGCACTACACCGCTTAATCGTTTAATTTCCGCTGGATTTTCAGAAGGCATTCGGTCTCCCTGCCTGCCTGCCCTGGATGCACATCACTGAACCCCCTTAATCTGTAACTATACTTCATTAGGCATCGTTTAGGCTTAATGAACATGCTACACACAGCGTTATCGCCACTTTGCAATTAGCGATAAGCAGGTAGATAATGCAGCCGAAGCAAGCCGGTAAACCATTTCAAACATCTCATGTATATTCCAGGCTGCACCAGTACTGAGTGGTGTCTACATTAGACTATATGTCGGGTCACTTTTAAACTCAGCCCTGCTTGAATTACAACTACTTACACAAGCCCTAACTCTAATTTAGCCACCTTAGCTGAAAATCCCATTTCATCTGTGACCTGTTACCCAGCTCACACACTCCCAACAGCACACACACTCACTCACTCACACACACACAAACACACACGTACACATACAAGCAGGAACACACAGAACCACACACACAAATGTGCATGCATGTACAGTACATATGCAAACGCACCTGCATATAGTCATACCTACAAAAACGCACACAAGCACACACACGCACAAACACCCAAAGGTGTATGCACGTGCATAAGAATGCATGCTTTTTACACAAGCACACATGCACACACACACGGACGCACACACATACAGACGTGCCCACACACTTCCGATTGACGAGATGTTCAGCTCTTTCAAAATAGTTCTCACTTCTCTTGATGCAAAAGATTGAATCCTTCAGCTGTTGAAGAGCTAGAAGCTTTTTCAATGTGTTTCTATAGCAACAGAAATAGTATGAAGTCACTTTTTTGCTGTGCACCATAATTACTGGTTGAAAAACATACGCACTCTAAAAATCCATTAAAGAACATCCAGGAAAGTACAGTGGTAGCAGATAAAGGTAATCCTATGACCCAGAAATCATTTCACATCTGAGAAGCAATAATTTTCCCCTTATACTTCTTTACACACTGTGGTTATTTCTCACTTATTTCCGACTTTAATCCTCACTTTTCCCCCTTGATTTCTTTCTCAGATGCATTGCAACGGTCCTAAGGACCTCTTATTTCTCTCGCAATCCTTCAAATTAAAAGCCCTTGAGGTAACGCCACACTTGTTCTGATATACAAATATTAGAGAGGATGTTTGGAGAGGACGAGTGCTGAAAATGTGGTTCAGATGTTTGGATAAGGAAGGAGGAACATTACAATATAGCCCTCAGAACGTCAGAGCATGCTGTGTGGCATGCTGCGTGTTGCATAACATGTTCCGATGCAAATGAACCCAGCAGCAGCACGGGTGAGGTGGGATCAGCTGGCAGAAGAGCCGTTTCATCTACAGCCTGTAAGCAAACGGAATGGTTTGCTTGATTGAAAACGTCCAAAACTATGTCCCGTGTACATTTATTTGAAAATTTTAAATCACATTAATGCATTTTTAGAGATGTTTTTCAAATACGGTCCCCGGGATCCACTGTGCAAGATTAATTCAAACGCCACCATTTTTTAACACAATTTTTAACCCTATTCTTAGTTATTCAAATTTTTTAAATTACAGTGACCAGGTTCCCATACACATTTGAATGCAGGTGGCTTTTAAAGGGAATGGGAGATGACACTCCAATTGGTTTATTGCATGTTACGCCCAAAATACACCTTTTATTAATTAAAAGACTAAGTTCAGCCCATTCAAGCCTTGCCCCTTACTTTACGCTCAAACTATCTGCAGTTAAACTCACAACAGTTAATTTGGACACTGCCCTAAATGCACTTGCGCCATGCGCTTTAGACCCTGCGCTAAGATCGTTAAAATACAGCCCGAAGCCTTTTGTGAATAGTAATAATAGCAGTAATAATATGGCATGTTATCAGCCTGGCTAAACGTTTAAAAGCTGTGGGGAGTTAGGAATGTTAGAGAAGTGAAAAGAAAGAGGAGAAGCAAGCTGCCTGCGTTCACGTGTCCAGGAGCGAACGTTAACACGTTCGGGGAATAAACGCCTGCCGTGTGAAATTTGGAGAGAACATGGGAGTGGCGTGACAAATGACAAACACTCCAAACACAGGCGTGTGCACCACACAGCCAGAGCGGATGCATATGTATGAGCGTTGACACCCGACGTGTGAACATGTTTCTCGCAAATCAGAACATCTTGTTACCGAGGCACAGCCCAAGACTTATGGCAGAGCGAAGGAGACCATTCGTATCGTCATGACAGCACAACTTGCCCGTTATCAGTCATAAGTCAGCCAATGGGTATGCAGTGTTCACAGTGCATGGAAAAAGTTGGGAGAGATTGCACCCGTAATTATCTATTTGAAGGGGTCTCAGATTTGGTCCTGGGGGACCCCTGTGTATGCTGGTTTTCGTTCCATTTGCAGTTTCAACCCCTGGAACGCAACAAGCAGTTAATTGTTTTTTTTTGACACTTTTAATGTCTTGAGGGATGATTTACCCCATTAAACCACATTATGCCAGAAATAGCCATGCATGAGAAGGACTAAATGCTCCATGTTCACATCCAACAAGTTTGAATCAGTCAGATAAACGCATTCTCTGTGCTATCTCCTTTAGAAAGAAGCTTAACTTGTATCGTATTCAGGTTAGGGAAACTCAAACACAGGTTTGATTTCAACTGATCAAAAAATTGCCTCTAACTATGGAAGAATCCTAAACCCTGATTCTACACTGTGTAGAAAAAACTATTTTTACAGTTAAATGTTTGTAGAAATGTAAAGGATTTTTTTTTTAAAAAATTTTTAAACGCTGTTCAAGTCATGTAGAATCATTATTTAACCAGTCACCCTATAAAATAAAAGGATGATACAGTTATATAACAGGATTTAGACACTTTTTCCACCATCACGAAATGGTTTTTCACTGACAACATTGCTGCCAGTCTTTTCAGTTTTTTTTTTTTTTGCGGGATTATTTTTTACAGTGTAGAGGGCCTAAGGATATGCTGTGTTTTCACCCCAAAAATAACAATCAATTTAGACTCAGGAAACCAGGGGAGGCGAGTTAACTGTGCAATCATTTACTTTTGTTCAGCGATCGATTAAGTGCTGAGTTACAGCGAGAAAAGGCTGAAACCGTCTGGCCTTCCAGAACGAGAGGTGGGGATCGCCTTTTCTGCCACAACAATAAGATAAAAAAACAAATATCTACAGAACAACACATTCCATGAATTGACACATTTATACGACGTGCGTTAGTGACAAGAATACGGACAATATTTAGATCAATGATAATAGCATATGATAATTTTATTTAAATCTTATTGGTACAAAATGGTTCCCCATCCTCTCAATTTCAGGAAGATAGCTCTCATTTTCTTTGCTACTTTTGAAAACCAGATTTGGAAAAAAAATAATAAGAAGAAAGCTGTAATGAGAATTTGGAGACAGGCTGGCACCTGCACGTCTCAGAGACGCAAATTCAAACGGGTAACTGAAGGTGTTCCTCTCAAACACACACACAACGAATCACATTCTGGAGTTTAAAGGGAAGCTATTTATTCTGGCCACGACTTACTTCATATCATGCACAATATA
Organism: Ilyophis sp. 1 JC-2022; assembly: GCA_022702515.1. NCBI lineage: Eukaryota > Metazoa > Chordata > Actinopteri > Anguilliformes > Synaphobranchidae > Ilyophis > Ilyophis sp. 1 JC-2022. The sequence goes on from CM040404.1 coordinate 125,719,466, forward strand.
CATAAACATGCTTACCACTGTAAGCAGCAACCGGGTTTATTTAATAAATAATAAGACTTTTTCAAGCTTTTGGCATCAATATCGGTTTTCCTTCCTCAAACCAGTCCTCAACTGGTAAAAAGCCTCGCAAATAATGTCATATAAGAAATATCATATTATGTTATGAAAAGAGAAAGAGTTAGATGTGAAACAGTCTCTTCTGTTGCCCCAATTTTCTCCCTTTCTCCCAAATTGTAATGTATGATCATATTTCTGGGCCTGTCCTGTGGGGCGCAATGTCCTCTCCAAATTGGGGACGGCACACATGAGCACGCACGTTCCTCAGAAATGAGCACGGTCGGCCCGCTACTTCCTTACACTCTGCAGTCCGCCGACTGGGCGTGGTGAGCAAGCTGGCTGACCAATCAGGGCACCGGCACGGGCATACTGCCTGCATGTGCCTGATTTCCCAGATGGGTCATTCTCATGCAACAATGCGAATAAAGAAAACTCCCATCCCAATCATGTGGAACTGCGAGAAGGTCAACTACAAGGATACATCACCCAACAAATTCTCCAAATGCTTGTTGTTTAACTATCGGTTTTTCAGGTCAGTTTGAAATTGTATTTCTTTAGATGCCAGTAAAATTGAAAACTGGAATTGCTATGAATATTGATGGAAATAGAGGTTTCACCATCAAAAAAAATGGCCAGTCATCTGCAGGGTCGACTATTACTGGTGTCCTGAAGTTTAGTATTTGTCATGGGCTTGTTGACCTGCTATTTTGGAAACCTTAGAGAAAGAGAGAGCATGGGTGAGTGCGAGAGAGAGAGAGTGAGTGAGTGAGTGAGTGAGTGAGTGAGTGAGAGAGAGAGAGAGAGAGAGAGTGAGTGAGTGAGTGAGTGAGTGAGTGAGCGAGCGAGCGAGAGAGATAAAGAGAGACTCACCTGCATGGATGCTCCTTCTACTCGAGCCACGTAGGCTAGCCTGTCCAGCACGGTCACGGTTACCGGCACGGCCACGAAGAAGCCACTCACGAACGCCCTCACGTACCTGCGGCCGAAACCCGTCTGCTGCGCCATTTCCTGCAAGAGACAGCCGCAAACGCCTCCGTCATGCTCAACACACAGCCGTATAGACAAAATCACCCCCCGCACTTCCTACGGTTCAAAACTGTTTATTTCACCGAATTACCACAATAATCATTTTCAACACATAGTTCTTCCTCAGGCTCTGAACAAAAATAAGCGCTGGCACTGTCAGTATTTCACAACAGGCCTTAAGGCACAACAAGGCTGAAATCCACTCAACAGCACATGTTTTAATAAAGCCTTAATAAAGCATGTATAACGCATGCATTATCAAAGAATAACATCTTTATAAACTATTCATAAGCAGGTGTACAGCGGTTTTCGTGAGAGGCATGTCAACAAGAATATCAGTTGATCTCTTTGATGCATAGGCCCAGTTCTAAAGCGAAAGTCTCTCTTCAAACATATGTGGAGATTGCTTGTAAATGCAGAGGCCAAATAATCATGTCATACTCAATACAGCGACGCAAAAAGAACAATCATATTTTTAGGTTTCATGCCAGAGGACAGAGGTGACAAAACATCACAGGTAATTCTAAGGGCACAGGTGTCCTCGCTTCAATACGGACCTATGGCCTGCTGGGATATAGGCTAAAACGAATCCATCTCCATGTTCAACGTCGAATATGCACTCAAGGCCATGTTTGATAAGAGGGAATAAGAAAGCATTTTCTCTTCAGAGAAAAACAGATTAGTTTCCTGTGTTTAGTATGGCCTCAAGCTGGCCACACACAAGAAATCATAACAGTGACAAATCAACAGCAGATTTAACACAATCGCCCTAGAGAAAAATCAGCCCAAAAAAGAAATAAAGAGGGAAAAAAGGGAATCCGTTGCCTGAATCCACTCTGCCCAGGCTCTAGTCAGCCTGATTTAATTAAACGAATTAACTTTCGAAGCGTCGACTGGGTGCTGTCAATTTCCAGCTGGTACACAAACCGCATAACACCTCTGAAACCGAAGAAAATCGTTTCTGTTTCAGAGCGCATTTATTCGGCCCAAACGTGTGCCCCGTTACAGGCTGCTCTGAAACGTCCATTGCAGCGTGTCAGCAGAGAACCCGTCAAGAGCTGCATCGTTACACACCACACCGCCACTCAAACATGGTAATTCATTGACCAAAAGGCGATGCAGCCATACCTACAGGGTGCTACGGAAAGAGAGTCTAATGTGATATATGGGCCCACACTTACTGCTGTAGAGGGAGTTTTCTCTCCCTCGGGAAAAGGATTGCAGTGGCATAAGGCCTAAATTAGCCTACCGACTGAAAATGCACACTGCTTTTAATCACATCTAGGCAGGCATTGCAGCTATTGAAAAAATAAAGCCTAACTTACTCGCCTCCTACCTGAATCTGTTTTTCGTTTTGTGATTATACTACAGGCCAATAACTTCCTCAGAGTAACTGACATCGTTATGAACCTCTGCTTCGCTTCTACCCGTCTCTTCTCACGGTAATAAGATATGGATGAATATTTCTGGAGAATTACAGGCTCTTTAATTAGCGGCTTAAGGAGGTGAGAGTGGGCTACCCTCGACAGCTGCGTGAAACGAATCGTAGTCTGGTGTCCCGTCGCCCCTGGCAGCTGTCCGTCCGCTTGGCCGTCTGTCTCTCACGCTCCCTACCAGGACGCAGAGAGAAAGAGAGATAGGTAGAGATAACTGAGATTTTAAGAGATTTCACCTCTAAGAGATCACCTTCCCGTTTCAGAGAGAAACATTCTTCCACTGCTAACCGAGACGTCTCCTCTTCCACAGTCCCTGCCAGGGAGATGTCATTGTGGCATCAGTATCAATCGCGCGGCCCGCTTCCCAACACGCTGTGGTTTATTGCAGTGTGACAACTCCACTCGAGTGTATTAAATCCCTCGCCGCGGATGCAAAAGGCTCTTGCCGGAGGAGCCGCGGATCGGGCTACATTATTTCCTGTCCCGTGGCGACACATCGGCGCACAGGGGGGGAAATAGGAATGTTTTCATTTTTAGAACGGGCCTTTTTCTATTAATTGAAGCATTTTGAACGTACGACGTGACAGGGTCGATATCTGACTCACTGAGAGGAGTCGCCCACAGCAGTACGGTTGAAATACAATGGTTGTTGCATCCGAGGTGATATACGGTACATTTCGTATTTTGTCGTGTGAGTCATCCTACGACACAACGTATTGCATTTGTTTTAAAAAAAACTATTAGCCGATTAAAATGCACGTGGCACAATAGAACACCACGTGATGGCCCTTAATGGCACAGCAAGTGCTACTTGATTAGCATTTACAGAGAAGCGTAGCCCATTACTCAGATTGAAAACTGACATAAGACGTCGGCCATTTGACATGCAGTAGGCCCACGCCTTCATTTTACATTATACCCTTAAGCCTCCAAGAAATTTCTGCTCACAGCACACTTGTTGTTTTCAGTCATCGTGACAAACCGTTACGGCGCTGGCAGGCTATAAATTGGAAATAAATTGAATTTTGTTGGGACATTTATCCCATTTTGCTCCTATAGGTTACATTCATGTTCAATCACGCGGCGAGGCAGGCGTAACGGGCTAAAAGACACAGAAGGCGCCGGGATGAAGGGGAAGGACGGTAGAAGAGTCACTTTTAATAATTCCGCAAACCCCCGTGCGTCGCCTCTCACAGCATGTGAAAGATTTGCTTTAAATCAGGCAGACTTCCGTCTGTTCCATTGACAAAAGGAAAGAGCCAGGGAAGGGAGGCGTGCGGGGAGCTTGCGAGTGCTGGTGCCATGGCAACCTCGCATGCTGATGGGGGGGGGGGGGTGGTTAAAAAACAGCAAAAAAACACTCTCGCACACAGAGCTGTTGAATAAACCATCTCTATGAGTTATGGCAGTTTTTGTACGAGCATGGCTGTGCCATACCAAATCAGCAGGGCTTAAAGGCAGACATCAAAGGGTAGATCTCATCATTTAAAAAGGACGATAAAATTGCATCCGGTTCAACCTGCAGCCAATGTGACACCCGCAATGGAAGAGAAGCCATTAGAGCGGAGCGTGATTAATTGTTTGATAGGCATGAAAGGAATAAGGTTCGCAAAAACAACATGAAACACTTTCCTGTGACCAAAAAACCACTGAGAACCAAGAAAGCTATATACAGAGAGCACCATAAACATTTATGTATTTATTTATACTTTATTGTCCCCGTGGGGTAATTTGACTTCTGCATTTGACCCATCTAACTACTTAGGAGCAGTGGGCAGCCACAGTGCAGCGCCCGGGCTGCCCACTGATATGGGCCGGGGGCCCGGGGAACAACTCCAGTTCTGTGGCCAGTGCCTTGGTCAAGGGCAATGGTAGAAGGCTACCTAACCTGACATACATGTCTGGCTGTGGGAGGAAACCGGAGTCCCCAGAGAAAACCCACGCGGATACGGAGAGAACATGCAAACTCGGGACCGGGATTCGAACCCAGAGCCTCTTTCTTGCGAGGCGGCAGTGCTAACCACTGCACCACCGTGCCGCCAATTCATTGGACAGTGACACATTTTTTGTTACTTTGGTTCTGTACTCTAGCACTTTGAGTTTGAAAGGATACAATGACAATGATGTTGATGTGTAGATTTGCCATACCAAATCTACACATCAATGTGTAGTTCATCCATAGCGGATGAACCGTTTAGAAATTATAGAACCTTTTGTACATGGTCCCCCCCATTTTCAGGCATCAAAAAATATTGGACAGTTTAACATTAAGTAGAATAAAGTAATCATTTTTAATATTTGGTCACATATTATTTGCATGCCATGACTTCCTGATGTCTGTGACCCAACAATGTCAAAAGCCTCTTAATATCTTATTTTCTGGTACTCTTACAAGCGATACTATAACTTCTCTGCATCTCTATGGGAATTTTGGGGAATGGAATGGCTCTAAGTCATCAAAGGTCTGAGGTATGAAACAAGCCTCAAATCATCACTCTGCTGGCAGATATGCAGTAGTTATGGATGGATAACTTTAAGGGTTGTTTCTCCTGACAAATTTTCCTATTGAACTCTATGAAAAAATAAGTCAGGAGAAGAAACCCTTGAAGTTATCCATCCATATCTACTGTATTTCTGGCAGCAGAGTGATTGTTTAAGGCTTTTTTGATACGTCAGACCCTTGATTAGTTCGAGTCATTTAGCCAACCATGTGTTCCATACTGTTCCAGTGTAATTTACAGCTAAATCTAGTCCCAGCCCCCAATTCCCATAGCGATCCATTCAATTGCATAGATGTTATATTATTTATTGTAAGAGTACCATAAAATAAGATATCAATTTAATTATTACTTTATTCTACATTATGTTAAACTGTCCAATATTTTTTGATGCCAGAAAATGGGGGGGGGGACTATGTACAAAAGGTTCTATTATTTCTCAACGGTTCATCCGATATGGATGAAAATACCCTCAAATTAAAGCCGACAGTCTGCACTTCAACATCATTGTCATTGTATCATTTCAAACTCAGTGCTAGAGTACAGAACCAAAATAACACAAAATGTGTCACTGTCCAATTAATTATGGCACTCACTGTATATACACACTTTGCTCACATAATGCTGGCTATTACTTCATAGACAAGAGGTCTCAGTGCATATTAGTGGAAAACAAACACAAAAACAACCACCAAAAATAAAAAAATATATAAAAAAAGATAAAAAGAAAAATAAAGGTAACCATTTCTGACCCCTCATGCACCTTCAAGCAAATGCATGTAGCCCCCTCTCACCACAAGCAGATTGCTTTCCCTATACACCAGGTTCTCTTAAACGCTTCAATGTCTTGATCTATCTCTGCATATGCATATTCCACTTACAAGTGAGGTAAAACATAACATTTAAAACGCAGTGCTGGGCCAACAGGACCAGACCCCTGGACCCTGTTCCACCGAGTTATAATTTGGCTTGCCCAAACAAGAAATTTAGGCTAACATACAGCATTCGTGTTTCTGCTCAAGAGAGTACCCAGGCCCATACACGAGAGAGAGGAAGAGAGAGAAACAGAATCACAACAGGTTCACCTGGGTTCATTCTGTTTGTGGTTTTGAGGAGAACAGGTGAACATAGAGGGACAGCGAAGACATCACAACCAAATCTTTTTGGGAAAAGCAGGGAATGAAATATGAGTAGAGCACACGGCTACGTAAATATTGCAGAGTTGGTAGGGATTTGTGAAAGCGTGATGCAGCATCTGGTCACGGCGTTCGTGCTGTGCCGCTCACAGGGCAAGACAGATGGATCAGGGCACGGCCTGAAACCGAGGAGGTTTGTTTGCAAGAGGTCGGAGAATAGCAGGACGCCCCCCTGGTAGCCATTTTAGCATGCAGGCAAGAGCAGAAAAGCTATTTAATCACCTCTTTCCAAATGGTGAGCAGAACACTCACAAATGCCCATAGGAAACAACACATAATATACTGAAGGGGGTGTGAGAATATATATACACACGCACGCACGCACGCACGCAGACACGCACGCCTGAACAACACAACAGATATTTAATCAGTGATCGCCCTACTCCTTTCCACCTTGAAGTATCAGCGATCAAAGAAATTTGAAATCTAATGTCCCAAAGCTGATCAATAGCACCGTATTTTGTTGTGCACCATGAACATTAATAGATAATATTGCATAGCTTTCTGCCTGTTCAAACCGCCACAAGTTTCACACGAGAGGTATTTTGAACACCGACACAGTGACCCGATGCAAACACACTTCTGTATTGATCAGAAAATTTTCAAAAACACACGCCATACCAGAGCAAGAGAGAGAGAGGGTGAGCGGAGATTGATTTCTTCTGATGGCTGGTTAATTAAAGACTTGAATCCCCCACAGATGGATGCGTAGCCCCTTTCAGTCTCTCTGCATGATCACAGCCTGCCAAGCAGGAGTCCACATGGTCACTCCTGCATGCGAAACAGCACTTCAAAGCGGCTGCCTCATTAAAAGCTGAAACTGTGTGTGTGTGTTTGTGTGTGTGTGTGTTTGTCTGAGCATCATTTTTATCGTTTTCCAATTTTTCCAATGGCGCCATGACAATCTTGTCCGCTGAACACCAAATCAATCGCGATCGATGGCCTCCTCCACGGTGCTCATCTCCCTATAACGCGGGAAGAGCAGGCCCGCAACACACCTGGTCCGTGACAGAAGCCCCTCGTGTCTCTAGCGGGTTCCGTCGTGCGCGTAGAAAAGGGCCCTCACAAGACGCCAGTGAATAACGGGTTCCCGCAAAGTGGCGCTTTGTCATCCGTCACATTTCTTCGTTAGCGTGTCGCGGTGGGGGAAAAAACCCCACCGTTAACGGGCCCACCATGCCATAATTTTTTTGCCGATGTGCAAATTTGGAACCCAAGAGTATTCCTGCACTCTTGAATCAATCAATCAATCAATCAATCACATTGGATTTATATGGTGCATTTTACAAAGGATTTGTCACAATACTCTTCACAATTTACCCTGGCCTAAACATAGCATACCCTGGCCTAAACATAGCATACCCTGGCCTAAACATAGCATACCCTGGCACATAGCAAGCCAGAGGCAACAGTGGCAAAAAAAAAACAGATTCAGTAGGACGGTCGATACAAAAATACAAATACAAAACCAGTCAATCTATTCACTTAAATCACCCCTCTCACCCACACACTATGTCTTGATACGTAATACTGTAATACCTTCTATGAACAGTGCCTCATTACAGCTATTTGAATAGCTCTTATGAAGTGTTACCAAATAAATTGTACGTATGTTGAAAAAAACTATTTTTTTCTCTTCTTCAATGGATTCAACCGTATTTTCCGTTGTATGTGAGATTCGTTTTATGTTTGAAATTTTTAATGAATCCAATCTTTGTGAAATTTTAAAATATGGATGTAATAGTTTGTTCTGTCCTAAATAATCTTGGGTCCTGATAAGAAATCACAGAAATGTAGAACATGTAGCTGGTGATCTCTGGACTGGCCTGGGGCCCTTCCTCCTCCTCTTCTCTCCCATCTGTTTCTGAAGACTTCACACACTCCGTTCTGCACATATGCCCTAACGCAGGCGTTTCCAATCTATGCCCTAACGCAGGCGTGTCCAATCTATGCCCTAACGCAGGCGTGTCCAATCTATGCCCTAACGCAGGCGTGTCCAATCTATGCCCTAACGCAGGCGTGTCCAATCTATGCCCTAACGCAGGCGTGTCCAATCTATGCCCTAACACAGGCGTGTCCAATCTATGCCCTAACACAGGCGTGTCCAAGCTATGCCCTAACACAGGCGTGTCCAATCTATGCCCTAATGCAGGCGTGTCCAGCGCCGGTCTAGATACAGGTTTTTGTTTTAGCCAAGCACTACGACAACTAATTTAACTAATTAACTATGGACGGTCTTCAATCAATACCTTGATAAGTAGAATCAGGTGTCTTGGTGCTGGGCTCAGACTAAAACCAACACCCACGCTGGCCCTTTTCAGGTGAGATTGGACACCCCTTCTCAAAGACAGCAGTCCACAGCGCTGGTCATGGAGAGCCAGAGGTTCTGCTCCTTTTTTCTTTTGACTTAAACTCTGCAACACATGTAGACCCAAGAAACCAGCTGAGGTAAGGCCTATAAACTAAAGTAATCTACTGCTTGTGTAATCTAAGTGATCAATTAAGTGCCGAATTACAAGGCAAAGAAGACTCCCTTGTGGCTCTCTGGGACCTGGGTTGAGGACCACAGCTCTAAGATTTTGTTCTTAAAAGCAGATACAGCAGGTGTGATAATATGCCTGCAGGTTTTATCTTAATTATTATTTTTTCTCTGGGACAATAATTTTTTTTAAATAACAAAAAAGGTGATAGTAATTTGATTACATGCTTCAAAAACTTAAAACTTTAAATCACAATTAGATGGTAAAAGAGAAAGGATTCTGCAAACCACACAGAAAAAAGAAATCATGTTCTTAACCGCTGCAGATTCAATAATATAACCACAAAATCAATACAAATGCTGTAAGAATACTCCTCAAGCTCTAGAGGAGGACAATAACAGGCCCAGTGCTGACAGTTCTGCTTAAACCATAGAAGAAGAGTGTTTCTCATAAAATAACTACAGGTATGTGTAGGCTCTCCTCAGTCTGTTTGCATGGTATGGCACTTACCTGCATTTTTCAGAAACATTTCATCTTAATTTCTCCCACTATGCTTTTTGTCTAAATTTACTAGATTCCACTGTTTTTCCAAATCAAAGTCGAAGTCATGTGGGATAATTGTAGTAACTCTATTTAATGGCATAGTGTATAGCACAGAATGTCCCATGTACTGTCCTCTACCAAGATCCCACATGCAATAGCTACACTTGTTATATTAGGGAAGGAGCTAAGGGGGTATAACAGGGAAAGCTTTTCCGGGCACCAGCGGGTCGCTGGGACCCCGGGACCCCCAGAGGTGTGTGTAGGCGTGTGTGTGTGTGTGTGTGTGTGTGTGTGTGTGTGTATATGTGTGTGTGTGTCTGTATGTGCTCACGGGAGCCCCTCATCATTGTGTTCCCTGCACAAATCATTTCCAGATCCGTCCCTATCAGGGGAGTCAAACTTGCGTCCTCAGGCACACAGCTCCTGCAGGTTGTTGCAGGTGTCCTTTTGAATCTGCAGCCAAGTTTGACCATGGAAACGAGATGCGCTGACCCTTTAGCCAAAAATGTCTTAAATTGAAGGTTTAAGCACAAAACACACTGAAAACCAGCAGGCACTGTGGCCCCCCAGGGGCCACACGTATAAACAGTGCTGAGCAAAAAAATGAGTCATTTTCCATGCAGAAATTCAGATGTATAAAATAATACATGCTGTGAGAATCTGCATACGTCAGCACACGCTAGACACCATGCATATGCATGTTTGGAGTCAGTGTGATAAGGTGACACCATTATAAAAAGGCAGAGAGAAAAAATGCTAAAAACTTTGCATAAGCAGATTTCCGACTTTCTCCCTGAGCGTTCTTTTACACGTTCTTTTACATGAGTTTTATACATGCGGCCCCAGGACTAGAGACTGACACCCTTCACACAGTCACTGGATTACGGCCTGTGCTCTAATGTTTAATGTTCACCAGTGGTTTAGAGCAGGCTCGCCGGAGCAATTATTAGTGCCTATAGGGCATGACACGCCAGAGCAGGGGTTAGAAACTCTGCTCCTCGAGGACTAGTGTCCATGCAAGCGTTTTGTTTCCACTAATTACCCTGGCTCAATTTGCTCATTAGCCATTTACCCCAATGGCAGTTCACTTGCAGATTAGACCACAGTAAAACATTCCATAGGAAAGAGGAACCGACTTCATCCGTCAGTCTTTAGCTTATCGGAAAATGTAGCTAAAGTGTCAGATCGTGTAAATCACAGGCAAATCCAGAGGGGGTTCACTGGGGAGGGGACCCCGAGGGCTCCAGTGACCCCCCCCCCCCCCCATGGGTTTCTGATTGCAGCATGTTAGACGGTAAGTGTAGTCGGGACAGATTTAAGGGGGAAATAATTCTGGCTAAACAAATGGTGTTTTGGCTAATTACATAATTAAGAGCAGTTATCATTAAGGAGTTGGCAAGCAATCAAGAAAGAGGCCCACCCCTGGTCATTTGGAAACATTTCAGGGTTTGCTGCTGACCTTCACAAAGGGTCGGGCCAAATGTTAGCAATTAAAAGAGCTACACTTTGGCTAATAACCATGCAGTGTGCCACACGGTTTATATGCACTGCATCACGATAGTGTCCAGGGTTTATTTACCTCAGCTCCTCGGTTCTGGTGTTCAGCAGAGAACAGCAGTGTGTATTTATGCTAAAAATTTGCAGAAGGTTTGCTTATGAAATTTGAGCATGTGTGCATGCTGATAGCATGCCTGAGATGGCAGGAAGTCATCAGCGCCGTTTCTTGAATTAGCCGCAAGGTACCGCATTTTGCTGAGCGACGGCGCATTACACAGCCGGGGGTCATATCAGGTCATATCACCGCACCCACACAAGCACCGCTGCATTATGGGAAGGTTGCATTAAGCAGTCATAAATTAACATTAAAAACACAATCAAAAGTAAAAAAATCCCAAGTTTAAACCTCTAATTTCCTTCCTCAATCAAAAGCGTATTGAAGCTGTGTCTTTTTCTTTAGTGCAAGAAAGAACTAAAGAACTAAGAACTAACCAATGAGAAGCACCCTTTTCCTTCAGAAAGCACCTTGCTGCTCACATTCGGAGTCACGTTAAACAAGATATTGCACACCCTGGCCTTTTCTTTTTTTAAATCAATCTTTCATACTTTGTTTTTAGCATCATACCGCCCTGCTTCTATGGAAAGGCACAGGTGCAGAAATAGCCTGCTGCGTTATGGGTTTTCTCACATCGCTTTTTTTTTTCCCTTGAGGGAAAAGGACGAGGGGTGACTGTTGTACTTAGATGTCCCTTCAAACTATGTGCTATGGCCCAGTCCAAGTTTTCAGAAAGTTTTAGAAAATACTAAAAGCAAACTCCTGCAAAAATAAAAGGTCTACTTGACCTTCATCTTTACAATTAAATTATTATTTTTTTTCCTATTTACTTGTCATTGTTGCTTAAAATCAAACTACTTTTTGGCTTTGATAGCACTCAACCTTAATCACTATGATGCAATTGTGTGGAGATTTGTAGGAGTGATGGTACCTTTGAATATACTCTGTACACTTTTAATACCTGAAACTGCCTTATTTAAGGTGGACTCAATGTTGCAAGTGTGGCCTATACGCCAAACCTGTCCTTGAAATAAGTAAAGTAACGGTTAAAAAAAACATTGTTCCACGGACAGTTTAACGGGACCTCACGCAGAGCTCTAAACTCAAACAGAAAAATAATGACAGTTGTTCTCAGGATCAGATGTTCTCACATTTCATGTTTGTAAAGTTGGATACCTGACTGGCAAGTTGAAAACCGAAAGATCGGTTCTCTATTCGCACCCACTTTAAGGAGGCATTGTTGTTCCATTACTTGTGACAGTAATACACTTTGACTTCAGTTCTCCGTGCTTAATGGGGTTCCTGTAATTTAATAGCCTCATGTTTATTCATTAGTGCATAGCACGGCACTCTGTGATCTCGAATATTGCCTGGGTCGATCGGGCGGCACTATGGATATTACCGGAGAGCTGACTCCGTGTTCACAGAGCTGTTCAATGCGTACGCGCTTTTTTTATTGGACGGATTTTTGACCAACGTGGCTTTCGGTGTCAGCCCCTCTATACCACAGTAAACTAATCCAGCCCTTGGATTTTCAATGAAGAAGCTGGAGTACAAATATTATCCGTAGCAGAGAACCACTTATTTATTTTGGTTACAGGAGCCAGCGATTTTCTTACCCCTTTCACAGCGAGCGTTTGCTCTGGGCTATTATTTCAGATCCCCTGATATCTGACGAAGTAAACCCCCCCGCCCACCTTTTTCTCCATCCCACTATAATGTTAACTACTGCATCTATTGGTGATGTCACACACTAAAAGCAAGAGCTTCCTCGAAGTATAAAGGCTACTTCTGAATAACAGAAATAAAAACAAACAAAAAAAAGCCTAAAGCCTGCTGAGATAGATTATCAAATAAGCCTACTTAAGGAAGAGAATCAGTGGCACTCTAATCGGAACTCACTCTTCTAATACATCAACTTCCATTCAACACTCCTGTTTATGAATTATGATCTCAAGCAACCATAATAGGAAAAAAGAGGGGGAAAACTGATGAGAAACAGGAAGCCAGGGATGGTCAATCACTTATTTTCACGAGTAAGCGTCCTTAAAGTGACAAATGCCGCAGCGTCTGGAGCAGATTTGCCTTTTCATTTTATACAAAGCAATTCCTTTCCCTGTCACATATCTGCAGCGTGGACCACAAACCAAATTTACACTCGACAATCACAAAATTGAAGGACAATGAAGTACTAAAGCCAGATTCACATCACGTTATTTTGTTATTATTAGTTATTAATTTTGTTTGTACTTGGGGGGCTTCAGGGCCTTCATCCAGGTGACACGTATTGGATTATTGGTTTTCTGCTCGAACAGAGCAGGTGTCACCTCAATGGCCAGTATGTGAGCTAGAGTGGCTGTACGGGACCTACCCTGACCTCAGACACCACAGCGGGTCACATCCGACCCTCGACCCCCTCGGACCTAGCGAACAAGTCAGCCGTGAGCCTCCAGCCGCAATGTGTCTAATGGGGCATAAGGAGCAATGTAGAAAGCCTCTCCAGCAGCTGCCGTAGCTATGGGAAATGTGACTCTAAGGTAACATTGCTATGTGTGTGATGGGACATCTGGACAGACACAGTAAGCCAGCACCTTTCATGTACATTCTGTGGGTGGGGAGCGTCAGTTTTTGGGCAGGGGGTGCGGGGGGGGGGGGGGTTCCTGGGGTAAAGTGTCAGTCCTTGATTCGGTTAAGAGCCACATGGAAGGAAATCCTCACAGTGCAAGTGCTGGTTCTGTCCTTGAGGGAAACGAACAGACGAATCAAGAGTGACCACCCTGCTCGACCGGGCGTCTGTGCGTGAAGAGGTCGTCCAACGCAAGGACGGCGCACATCAGCGGAGTGAAAAGCAAAGTCGCTGACAGTCAGAATGGGCTTGGTTGTACAGGAGACCCTGTCTGCTCTCTCCTGAATTGACGGAGGATGTTCTTCCCATGGGACATGTCAAAAAAAGTTCCAATATTGGAGAAAAAGTGAGAAATTAGGGGATGAGAACATGGTTTAAAAATCTCACGCCGCAGTGTTTGGCAGGTTTAAATTTATCCTGCAGACTAAATGTGACAGTTCTACACAGAACAAAAACAAACAAAAAAAACAGTACGAGCCATCCTGATTGAAATTACCAAAAATCGCTAAAAATCTAGGCCAAAATAGTAAACGCAAAAACTGTCTTGTAAGAACACAGCAAAACAATATCAAACCGTTCATTGTCCTGAATGCCCTCCTGAAATTCCCAGGGTTCATATGCAAAAATCTCACATAGCAACTCCATGTAATGGCGTAATGCCATTATAACCCGATTTGATGTTCATTGAGAACAGCACCTAAGACCTGCTTTAGGCTGCATGTGTTCTGAAAGCATATTTCCACAGTAAAACAGTCTGGCTCTAATATCCCACACCTCACAATCATGCTAAACGCACATTGCAGTTATGGATGCTTATTCACTTTGTCTATAATATGCCCTTGTTTTTTTTCTCATATTGAGAAATCAGAAGAATAACGTTCGATCTTCTTCCACTTAAGAAGCATGCAGTGTTTGCAAAAAGACTCATTTTGGGGACAAAATGGATTGAAATCGCACCGCTTCAATTAATCTACCACTCACCAGTGGCTTTTGGCTACAGACACATTGTCAGTGATGCATTCATTTGCTTTGCTGTTACCAGATTACTTGCTGAAGCATTATTAAAAGACTATTTGTTATTCAACTCTTCAATGTCTAAGAGGTTTAAAATCACTTTAGCACGTTTCTTGTGCAATAGGCCAATGGAACTAGATTTAGCTGTAAATTACACTGGAACAGCATAGAACACATGGTTGGCTAAATGGTTCCAAGTCATCAAGGGTCAGACGTATCAAACGAGCAGTGGCGCGGCCAAGGGGTGGCCAGGGGGGGCCACGGCCACCCTGATACAATCGCTGCCCCCCCCCCCCCCTCACGAGTCGCATATGCATAATATGCTTCTATCTGATATTTTACATTAGGTACTATTCATTTAAATAAATAATTTAATGCATGTGAAAAGAAAATAACAAATGCATAGCCAGCCAGCCGCTTTTGACCGTTCGTCACTGCGCTGCTGCTGCACAGTGCACTGCCAGCAGACAGAACGCAAATAGGCCCCGCCCTATTTGGGGGGGGGGGCGGAGGCTCTCGCCCTCCATTGGCTTGACATGCCGGTGCCTTCTTGTCATTTAGATCCGTTAGCTAACAGCATAAAAATGCCTAAAAGTTGTTGTTTGGTGGGATGCACTACAAACAATGCAAAAAACCCAGAATTGCGGTTTTATAAGATTCCAAACCGCAAAACAGAGCCCATAAGATGAGAAATCCGAGCAATAAGACATGAGGCGTCGGCGGGAAGAAAGGGAAAAACGTTGGACCTTGAAACTCCACATGTGTGTGTGCAGCAGGCATTGTTTCACAGGTAGCCTAAGTTAAATAAGTTGTCCAATTGTCAATTTATGGCTTACTAATATTGCTGTAAGAAACATTTTGACCATATGCAAATGGTTTGTAGTGGAATGTGGATAAATGTGGAATGTGGAGCGCTATAACATTACAGTATTATATTTGCAAGTGCAAAATATTATCATCCACTAACAAAAAAGTTGTGGGCATCCAAAGAACGATCATTTTTGATCGCTGTATGCGTGTAGATTCCAAAAAAACGGTGAGACAAAAAAAAAAGCAATCAGCTTTCAATGGGTAGGCTACTTTTCTCATGCAGGTTGTAACTGTTCAAGTAGGCTAAGCTAGCGAAATAGAGGTAACGTTGTCATAAAATGTCTTCTTACCGTGAAAATGGACGACTTGTTTACATTCTCGGACAGATGTTAAAGTAAATCTATCACCACGGTGGCACTTTCGCCACAAGTCAGCAATTATATCGGAAAATGCCCTTTGAAAAAAACAGAAAATTTTAAAAAGAAAAAGGCTTTGCTGTTACTGCATACCAGTTTTTGCCAAAGCTGCATCATAGCGCGGAGCTTTCAAAACCAAAACAATGCGGAAACCCTTTAAAATAAACTAAATAAAAACCGTAGGCTACACATAGCCTAGCCTATGATAACTGTGGACAAAACGGGCTGAGAAGAATGTAGCCTAATACAGCAGGGATATGAGTAGGTTGTGAGTAGGCTATAATAAAATGTATATTGTTGTCCATGATTATGCTTTTTTGTTTTTTCATTTTTGGACATATATAATAGTTTTGTTTACAAAAAGGCACAGCAACAGCCAAATACAGCTGTATTGAAAAGAATTGGAGGCCTCTGTGTGGTGTTTTTAAACTCTAGTAGGCTTGTTCCCAGTAGATGTTTTGTTCCTTACAATAGCTACTCCTTCAAATTAAAGCTGTATATTTGTCTTTTTAAGGAAAAGGACAACTACTAGCCTATTTGAAGAACAATTAATTGCCTATGTATATACAGACACATTAAAACAGGATTGTTGTGGAACTCAAAATGTTAACTCTACTGGCATTAGTCTGTGCACATCAGATAATTAGTAACATTAACTGTAAAATAAGAAACCAAAGTATATCAGTATTCATGTATTTAACTCTCATATTTACATAGTTTTCAACTAGCCTATATACTACAACAACATAATAGAATTCCTGAAATTCAGTTTTGGCTTTTGGTTTTGGTGTGCCACGCCAAGATTTTCAGTGGCCCCATCTGGTCACCCCGATGAAAATTTTTTGGAGGCGCCACAGCAAACGAGCCTTAAACCATCACTCTGCTGCCAGATATGCAGTAGATATGGATGGATCAATTTAAGGGTTGTTTGTCCTGACAAATTTTCCTATTGAACTCTATAGAAAAATAAGTCAGGAGAAGAAATCCATCCATATCTACTGCATATCTGGCAACAAAGTGATGGTTTGAGGCTCGTTTGATACGTCAGACCCTAGATGACTTGGAACCATTTAGCCAACCATGTGTTCCATACTGTTCCAGTGTAATATACAGCTAAATCTAGTCCCACTCCCCAATTCCCATAGAGATCCATTCAAATGCAGAAAGGTTATAGTATAGCTTGTAGGAGTACCAGAAAAGAATATATCAAGAGTGTTTTGATGTTGTTGGGTAACAGGCATCAGGACATGCAAAGTCATGACATGCAAAGGATATGCAACAAAATATTAAATATGATAACTTTATTAAAGTTTATGTTAATTTGTCCAATTACTTTTGGTACTCTAAAATGGGGGGCACTGTGTAGATAAATGGCTAAAATTGCTACACAGTTCACCCAATATGGAAGTAAAAACCCTCAAATTTAAGCTGAAAGTCTGCACTTTAACCTCATAGTCACTGTTCCGTTTCAAATGCAACGTGCTGGAGTACAGAGCCAAAACAACACAAATGGTGTCACTGTCCAAATGCCTATGGACCTGACTGTAATTTAATTGTAATTACGTATTTACAGCAGGAGGCTTCAGTTTGAAACATCAAGAGTATATGACTTTAAAGTTGAAGTCACTCAAACCAAGAAATGTCAAAAGTAGTCCAAGTTCTACGGTGGCCCATAGGTGTCACACGAAGGCAAAATCCACAACAACACGGCAAAAGCCACAACAAAACGGCAAAAGCCACAACACAAATGCAAAAGCCACAACACGAATGCAAAAGCCACAACACAAATGCAAAAGCCACAACAAGAATGCAAAAGCCACAACACAAATGCAAAAGCCACAACACGAATGCAAAAGCCACAACACGAATGCAAAAGCCACAACACAAATGCAAAAGCCACAACACGAATGCAAAAGCCACAACACGAATGCAAAAGCCACAACACGAATGCAAAAGCCACAACACAAATGCAAAAGCCACAACACGAATGCAAAAGCCACAACACAAATGCAAAAGCCACAACACAAATGCAAAAGCCACAACAAAACGGCAAAAGCCACAACAAAACGGCAAAAGCCACAACAACACGGCAAAAGCCACAACACAACGGAAGTGACCCACAACAAAACGGAAGTGACCCACAACAAAACGGAAGTGACCCACAACAAAACGGAAGTGGCCCAAAACGGATGTTGACAATGAAAGGGGCGGGGCCGACTAAGCGGACAATTGCCTACACACGTGGACGAGGACAGAGCCTGCCAGTTTGAGAAGTACGTTTATTTATTATTTTATTTAGCGCTAACCCTTTGTTTACCCAGGGTAGGTACGTGAAACGTTGTTCGCTAGGTAACTATGATTACTATCGCTATATGATTGTCACAAATGAGCAATATTGTTCTTTATATTTTTATGTTGGCTAACGTTAGCTAGGCCGTTATGATGCCAGCTGCTATGCAGTAACGTTAGCATTAGCTAGCTAGCTAGATCATTTAGATAACTTTAAGTTATGGGCCACCGTATAGTTACCTAGCGAACAACGTTTCACGTACCTACCCTGGGTAAACAAAGGGTTAGCGCTAAATAAAATAATAAATAAACTTACTTCTCAAACTGGCAAGCTCTGTCCTCGTCCACGTGTGTAGGCAATTGTCCGCTTAGTCGGCCCCGCCCCTTTCATTGTCAACATCCGTTTTGGGTCACTTCCGTTTTGTTGTGGGTCACTTCCGTTTTGTTGTGGCTTTTGCCGTGTTGTTGTGGCTTTTGCCGTTTTGTTGTGGCTTTTGCCGTTTTGTTGTGGCTTTTGCATTCGTGTTGTGGCTTTTGCATTCGTGTTGTGGCTTTTGCATTCGTGTTGTGGCTTTTGCATTCGTGTTGTGTCTTTTGCATTCGTGTTGTGGCTTTTGCATTTGTGTTGTGGCTTTTGCCGTTTTGTTGTGGCTTTTGCCGTGTTGTTGTGGATTTTGCGTTCGTGTGACACCTATGGGCCACCGTAAAGTTCCTTTCATAATTAAGACAAGTATTTTTAGTATTGCACAATATCAAAACCATTTCTAACCCTAACCCTAACCCAAAACCAAGTCGTACAGATCAGATTTTGATCAAATGTATCTTCTGACAATGGAGAGAATGCCACACGGAGAGAAATGTACCATGTGTAGAGTTTCTACTTTATTTATTTGCACTCAACATTAATAACGAGCCAGTTTGGGAAACCAGTCCACACACCAAGCACCCAGGGGAGTCAGTTCAGCCTGATCGCAACACGTCCTTAGTAAAATGCGCGTAAAGGTCGTTTGTGGAAAATAACACTCATACACCCGCGCCCAGGACACGTAATTGACTTTAATATTAAAAACCAATTAATTCGGACTAACGCTCAGCTCTATGTCTTCATGCATTAGCTTACTATCGGTTGTATCTGGGGTGACGTTAGCAAAATTGCTCGGAAGAAAAATCTAATGAACGGTCAAAGTTAAACCTACCTACATTCTTTGTCTTAACCATTCATAATTAATTTACGTCACATTAAATTCCGGTAGTACTAGCAGTGCTACATTTAAGGAGAATATGGGCACCTATGCTAAATCCGGAAGCTGTTTCCAGTTGGCTAGTAGCTACGTAACAACGTATAATATAGCAAAAAGGCAACTGCAATTAATAGGGAATATACCTGGGGAGCTAGCAAGCTAATGCTACCTACCAAATGCTTTGGCCTACTCGTAGTACATTAGCTCAACACTAGCAAGATATTGTGACCTATACTAATAAATGAATACATTATGTCAGTAAACAAATGCACGCACTACAAAATGCATAAGGCTTAGCTTGCAAGCTTGTTTGCGTAACTATCGTATCAACCCATAACGTTGCTAAAAATCTGCGTGCAGTAGCAGCTTTGGCTGCTTTTCCATAGCTGCTAACGTTATATAGATCTGCGCTGGATTACTTGAGTTAGCAAGGTCGACACGTGCGCATTGTAGTTAGCAATCAAAACTGCATACGAAACAACCGTTTCCTGTTCCTATTTTATCTTGCACCGTACACTTGCATGTCGAGTCTATGGTGCTTGAGGACATAACAAACAGCTATAACGTTAGTTGCAAAGAATTTCCCCAGATCGCTTCTCTCCTCCCGTACAACCATATCACCTACCGGTTATGTGCTCTGCGCGCTCCCGCGCCGCTCTGTTACTAGTACTGTAGAGTGCCGCTCTGGGTCCTAAAGAAGCCTGTCAATGCCCATTAATTCCCGTCTGTGCCGTTTTCGAACACAGACGCCGAAGAACTGTATTGCACATTATAGAGATACATTGATTATGTCTATATTCTATTTACCCATCTCCAAAACTTTAATATGCCTTCTGTCTCACATACATGTTGTAACCTAGTATGTATGCATATATGTGCACTGTATGTATGTATGTATGTATGTATGTATGCATGTATTATTATTATTAGTAGCAGTAGTAGTAGTAGTAGTAGTCTGTTTACCAGGTCTCAAAACATCACTAACATCTATTTTCAACACATAACAATACAATACGCACTGGGTTATTTTTGTCAGTTAGGCCTGTGTGTGTTCTGCAGGATTTCACTCATAAGAGGTACATTTCTCTTATTCAAAGAACACATTTCCCAGTACAATAATGTTATATTTGGGTACTAATAAGTACATTTTACAAGCAAAAAAGGTGCAAATTAATTATGTATAGCTGGCTAGGGGTACAATTTTATGTACCTATAGGGTATCACCCCAGTGACAAGCGTGTGTACAGTAGGTTACCTTTTTAGCCACTTTTCTGTATCTTTTTTTTCTGAGAGTGTTCAATTGCTGGCTTTAGCAGAATCAGAAACCTTTCATCCTTATCAGAATTAAATATACTACAGTTTGAGTTGAAATGCCTCTACATTATGAGCTGGGAAAGAGACATTGGTTTGGAATATACCCTTGTCCTTGTGACTTGATTAATAGTAATACAAAATAAATTGAATTTTTACTTAAATAGCGAAATCTACGCCGAGCCATTTTAGCTGTGAAATTGAGCCTTTTAGCAAGAATATATGGAAAGCGCGGCCACAGTGTCAAAGTGGAACTTCTTAACAGTCCTGAAAAATTAGTGATAATGATACCATGCGATGAAGTATGCTCAAATAAATGTGTTAGGTAATGGATGAGGCAGGTAAAGTGGCTCATTTGTATTATGTGGGTCAGCTATTTCAATCAAGATTGGAATTAGAAATGAAAATGCATTAAGTTTTAATGTGTGTGGGTGCGCGCGGTGTTAACAGTTGTAGCACTGCATCCAATGCTTTTCTCCCCTCCTTTGCTATAATATTGACTTGAGCATCCACGAGTATTACCAGAACCTGGCCACGAGGCAGGTCAAAGCAAACTTCTGCATAGACAAAACAAAATAAAATATAGTTTTATGTATAATAGAAGATAATACAGACACTATTCAAGGGCGATATGAGCACAACACTGTCAACTGAAGCAGTAACTATTTTATCTTCTGGTAAGAATTTTACGTCAGCATGATTTTAGCAGTTTAACAAAAACCTATTTTCTACATCTACCTTTTTTTGTTGCTAACTTGCTAGCTAGCAAGTAAGAGTTAAATTTACTCAATTTACAATGATAATAACTAGGTAATTAATTAATTAATTGACTACCCCCCCTCTTGTCAGGCCGTCCTTGTAAACAAGAATTTGTTCTTAAGTGACCTGTCTGGTTAAATAAAGATTTAATTAAAATAATTAATTAAATCTATTACACAGTGCACACAATGAGCACAGAATAAAAGAAAGATTCTGCACGCTATTCAAATCTATTGAAAAATGCGACCTGCTGCGTTCACGGCAGGGTATCTGGGGCAGGGTAAGAAATTAAGATATTGTGAAGTTTGCCTCATAGTCATTGTTTGATTTGAAAATACAAATTTGATTAGCACAGAGAAAAAAGAAAAAAAAAATTGACACAACTGTCCCAATACTTTTGCATTTGACTGTATAAGACTGTACTATGTAAATAATAAATGCAGGCTTTGCAGTGCAGTTAAAATAGTGTATTCACTGCAGGATATGAATAATTTGGTGTGCTACGTGTGTAATAAAGTGAAACAGTGAGCAAAGGTGACATCTAATCAATTTATTTTTGCGTGCAATATTTTCACTCATAAAAGCATATACTGTTGATTTTGCCACCAAATAAGCATGAATTATCCTTGTGAGCCAATGTTTGTTTTTGAATTTAATTAATCCTTACCATTTATCGTACGTTATTATACAGTAGGTCACAGTAACCATGGTGACAGCAAGCTACGCTAACTTGGAATGATGGAGAAAGAGTCCCCTGAAAGAGAGGCCCAGTCTACCTCTTATAAAATAGCCTGTGGGATTAAGAGTGAGACAGTGGCACCCATCTCAGGCAATGGCACGTAAATAATGCTGATCTTTTTATCTAATGTATTCCTTTTAATGGGGATGTATGCTCATTAAAACTGGGAACTGAACAAATGGGGAAAGGGGCTAACTGCTCCACAAAGTGTCAGGTCTTCCTTGCTCAATGTGACAGAGGTTGACAGAAATAAAGGTGCGATAACGACCGTCCCCTTTAATTCATGGCCTCTCAAGGCAAGTATGTTTGCATTAATTTCTTATAAATCAAACATTAATTCTAAAGGTGACAACAGGGCAAGATCATATCCTTGTGAATAATGTGTAAGGAGGTTCACACTGCTCTGTACAATTATGTACATATTTAATTTGAAAAATGTTCAGGGTTGCCTGTTATGCTCAAAATCAAGATGTGTGCAGTTTGCATTTTCTACACTATTGCTGTACTTATCTTTTCCCCTTTAATTTAGAAAATATCGAATGGACAATTTTGTCTCTACAGTTAGCATGATGTCACTCACACACCAGGGGCCACGTGTATAAAACTCTGAGTAAAATAATGCGTAATAGAACGCTCAGGGTGAAAGTTGGAAATCTGCTTTAAAAAGTTTTGCATTTTCTACCTCTGCCTTTCTAGTCACTGTGTCGCCATATCACACGGACTCCAAACATTGCGTACATATGGTGTCCATTGTGTGCAGAGGTACGCAGATTCTCACTGCATGTGTTATATTCTACATCTGAATTTCTGCATGGAAACTCGCTTACGCGGTTTTATGAGGGCATTTTTCTGCTCAGCACTGTTTATACATGTGGCCCCTGGTCTATACAGCACTATTTATACATGTGGCCCCTGGTCTATACAGCACTATTTATACATGTGGCCCCTGGTCTATACAGCACTATTTATACATGTGGCCCCTGGTCTATACAGCACTATTTATACATGTGGCCCCTGGTCTATACAGCACTATTTATACATGTGGCCCCTGGTCTATACAGCACTATTTATACATGTGGCCCCTGGTCTATACAGCACTATTTATACATGTGGCCCCTGGGGAACTGCAGCTGAAGTATGTGCATTCTTTACTTTTTTACACCCTGTTAACACACACAGTAATACAGGAGAGACAGCGACTATTTTACATCCTATAGGCCACACACAGTACTACAGGAGAGCCAGTATCAAGCCAGTTAGCAAGCACTGGCAGTTGAGAAGGCTTTGGAAAACATTATTCTTTCACCTCACTGAATATTCCCCCCCCAGTGAAATCTTACAGAAACATGTATTTTTCTATTGCAATCCAGTCAAATGACACACAATATCATGGTCAGACAGCAAGACGCATAAAAAATGTATTTCTTTTGAGAGCCAGATTTAGTATTCTTTCAACGTTAATGTGTGCAGCCAGACAATAGGTATTAAAAATGTAAATTACACTGTGTAGTGTGCAGTCATCAAATAAAAAGCTAATTTCCAGTGGTGAAGTGATATCATAAAACAATATGGAGAATGATATCTTGATAGTCAAGCAGTCTCCACAATACTGTATTTATTTGGTCCCATCAAATAATAATGAAAGCCATTATACAAACTAAATTATACAAACTGTCCTTGTTGAAAATGTTTTTATTAAATGGTGTTATTCAAGCATGTAAATGCGTTAGGTGCAGTGACGCATTGCTTTCATTCTTAAACACTCACTAAAACATATACATATTTAACATTTATAATTAGAATTTGTCCTTGCAACATTCAAAGCGGTAAATTCAATATGGCTACATTTTGTTAAAAACACAGTACTTTATGTACAATAATTGTAATAGACAAGGTATTTGGCATACTTACAACAATCTCATTAAGTAATTTACACTTTCACAAGTACTGATTAATGTAAATATTTTATCCCAAATTCACAAAAAAAAAAATACAAAAAAGTGAAACATACAAAGAATACCGTGGTTAATATTGAAAAAACTGGTCACCGATTTAAAGCAATCAATATTTTCCACTGAAATATTGCAAGACCTTGGCCTGTATTCAATCAACATTTATCCTTAACTTTGACTAGTAAACTCAACCATTACACTGCATAAACAGCTTGGCAAGCTAGTTTTAGTGATTGTTAAACTCTCCAAACTATGTTTGTGGAAAAATAAATCTTGTTTTTGCTAGTCAAACTTAAAGACAAATGTTGAGTGAATCCCAGCCGATGTTTGCTCACGATAAAACACTTTCATATGGTGGGCGTACTGGGCCCAGAGCTATAATCTAAATACTGTAAAACAGCTAAGGAATACAGTACATTCTGTCAGCAAGTTCTTTTGAGCGAGACAAATACGAAAAAACCCTTTTAAAAAAAGTTCACCTGTATAAACATTTGCTAAACATTGCTTTACATAAAATGTTGACAAAAAGCTTTGCAAAGAGAACGCATTAAACTTGTGTTTTTAGGAATGGAAGCCCTTTTTCTGTGAGGGCTCTCTGGCAGTCTACTATGACAGCATCTAAAATGTACTGTACAGTGTATCTCGTAGCACGTCAAATGAGCAAATGCCCACAACGATGAGGAAGCGACTGCTCCATCAGTGGATTAAAAGTGATTTATAGTAGCAATCCTGACGGAATATCTCTGCGATACTCATTTGTGCTTCGTCTGCATAACCCTATTTCTCATGGTACAGTGGTAATATTGCTTTATACAGACCTCATGCAACCAGCAATCCAAATACTGCTTTAACACACTGTACACAAGAATGTTATACAGCTCATTTCTACAGTATAATGTTGGGTACTGTACATAGAATGGAAAAGAAGAACACTGGGTACTGTCACAGTCCGGCCCTACTTCAGTAGAACATTTCCAGTTACTCCAGTTGGAATCTAAAGTTCTAGTTACACTAAAAGCATATATGGTCCTTTGGCACAAAACTTGGAAACCCACAGATTGAATATACGGGACACCAAACCATCGGTCAGGACTGTTAGATACTGGGCCACACTGAATATCGTACAGGAAATATCTAGCACCTTTATGAGCCATCTAGAAAGGTAGACAGTAAGACCAGTGAGCTGCTGAACTCACAATAAACCTTCACTGAGATTCTAGTTTTCTTTTCTTTAATATTTAAGGCAAAAAACCCTGTATTCTCTTTTTTTTATCCAATATATACATTTACTTGCATTTTTTAAATTTTTTACATCTATCAAAAATACATAACAATGTGTTAGTTTACAGAACTCTTTTTTCTTTCTGTAAATGTGATTATTTAAGATATGGACCTGCCAGACGCAAAGTACTTAACGGTGCTGTTAATAGAACGCTCTCTTTAAAGTTCCGTTTCGGTTTTATTCCCTCACTCCCTCCCTCTGAAGCCATGGGGGCTTATCAAACCTAGCAAAAGTGTAGTTGTGCAAAAAAATTATAAAAATCAGGTCTATCTTCCTACGGCTGCAAGACCTTCCTGGGCGGAGTCTAACCCAGAAAGCAGCGCTACAGCTGCCAGACCTTCCTGGGCGGAGTCTAACCCAGGAAGCAGCACTACAGCTGCCAGACCTTCCTGGGTGGAGTCTAACCCAGGAAGCAGCACTACAGCTGCCAGACTTTCCTGGTTAGTGTATCAGGGCTACAGCTGCGAGACTTTCCTGGGAAGTGGTCGGGGCCGGGCTACAGGTTCCATCCGGCCGGGGCGCTGCTGATGGGGTTTGGGGGGCAGGGCAGGGGGGTCGATGCTGGGGGGAATAGACAGGCTATGAGGCAGAGGTACGGGTCGGCGAGGATTGTTCCGCTCGTACACACTGTAGGGGGGCGGGGTCTTGTTCTCCCGACGAATTAGCTCGTCCGAGCCACTGGAGATGGAGGTGGTGAGAGCGTGGTCGCTAGGCGGGGCCTCGATTCCAGAAGTTTCTGAGACGCTGCAGCGGCTCAGGGAGGAGATGCCACTGCTGTAGCTGCCTGACAGGACCGGCGAGTTGGACACCAGCCCAGACGACTGGCACTCTGTGGGGGATGGGGTGAATGGTGGAGCCGAGCCCTGCAGGGAGGAAACAGGAAGGACAGGTCAAAACAACAACCTGGCTTTACAATACCATAGAGATAGAAAATACCACCTATTACTTTATAATACCATAGAGATAGAAAACACCACACATTACTTTATAATACCAGAGATAGAAAACACACATTACTTTACAATCCCATAGAGATAGATAACACCACCCATTACTTTTCAATACCATAGCGATAGAAAATAGACCAAAGATAGAGCGAAATATACTGCAAATACTGTATTATGGGAGAGAAGGAAATCCAGAGGAAGAGGGAGGTGGGTAAAGAAATTGACACAGGACAGATTGCAGATTTCCAGTTCATCGACCAATAATGTGCA
This sequence comes from Ilyophis sp. 1 JC-2022, assembly GCA_022702515.1. NCBI lineage: Eukaryota > Metazoa > Chordata > Actinopteri > Anguilliformes > Synaphobranchidae > Ilyophis > Ilyophis sp. 1 JC-2022. The sequence continues at coordinate 125,745,910 of CM040404.1, forward strand.
GTGGAATGAGAAAAGACAATATGCTGTGGTTTTTCTTTAAAAACCCATCCACTGTCAAACTTTTCTCCGCAATTAGACCATAGTCTCTTTATGCACAGATCAGATTTATATTTAAGTCTATTCTTCTCATATCCAAGAGGTGGGGAAAAAAGAAAAGCATTTCCAGTAAAATAAATAAATAAATAAATAAAAACAAAAGAAGCTTATCCATCTTCCTGAACATCAACCTTTTTTGTTATGGTGCCTGAGTGGTTCATACGGCACACTGGTGGAGTATTTCATCGGTTTACAGCGCTGCCCTCAATCATGTTTGACAGGCGGAGCACAGAACACCGTTGGCACGGTAACAGCCGTTTTGTTTTCCTCTCTGACAGTTTAAAGGCAACAAAGAATGTGAGGCCAATGCTTCCAACCATGACAGACCTAACACCACTCGATTGCCCGAGGCCAGGATTTAAGCTTTGTGGTTCTGAGCGAGGCCTCTTGCAGAAGAGTCTCCCACCACATTAGTTTCTGAGAAGAGCATCTAAAGAGCGCCAAAAGGCCCAGACAGGGAGGCAGGAGACGGCGCAATCGAATGTTTTTTCTGAGAAGTGTTTTTTTTCTGGCCGTCGTTTCCATGGTAAACCTTGTGGAGAGAGGCGGGTCGGCACACCGCTCATCGGGGGTTGGTTTGGGAGTGGTGCAGAAGGGCAGAGAGCGTTGGTAAAGGCAGCGAGCTGCCCGTTTGGGAGAAACCGGGGGATAGACACTCCTCGCTGGCACTACCGTCCACCCCTCCCCACCTCTCATCTTCACCTTCACACATTTTGGGAATTCATCCCTTGACCAGTGAAAACAGATCAATGTTAGTCAACCGCTTACAAAAATAATAGGGAAGGGTAAACAGTGTTGTAGTTAATGCGTGTGATGTTTGGTACCACTCAGAAAAGTGGTGTTTATCGAACAGTACAGGATTTACACCTAAATCTGCTCTTTAGATACATTTGAGCTTCTGGTTTAAGGGTTTGCTCTTAAATCTGCTATTTAGATATGATTTACCTTATTATTTCAAGATTTACTCTTACATCTATATGCTCTTTAGATATGATTGATCTTCTTATTTCAAGATTTACTCTTAAATCTATCTGCTCTTTAGATATATTTGATCTTCTGGTTTAAGGATTTGCTCTTACATCAGCTCTTAAGACACATTTCATCTTCCGATGTAAGGATTTGCTCTTAAATCTGCTGTTAAGATCAGCTTTGTCTTCTGATTTAAGGTTTTAAGCACAACGTCACTGTGTTTGTCCTCCCCTATTAGGCCAATCCTTTCAATATGATAATCTCACTATGAAATACGGCGTCTTTGTTATAAAACAGAACTGTTACACCGAAAAAAATAAAAAACTGCTACCCATTAAGCAGGGAATGAAACATATTTTTTTTGGGTAGCACGTGCACTGGGTTGTGAGATTGCGTCGAAATTTTGTCTTGGCAGCGAATCGCAGCGACTGTCAACAGTGCTCCAGCACCTCTGGGACCTGGACACTGAGGGAGGGTTTAAAAAGTGGCGTGAGCCGCTCCGGGTGCAAAATAAAAAAAGGATCGGTATGCATAACAGAAGCAGGCACGCTACCCAGCAAGGGCAGGACGTCCTACACTCCTCACAACATTGCAAGGGAACAATGAGTCCAGTCCGGTACGATCCCAGGTGACAGTGTTCTAGGTATTTTTACATGTGTTTCCATTAACGAAACAATGTCACCATCTCTGAGACGATTACACAGCACACTGTGAAAACGGACCTGGGTCAAATATTTAATGGAAGTACTTTAGACACCATTAAAATTATTGAAGATTACAGAAAATGTTTTCAACAATAGCAAGAACAAATTTTTTTTATATTTTTGCAAAACCTGGTGATATACATGTTCCACTGAACATTCTCAAGCATCTGGCAGGGGGTTTTAATTTTATGGGTATCAAAAAATTGTAAATGTTTAAAACAGTCTGTGTGAACTATTCTCTGCATGCGTGTGCTTCGAAATCTATGGCAATATTACTTTATACATGCTTTTATTGCTTTGACTATATTAAGTGGACTGTTCTGGGATATTCTGACTAACCAAATAGCCCATGTTGTTCACATTAGCATGCTGTAATTACTCTCTATGCCTTCTTTATGGCTTATCCAGATTAGCTCAGAAAGCATTCATGTTAGGCACAGAACATTTGCATAATGATTCATTGTAATTACCATGTTAATTGAATTACTTTATTATAAATTATTGTTAAATATTCTTCTGTTGATATTAGCTGCCTAAATGTACACAGTTGCTTCCTGTTCATATTGTTGAAACGGCTAATGTTGTTCAATGGGTTTTCCCAAGCTCATGGGCAAGTATAAATATATGTTCTTAGCTGCAGTCACACCATACAGATGAATGACAATCTTTCATGGAAAATGCTTGAGCACGATTGTGTGAAAAATGGGGGCTCGTTTTGTCCAATCAAATTAGAGCATGTGTCTTTCTATGCAGATAGGCATCTGTGACAATCGTTCCATGTTATGCTACTCATTTCCGCAACCCAGTTTATGGGATTACTGATTATATTTTTGCCAAATCAATCGGCTCAGGCTTCTAATGGAGCACAAGTGCTGCACCCCGCCAGAGTAGGGTGGAATGGATGTCTAATTGGTCACATTATCAGATGGGCAACGTCCCATGTCAGAAATCAATGTGCCCAGCTAGACAAGAGAATGAGAGAATACCAATAACAGCTATTAGACCTGGGTTCAATATGGCCTGACACCAGGGCCTGTGAACGGTTCATGCAGATTACAGAGAGGTTCTATGAAAAAAATAAGATGCATAAATAAACAAATAAAAGGAGAAAATCTCCAGTGAGGCTAATCTGGTATGCTTCCCATCTGCTGCTAACAATGAAACCTGTTTTCATTAGCAGGGCCTCCTGTAGCCATATACCCGTGAGCCCCCCCAGGCGGCCCATTACTGGGGTGCTGAAAAAGGGTGTACCCCCATTTTTCTGCATTCAGGGACTGAGCAGAGAGTCACAATTCGTTATCAGATCTGGGTCGTACATTTTTTAAATGCTTAAATGCTTAGGATCAGGAATAGTTTAAAGACAATAACTGACAACTTTCAACAAAACACGCTCTAAAATGCATAATCATACGAAAGCAGAATTTCATTCTGAATACTTGCTGAAAGTATACTGCTTCTATTTAAAAGTTGGCAGTGATGTGTTGGATCTGCATTAACTCGTGTCTAAAGGGTTAAAAGAACTACCTATAAAGAGTGTGACCCAGGTGTACCCACATCTGCATCTGAGAAATCAAAACACTCAAAGAGTGATATCCACAAGCAGAGACAACTGGCCACAGTACGTGTTCCCTGTGTACTCTGTGTTATGATGTGCTGTGCTGGGCCGGGCTGTGTCAAACTGTGCTGTGCTCTTTGGGACGGTCTCCAGACGGCAGGGACCAGCTGCGGTAAAAGGACTCGCCTGGAGCTCCTGCTCAGACAGACGAGCCTCTGGGAAACAGAACCGAGCCGAAGCCAGAACCGGAGGCAGGGTCTGTGGCATCTGCCCAAATGCCCTCCCAATGGGCCCCAGGCCCTGTGATTCATCCCTGCTGCTAGAGTGCCCTCTCTACTGCTGCTACAGTATCTCTCTACTGCTGCTAAAGTATCTCTCTGCTGCTGTTACAGTATCTCTCTACTGCTGCTAGAGTGCCCTCTCTACTGCTGCTACAGTATCTCTCTACTGCTGCTAAAGTATCTCTCTGCTGCTGTTACAGTATCTCTCTGCTGCTGTTACAGTATCTCTCTACTGCTGTTACAGTATCTCTCTACTGCTGCTAAAGTATCTCTCTGCTGCTGTTACAGTATCTCTCTGCTGCTGTTACAGTATCTCTCTACTGCTGTTACAGTATCTCTCTACTGCTGTTACAGTATCTCTCTACTGCTGTTACAGTATCTCTCTACTGCTGTTACAGTATCTCTCTACTGCTGTTACAGTATCTCTCTGCTGCTGCTACAGTATCTCTCTGCTGCTGCTACAGTATCTCTCTACTGCTGCTAAAGTATCTCTCTGCTGCTGTTACAGTATCTCTCTGCTGCTGCTACAGTATCTCTCTACTGCTGTTACAGTATCTCTCTACTGCTGCTACAGTATCTCTCTACTGCTGCTAAAGTATCTCTCTGCTGCTGTTACAGTATCTCTCTGCTGCTGTTACAGTATCTCTCTACTGCTGCTACAGTATCTCTCTGCTGCTGCTAAAGTATCTCTCTGCTGCTGTTACAGAATCTCTCTGCTGTTACAGTATCTCTCTACTGCTGCTACAGTATCTCTCTACTGCTGCTAAAGTATCTCTCTGCTGCTGTTACAGTATCTCTCTGCTGCTGCTACAGTATCTCTCTACTGCTGCTACAGTATCTCTCTACTGCTGTTACAGTATCTCTCTGCTGCTGCTACAGTATCTCTCTGCTGCTGTTACAGTATCTCTCTGCTGCTGCTACAGTATCTCTCTACTGCTGCTACAGTATCTCTCTGCTGCTGTTACAGTATCTCTCTGCTGCTGCTACAGTATCTCTCTACTGCTGTTACAGTATCTCTCTACTGCTGCTACAGTATCTCTCTACTGCTGCTAAAGTATCTCTCTGCTGCTGTTACAGTATCTCTCTGCTGCTGCTACAGTATCTCTCTACTGCTGTTACAGTATCTCTCTACTGCTGCTACAGTATCTCTCTACTGCTGTTACAGTATCTCTCTGCTGCTGTTACAGTATCTCTCTACTGCTGCTACAGTATCTCTCTACTGCTGCTACAGTATCTCTCTACTGCTGTTACAGTATCTCTCTACTGCTGTTACAGTATCTCTCTACTGCTGCTACAGTATCTCTCTACTGCTGTTACAGTATCTCTCTGCTGCTGTTACAGTATCTCTCTACTGCTGCTACAGTATCTCTCTACTGCTGCTACAGTATCTCTCTACTGCTGCTACAGTATCTCTCTACTGCTGCTACAGTATCTCTCTGCTGCTGTTACAGTATCTCTCTACTGCTGTTACAGTATCTCTCTACTGCTGCTACAGTATCTCTCTACTGCTGTTACAGTATCTCTCTGCTGCTGCTACAGTATCTCTCTACTGCTGCTACAGTATCTATCTACTGCTGTTACAGTATCTCTCTACTGCTGCTACAGTATCTCTCTACTGCTGCTACAGTATCTCTCTACTGCTGCTACAGTATCTCTCTGCTGCTGTTACAGTATCTCTCTACTGCTGTTACAGTATCTCTCTACTGCTGCTACAGTATCTCTCTACTGCTGTTACAGTATCTCTCTACTGCTGTTACAGTATCTCTCTACTGCTGTTACAGTATATCTCTACTGCTGTTACAGTATCTCTCTACTGCTGTTACAGTATCTCTCTACTGCTGTTACAGTATATCTCTACTGCTGTTACAGTATCTCTCTACTGCTGCTACAGTATCTCTCTACTGCTGCTACAGTATCTCTCTACTGCTGCTAGAGTGCCCTCTCTACTGCTGCTACAGTATCTCTCTACTGCTGTTACAGTATCTCTCTACTGCTGCTACAGTATCTCTCTACTGCTGCTACAGTATCTCTCTACTGCTGCTAGAGTGCCCTCTCTACTGCTGCTACAGTATCTCTCTGCTGCTGTTACAGTATCTCTCTACTGCTGTTACAGTATCTCTCTACTGCTGTTACAGTATCTCTCTACTGCTGTTACAGTATCTCTCTGCTGCTGCTACAGTATCTCTCTACTGCTGCTACAGTATCTCTCTACTGCTGCTACAGTATCTCTCTGCTGCTGTTACAGTATCTCTCTACTGCTGTTACAGTATCTCTCTACTGCTGCTACAGTATCTCTCTCTACTGCTGCTACAGTATCTCTCTACTGCTGCTACAGTATCTCTCTACTGCTGCTACAGTATCTCTCTACTGCTGCTACAGTATCTCTCTACTGCTGTTACAGTATCTCTCTACTGCTGTTACAGTATCTCTCTACTGCTGCTACAGTATCTCTCTACTGCTGTTACAGTATCTCTCTACTGCTGTTACAGTATCTCTCTACTGCTGCTACAGTATCTCTCTACTGCTGCTACAGTATCTCTCTACTGCTGTTACAGTATCTCTCTACTGCTGCTACAGTATCTCTCTGCTGCTGCTAAAGTATCTCTCTGCTGCTGTTACAGTATCTCTCTACTGCTGCTAGAGTGCCCTCTCTACTGCTGCTACAGTATCTCTCTACTGCTGCTACAGTATCTCTCTACTGCTGCTAGAGTATCTCTCTACTGCTGTTACAGTATCTCTCTGCTGCTGCTACAGTATCTCTCTACTGCTGCTACAGTATCTCTCTGCTGCTGTTACAGTATCTCTCTGCTGCTGCTACAGTATCTCTCTACTGCTGTTACAGTATCTCTCTGCTGCTGCTACAGTATCTCTCTGCTGCTGTTACAGTATCTCTCTGCTGCTGCTACAGTATCTCTCTGCTGCTGTTACAGTATCTCTCTACTGCTGTTACAGTATCTCTCTACTGCTGCTAGAGTGCCCTCTCTACTGCTGCTACAGTATCTCTCTGCTGCTGCTAAAGTATCTCTCTGCTGCTGCTACAGTATCTCTCTACTGCTGCTACAGTATCTCTCTGCTGCTGTTACAGTATCTCTCTGCTGCTGCTACAGTGTCTCTCTACTGCTGTTACAGTATATCTCTACTGCTGCTACAGTATCTCTCTGCTGCTGTTACAGTATCTCTCTACTGCTGCTACAGTATCTCTCTGCTGCTGCTACAGTATCTCTCTGCTGCTGTTACAGTATCTCTCTACTGCTGCTACAGTATCTCTCTACTGCTGTTACAGTATCTCTCTACTGCTGCTACAGTATCTCTCTGCTGCTGCTAAAGTATCTCTCTGCTGCTGTTACAGTATCTCTCTACTGCTGCTAGAGTGCCCTCTCTACTGCTGCTACAGTATCTCTCTGCTGCTTTTACAGTATCTCTCTACTGCTGTTACAGTATCTCTCTACTGCTGCTTTTACAGTATCTCTCTACTGCTGTTACAGTATCTCTCTACTGCTGCTACAGTATCTCTCTACTGCTGCTAAAGTATCTCTCTGCTGCTTTTACAGTATCTCTCTACTGCTGTTACAGTATCTCTCTACTGCTGTTACAGTATCTCTCTACTGCTGTTACAGTATCTCTCTACTGCTGCTACAGTATCTCTCTGCTGCTGCTAAAGTATCTCTCTGCTGCTGTTACAGTATCTCTCTACTGCTGCTAGAGTATCTCTCTACTGCTGCTACAGTATCTCTCTACTGCTGCTACAGTATCTCTCTACTGCTGTTACAGTATCTCTCTACTGCTGCTAGAGTGCCCTCTCTACTGCTGCTACAGTATCTCTCTACTGCTGCTACAGTATCTCTCTACTGCTGTTACAGTATCTCTCTACTGCTGTTACAGTAAGACACACTGACCTACAAAGTGTGTTACGGGGGCTACAAACCTTCTGGGGTGACCTGGGCATGTGCACAGGGGACACGGACCTCAAGTTCCTTGCCGGCGATCCTGTCAAAGGTAAAACAACAACACCTCATTATGTCCCTGAAAAGGCAGGATGCTAGATGTGCACATGCTCAGCAGCTGCAGAAGTGAAGCGTGCAGAAATGTGAGCTATGGACAGAAACTGCAGCGCATATCCACGAGTCGCTAAAGCGTGTGACCACCGGCGTCTTCCGCGGCTGACGCGGGCTTAAACCCAACATCTGGCGCACCTGAATGCGGCACGCGCCACTAACGACGTGAAGCCGCCCCATTCGGAGGGAGGAGAAATAGACTCCGAATCGGCCCATCTGTTTAGGAATTAAAAAGGTGCCTCAGTCCCACTCTGACTGTGAGGAGAGCGAGATCTGAGAAAAGCTGGGCGCGGTCCAGATTAGAACAGGACACTTCTCCAGGGTTGGGAAAAGCTCATCTCACGGAAAAGTGGCCAGAATTTGGGCAAGAAAAGACCAGAAAATACCACCCGTTTTGCTTTTCCACAGTCTGCTAAATCTTATTACTCTACATATAAAACAGTATCATCAATACACCGACACACAATCACACACAACACACACACCATTAATAATAATTTCAGCGATTCCTTTCCTTTCTCTGAAGGACAGTGGTACAGTTGTGGTAAAACATGTCTGAAATGGGGCAGCTGGTGTATGACGGTTAGGGAACTGGGCTTCTAACACAGAGGTTACGGGTTCAGTTCCCCGGTGGGGCACTGCGGCTGTACACTTGAGCAAAGTAATTAACTTGAATTGCTTCAGTTTTTATCCAAATGTAAAAATGGATACTAGGGTAAAGGTGTAAGTCGCTCTGGATAAGACTGTCTGCTTAATGCATTAAAAATGATACAGTACATCTTTTTATTGTTGATTACAGTTGGTGAACAGATAACAGTGTTCAGTATGCGCAGGATTATGGATGAAAACAGCGTTACAGTAACAGAGAATGCTTAGCGCCACCAGAAAGAAGTGAATCAGACTCAAGGATGGGGGGGGGGGGGGGGGCAAGGGATGAACAGCCAGAGGGGACAAGGATGCAGACGGGAAGCCGGTGCTTTGAGCCACAATGGAGTTTTAGGTTAAAAAAAAAAGTGTGGGAAATGTTAGAGCCAGCTTTGAGACAGAGGTAATGTATTACCGTGTCTTTAAAAATCATTTTTACCTGGGTACGGTGGCCTAGGAGGGACAGGGGGCGATACCAACTTTCCAACAGTGTCTGATATTTGTGTGTTAGCTTCCTTAGCACTGTCTAGACTCCAGCTACTCGGGTTGGGGTTCACTACTTCAATATACAAAAGATATATCAGGTCAATGATTTGGTCAAGAATTACAATGTCCTATATGAAAACACAATCACATACCATGGTACATTAGCAAAATCTTATACATTTTCATTGCGAATTTCCATATTCTGTTGTGTCCTAGGCATTTAAACAAAAAATAATGTCCCCCCCCCCCATTTACATACACTGCCATTGAAACACCATTAGTACAGCGGATAAGGCATGCGATCTTGCGTTTTATGATTAAAGCATGAAGTTTGGCATACATGGGGCCCCATGTATAAAACTCTGAGTAAAAGAATGCGTAAAAGAACGCTCAGGGTGAAAGTCGGAAATCTGCAAAAAACATTGTTTTGCATTTTCTACCTCTGCCTTTCTGTCATGGTGTCGCCATATCACACGCACTCCTTGCGTACGTATGGTGTCGATCGTGTGCAGAGGTACGCATGTTCTCACAGCACGTGTTATATTATACATCTGAATTTCTGCATGAAAACTCGCGTACGCTCCTTTCTGACGGCAGTTGTCTGCTCAGAACTGTTTGTATGACCAGGGGCCACATGTATAAAGTCAATAGAGTCTAACCCTATGATAGTAATTGGCTGCCATTTTGAAAATGGCCGCCGGAGGGGGGGGGCTCTAGGCAAAATCATTGATGCCCCTGTAGCCAAAAACACTTCTTATGACCTCCCCTAACTGTGTGCCAAATTTAATTCTTTCATCGTAAAATGCAAGATTGGTCTAAAATAAGGCCCTTAGCCGCTGTACTACATAAAAATTACACAAACATAATAATACACATTTTTGTACTTCCATTTTCTGCTTCAGTATTTTCAGTTCATTCTCAATAAAATAAATTAAAATACAAACAAGACTGAATAACTCTAACTGTGCACTTTTCTCGAAATGTGAGAATCTCAGCTTAACCTGAAAAATAAACTCAACCATGATTAAAAACCTGTTCAACAAATTTTCATTTATATTCGAATGGCCTGTGAAATGACTAGCTGTGTTGAGGAATAATAGGGACAGTCATCCATATTTATCTGCTGCTACCAATTTGGACGATAACAGAATATGAGTTTGTCAAAACTGCGCTCCAAAACGTGAGTTTCATTTTAGAAACAAACCCTTCAACCTTACATACGTGGGAGTTTTGGAAAAAAACGAGGAAAGTAATCAAATACATTTTGTTCTTTTTAATGGCATACAAGGCAGTTTCAAACCAGGGGGAGCCAGCTGATTGTGCAGTTTTTTTTTTAAACAACTTCAAAAAGCATAAACATTTATCAGGATTTGGAGTTTTGCCTGAAAGAGTGTTCCACACAAAAAAAAGAAAGACACAATCAAGAAAACAGCGTGCACTTTAGGCTCTGCACGTCTCTTGGAAGGGTGCATACGCCCACTTAAGCATCACATGATCAAATCATATTTCCTTTTATTTTCATTTGAGTGAAAATAATGCTAGGCTGCAAGGGTGGGTGCTCATTAATCATTTTTGCGAGCCTTCAAAGTGCAGGGATGAAAATTAAAGTGGGCCACCTAGTGTTTCCCAGACAACCGAGGCAGCTGTCAACAGCCACGCCACTCAAGTTCCAACTGGCAGCGCGACTGGCTATATTTAAACCTCGCCGGTTGACCCGAGAGACAATTTCATTGGATGGAGCGGGCTGGGTCGCAGCTCCGTCTCAGTCATGCATTTAACATCTTCACAGGAATTATTTAAGTTGTGGGTATGTGCAGATACTTAGAAGATGAAAATGTAATTTTAAAAGCCAATCGTTATGCATGATGACTTGAGGGCAGAGTGGACACCGCTTTGGCCTTTTGTTCAGTGTTCAGACTGGAATTTAGATGGATGGATTTTCTGCAAATGCTCTCACAGTACCAGCAAACCTGCACCGATAACAAAAAAAAAACAGCCATTAAATGGCACTAAACCAAAAAATAGGCGGAGCTAGGGTTAAGCTAGCAATGATTGATTGCTTTTCACTCTGTTCTTCTGGAGGGAAAAACATTTTTGATTGGTTGGAATCAAATGTGGACATCTCATTGGAGCTCCTACCATTATGGGATTCATAATGACACTTCAGACTCCCCTCACAATTAAATAATCCCTCTAACATACATGCCCTGCTGCCATTTTAAATACACTGCATTAGAAATGGCCTTTTAAGGAACCCTGTTTGAACAGTTTAATTTGTTTTTGAAAGACAGGTTGTGTTTTTGAGAGCATTGTTAGACACTCCTTACCTTTCTCAGGCGTAGAGAGGTTGGGGTCACTCCGTGGCAATGAGGTGTCCCCTATCTGATGTGGCAATGACCTCTGAAAAGGGAAATGATCACATGACTCCTGTTCCTCCTACCCCATGTAGGAGACTCTGGGAGATGTAGTGCATACTCTCCTATTGTGGACTCATAGGGTATATATTATTTCTTCTCTATGCTTGTGGTATAAATATGTCACCCCACACATTCTCACCTCTGTGTGGTAGTGGTATATATTCTTGCCAGCGTGGGGCAGTGGTATATATTCTTACATGTGTGTGGTAGTGGTATATATGCTTGCCTGTGTGTGGTAGGGGTATATATTCTTGCCTATGTGGTAGTGGTATATATTCTTGCCTGTGTGGGGTAGTGGTATATATTCATGCCTGTGTGGGGTAGTGGTATATATCTTACCTGTATGGGGTCCTGGGCATTGGGGTAGATTGCACTGCAGGGTCTGTCCCGTGGTGAGAGGCAGGAGTTCTCTCTGGAATGCTTGTGTTTGTCAGAAAGGAGGGGTGACCCTGCGGGGGAGGGTGGGAGGCACGCATAGCAAACTGACAACTGTCCCTGTACACACCACACTCTCATTTAACAATGACAGCAGCGGCAGGTTTCAAACTAATACACCCCCCCAAACAACCGCTTAGCTGTGACAAACGACACACGGCCACGCGGGAGCCGGCCAGCAGCTGTCCCCAAGCAGACATTTGACACTGACGCACTAAATGCAACAAAACAGCAAGAAATATTACAGAGTTGCAGAGGGAGCGAACAGCTGTAGCCACACACGTGATGCGCTAGTACACACTAGGGTGCAAACTATCAGATCTCCCCGCACACTCATTTAATACAGACGTATGACACACAACCGCTTAACTACTGTCCTTTCACACCCACTTATTATATAAAATCGACACACTAGCACGAGGTGCAAACTATTAGATCTCCCTGTACGCTCATTTTATAAAGTGATATGACACACGGGCGCACTGGATTAACGCAGATGTATGGCACGAGGGCCTGAGGGTGCAAGCCAACAGCCGCGCCTGCGTGCTCCTTTACTCACGGCCGTTTCCAGCGAGCGTTAGCCACCTCGCTAAGCAGCCTAATTATGAATAACGAGCCTGCGTGGTGGGGGACCGCACCCTGCTGCCAGGGCTACGCTCAAACCGCCGTTTCTGGAGGGCGTTAGCTGCTAGTGCTGGGGGGCTGGCACCCATAATCGCCCCTCCCCCCTACCCCCCCCATCACTGGCCTGGCCTCTGTCATTTCTGCGTTGAACGCCAAATGACCCGGCGCCCAAACCGTTGGCCAATTTCTAAACGAGTGACCCCATCCCGCCAAACGCTTAGTGGTCTGGTGCAGGTCTATCAGTGACTTTTGGTTACAGGAAGCTTAAAAAACAGAGAGTGTTCAATACAAAGGGACATAAGAGCACATAATGATGAGAGCGGGCTGTTCAATCTGTCTACACTCATCATTTACCTAAAGACTAGACCTTAACCTGACCCCTCCCGGGGGTCTCTGCCGCTACCACATGACCCGGCAAGCTGTTCTACACATTGACAGCGCTCAGCTCTCAAATTTACCTTTAGCTAATGTACACCTTGTTCTACTGACAGGACTCATAAAAAAGCTCAAACAAATCCCCAATTAGTCATCTTTTTGCTAAGCCTGAAGAGATGAGATATTTCCTCGTGAATTTCCCATTTCTCACTTTTGATTGGCGTACAGAGTTAATGAATGTTTGACTGACATCAGATCACTCTTAAGAGACTATTAGATTCCCCTCTAAACAAGTCTCCCCATCCGAACTGTAGTGCTATACTTAGTGCAACAGATACTGGAGCTATATCTCTTTGAAAAGAGTGCTTTTCATCGGATGAAAAGGTAGGCAAAATTAACATGTAAAAACTGGACACACTTCTCAAAGCTCTCGATGGAGGAAGTGAAATTAGAAGTTTAAAAATTCCTTTATTCATTAGGCATATCCACAGATATATTAAAATAGCTGAACAAAAACAAAAAATGCTGACACTTTTCAGCAAAGATCAGCCTTTTTTCCAGGATCTTTTTGTTTTGCTGTGTGGTTTAATATACCTGTGGATATGCCTAACACATACATTATTAACTCATTTGCCTTCCTCTATCACGAGTGCCTTGAAGCTTTGGAAAGTAACTCTAATTATTATATCTTAACTTTGGCTACTTTTTCTCCTTTTCATCAAATAAACGTGTTCCAGAGAGCGGTATTTCATTATGTATGGGAGACACGAGTTCCCCTTTTGAATCTGCTGTTGTTAAATTTGGATAATAGTACTTTATGTCCCCGACTGTGGCCCTCTAGGATAGCGCTTACAGCACAGGTGCGTTAGCTGGGGAGTACCCTGTACAGTGCGTCTCAGTAATCTTACTTACCTCTGGCACTGGAGGGGGCGGAGCTTGTCACATTGGGAGAGGCCGAATGATTGGAGCTCAGGCTTGAGGTAGATGGGCTAGGCTGGGGAAAGGACATGAGGGGGAAAGAGTGGCGTTACCCTGGCGATGTCGGTGAGACATGGGGCCATTCAATTCCGGGCGTTTTCGTTTCCTGTCGATGTCCTGTCGTTTGTTGTTTTTATTTTCCCTTTAGATTTGCATTGAAAAGAGGCAGAAGGTACGAGCTTGGTCCGCATTTGGCAGGTGTTGTGTCAATCACAGCATAGCGCTAAGGCCCCATAGGTAAGCTAAACAATGGCCTGACCAGGGGCCTCTGAGCCCATAAGGGTTCAATGAAGGCCCAGGGCCAGTGTTAACCAGCCTGAGAGACACCTGGAAATCCAGGCCAGGTAAGTGAGCGCTACCAGATGGGGTACTGCTGTTGAACAAGGTACTTAACCTGAATAGCTTCAGTACATACAAAGCTGTATGCATTTAAAATAAAGTCGCTCGGGAAGTCGCTCTGGATAAAAGCATCTGCTAAACGTGTGTACCTGCGTGTTGAAGATTTGTCTGAGAGCTCTACGGTGCATCTTCAATGTAAAGACTAGATGCACAGCTCTGCACGTTTAGGGCACAGTGTACCTGCATGTTGAATACTTCGTCCGAGCTCTCTGATTGGCCCGTTATGTTGCTCACTTCGTTGGAGGCCTGGGAGGACAGCGAGGATGAGGAGTAGCGGTTGACGGCAGGGTAGCTGAGGGGGCTGGGGAGAGAGGAGGCAACACGACACAAACAACACAGCAGACCTTCAGAATGGAAAGAGCAGAAATACACTCTGCCAATAAAAACAAGGTCTATATTCAATAAGACCTGTCTAAAGGCCCACCCCATGGTTACTATGTCTGTATGTCTATAGCTGTATGTTTGTCTATATACGTACTAATGGTGCTAATTTAGTATAACTGCTAAGAAACTGGCCTTGTAACTGAGTGGTTGTGGGTCTGATTACTAGTAGGGATGCTGCCATTGTAGCAGTGAGCAAGGTGCTTAACTTGAAGTTTTTCAGTAAAATATCCAGCTGTATAAATGGACTGTATATAAAAATAGTGTAAATCACACTGGATAAATTAAAAGCTTCTGCTGAGTGCTGAAATGTAACGTGTCAAGTACAATAAACAGACGACCCATGAGAGTTGTATGGAGTTGTTTAAGATAAGAAGCCATATTGTTTTGAGAAAAAAAAAAGAAAAGAAAAAGATTATTTCTTTAATTATGAACTTTTTTCCCCGAGCCAGTACTTCTCAGGAACACGTGGAATGTGTGTGTGTGATGAACACTCTCATTAAGAGCCGTCTGGGAAAGGTTAAGCAGCAGCAACACTGTTTTTGTGGGCAAGGAGCAAACACTCATCCACTCAATACACACACAAACACACACACACACACATACACATAAACTTTCCTCAGAAAGACAGGGGCTTGGCACACACACACACACACACACACAGGCACATACACATGAGCACATACACACACACGCATGCCTGCAAGTATACACACACACACACACACACACATGCCTGCAAATACACACACACACACACACACACACACACACACACACATAAACTTTCCTCAGTCAGAAAGACAGGGGCTTGGCACACACACACACACACACACAAACAAACAGGCACATACAAATGAGCACCCACACACAGACACACACACCCTCACCTGCGCCTGGCCACCACGCGGGCCCCATCTGGGCTGATGATGTTGGGTACAGAGTTCCTGCAGGTGCGCGGGCTGCCGTTGGTAAAGTGGATGGGGCTGGCGCGCACGTAGGCCGGGAATTCCTGCCAATCAGAATGAGTGGAGAGGGATGACAACCAATCAGAGCGAGCGGAGTGGGGAGATGGCCAATCAGAGCGAGCGAAGTGGGGAGACAGCCAATCAGAATGAGCAGAGCCGGGGAGACAAGAAAGGGGGGGGACAAAAGACAGAGCCGTGTGATTTATGACTCCACCACAACTGCTTTTATAACATTTCCTGATTTCATGGGAAATGCTGTTTTTTTTTTTTTAAACTGAGGGGGTGGCTATTCAATCTCTGCTGTCACGGCACATTGTCCTTAACTTTGAGTGATGAATTTAAAATGTAAAAGAGGGACTGAACGGTCTGTCCTCATCAACATCCTTATGTCATTTCAGCACAATTCTCTGTTAATGCTCCAGTTACAAAAATGGAACAAATGGTTTTTTAAAAGGTTTCAACTGAATGTTAAATGGTGATGTGCAAAAATTTGATTTGTTTGTGAATTTATTGTGCCACATTAGAACGTGTGTAATGTACTTTATGTAATGTGTGTGTGACTGACTATATAACTGTAATCTGTTAAATGTACATTGTATTATCTGTTCCATTAAATTTCCTTCAGTATCCGTATTGTGGGCACTAAGCAGCTTCGAGATGCAAGGCATAATTCTGTCAAACGGAAAACGGGGAGTTTTATCTAATCTTAATTGGGGACAGTGGATTACCTGTATTCCCAAACTGGACTTCATCAAGTGAAACTGATCCACCAGCTTTTTGTGCAAGGGCCTCATGTCCTGGGGAACGAATTTCTCGTGTACAGCCAACCCGTACTCCAAAATGTGGGCCTGAGAAACAGTTATTTATTTTTAAAAATGCTTTTAATAACTTCACTTTGATCACTTCACTTCACTTCACACCTTGTCGCTCTTAAACTTTAAAAAAAAGTTTTTAAAGTGCAAGCCTTTGGCTATTATTACATCATTAAAGCATCTGTAAACATGTCAAACAGACGCTCTCATGACATAAAAGCGACTCGTGACTCGACGCATTCAATAAGGTCGTACTGCACGGACATCGGGACAGACATGCGTACAGCCGCATCTCGGGTTGTGTTGCAGTAATCGACTGTGCCATAATCCAAACAAAGCACGGCTGTAAAAACACAATGATGCAGTTATATACTGTCAAACATAAGTGCCGCACTGCAGGAGATGAAATTAAAACAGCACTAAGGCTACTGGAGAAGATCTGGAGCATTATTTATGGTGTACGCCAGGAGCAGAAGTGGCAAGGGACCAGTGCATAGGCATCAGAGCCATACTGTAGGGGAAATATTAACACCGTGCTAATGCTAATTCCACTATAAAGGAGCCTCAGCATTAATGTGAAGAATCCCATTAGGACGTGTGACCGTTAGGGCAGCGGTGTGATGTAATGTTTAGGGAACTGCCCGTGTGACCTAAAGGTTGCAGGTTTGATTCCGAGCTAGGACACTGCAGCTGAACCATGGAGCAAAGTGCTTAACTTGAATGAATTCAGTCCAGCTGTATGAATGGATACGGTGTAAAAATGCTGAATAAGAGCACCTGTTTGTAATGTAAATGTAGCGCACAGGCAGGGACGAGGTCAGAGGTCACTCTAAGGGCACTCACCTGTTCAAACATCAGCTCTCTGAGCCGTCTGATCTTCTCTCCGTCCTCCGGGTGATTTAGCATGTAGTCCTTCACAAAGAAGGCCTGTGGGGGGGGGGGAGAGAGAGGAACCCCAAAACCCCCCGTCTCAGTTCTGGATCAACACGCAAAGCTTCTCCCCTCTCTCACCCACAGAGCGTTTTACCAGCCCCCGTCTCAGTCCTGGATCAACACAAAGCCTCTCCCCTCTCTCACCCGCAGAGCGCTTTACCAGCCTCCGGCTCCGAGTGTTCGAGATCCACAGAGAGAGAGAGAGGCTTTAAAACAAGGGTTGCTAATGACTGATAGCAGCTGAAAGAGTTTTATTCTCTGCAGTAACGCGGCGCACTGGCCCCTTGTGTTTCCTGTCACTTTCTTTCTTAGTTTTTCCCAAACACAATCTGTTCTTTGGCGATTAATAAACCTGCCTTTTCTCATCTTTACACGTCGGAGGCGCTCTCAGAACTGTCCAAATACATGTCGAAGATTAACGTCGAACCACAAAAGAATACGTTCCAAGGAGCAACGCGTATCTGTCTGAATGCGCCCTGTCTGTCAAAGCTTCCCAGCACAAAGGGGAGCTGTCATTAGATTTTCCTTATACATATTTACGTCTGTCTGTCAGTCCCCACAATTTGCATCGTTTTGTGCGGCGTACGGACTTGTCTGAATGCCAAAGCTGTAAATGCACGGTGCACTGATAGAACATGACATTAACGACGTTACACATACGCTTAACTCAATTGTTCCGTATAATAATGGAAGAACTCTAAAGATGAGTCAGAAATTTCTCCCCACCCCCTGCTGTTGGCCTCTATAGAGACGGCATGAAAAATTCAACAACAATTTGTGCTGCGCGAGAGAGAAAAAACCTATATCAGCAAAATCGGCCCTTAATATCTCACAGAACTGAGCGTTATCACAATCAAGACAAGGCAGAAAGATTGTTAAAATGCAATTCTGTCATTAATCTCCAATACTGTTACACAAATGGATTTGCGTGGTCTACAAAGGCCTTGAAAAGCCTTGTGCGGCAGAGCACTTTGCCGAAGGAATTAAAACGTTGTGGCAACGTTACAAATTTGTGTTCAGAAATCTACGGAATTAACTGATGCACGAAGATGTGCTCAAGATTTCCTTGTACAAACGGCTATTGAATTAGCTTAAGAAGCAGAATGATTTAACATGAAAATAAAGGATTAAGTCAGAGAAACGTTAATATGCGGAACAAAACACATTAACAGGAGAAGCCTTTATTTCAGAAATAGCTTTTTTGTTGACACTGGGGCGGGGGAGTACCTAATGGATGTCAAATGAAGCTTTAAATAGTTATAAAAAATACTTTGGAAAGACAAGGCCGCACAAATGAAGATGAAGTCTGGGTTTTCCCATCAAGGCAAAAGTCAGGAGAGATGAGTGAATGGTTTGGTAACACTTTACTTGAACTATACACCTACATAAGCATGTCATAACAATTGTCCTAACCTCATGACAAATGCCATAACGCTGTCATAATGCATGCAAATTTGCATAATGCATGCAAATTTGACAAAACAGATTTCAAAATAAATTTTAGTAAAATGATACCCAAATACATTATGACAGTGCAACAACATGCGTCACAAGATGTAATAAGCTGTCATGACTAGTTATGAATGTGTTATTCCATATGTACGGCTGCTTAATGTAGATTTTATGGCATATTGTACGAGAAAAGTGGTGCAGAATGAATGTTATTTGAGCGGCTGCCTGGCCGGTTGGCTGGATCGCTAATTGGCAACTACAGTTGGTTTTAAGGCGGGGTACCTAGAGTTGGCTTTAAGGTGGGGTACCTAGAGTTGGCTTTAAGGTGGGGTACCTAGAGTTGGTTTTAAGGTGGGGTACCTAGAGTTGGTTTTAAGGTGGGGTACCTAGAGTTGGTTTTAAGGCGGGGTACCTAGAGTTGGCTTTAAGGTGGGGTACCTAGAGTTGGTTTTAAGGTGGGGTACCTAGAGTTGGTTTTAAGGTGGGGTACCTAGAGTTGGTTTTAAGGCGGGGTACCTAGAGTTGGCTTTAAGGTGGGGTACCTAGAGTTGGTTTTAAGGTGGGGTACCTAGAGTTGGTTTTAAGGTGAGGTACCTAGAGTTGGTTTTAAGGCGGGGTACCTAGAGTTGGCTTTAAGGCGGGGTACCTAGAGTTGGCTTTAAGGTGGGGTACCTAGAGTTGGTTTTAAGGTGAGGTACCTAGAGTTGGCTTTAAGGCGGGGTACCTAGAGTTGGTTTTAAGGCGGGGTACCTAGAGTTGGCTTTAAGGTGGGGTACCTAGAGTTGGTTTTAAGGTGAGGTACCTAGAGTTGGCTTTAAGGCGGGTACCTAGAGTTGGTTTTAAGGCGGGGTACCTAGAGTTGGCTTTAAGGTGGGGTACCTAGAGTTGGTTTTAAGGTGAGGTACCTAGAGTTGGCTTTAAGGCGGGGTACCTAGAGTTGGCTTTAAGGTGGGGTACCTAGAGTTGGCTTTAAGGTGGGGTACCTAGAGTTGGTTTTAAGGCGGGGTACCTAGAGTTGGCTTTAAGGTGGGGTACCTAGAGTTGGTTTTAAGGTGAGGTACCTAGAGTTGGCTTTAAGGCGGGGTACCTAGAGTTGGTTTTAAGGTGGGGTACCTAGAGTTGGCTTTAAGGTGGGGTACCTAGAGTTGGTTTTAAGGTGAGGTACCTAGAGTTGGCTTTAAGGCGGGGTACCTAGAGTTGGTTTTAAGGCGGGGTACCTAGAGTTGGCTTTAAGGTGGGGTACCTAGAGTTGGTTTTAAGGTGGGGTACCTAGAGTTGGCTTTAAGGTGGGGTACCTAGAGTTGGTTTTAAGGTGGGGTACCTAGAGTTGGTTTTAAGGCGGGGTACCTAGAGTTGGTTTTCAGGTTGGGTACCTACAGTTGGTTTTAAGGTGGGGTACCTACAGTTGGTTTTAAGGTGGGGTACCTACAGTTGGTTTTAAGGTGAGGTACTTAGAGTTGGCTTTAAGGCGGGGTACCTAGAGTTGGCTTTAAGGTGGGGTACCTAGAGTTGGTTTTAAGGTGAGGTACCTAGAGTTGGCTTTAAGGCGGGGTACCTAGAGTTGGTTTTAAGGTGGGGTACCTAGAGTTGGTTTTAAGGTGAGGTACCTAGAGTTGGTTTTAAGGTGGGGTACCTATAGTTGGTTTTAAGGTGGGGTACCTCTTGGTAGCGTGTCAGCCCCCCGTTAACGGCGGCGTCGATGACTCCGTTCAGGCACATGGTGAGGGGGTTGATGTTGTGCATTTGGCGGTTTTGACACTGAGAGATCAGTGACCTCAGCTGCAAGTTCTTATTCTCCATCACTTCTATGGCGTTCTCCAAAGGACTCATCTCAATCTGGGGAAACAGAACATATGATACTTACATACTGTAGTGTGTGTGTGTGTGTGTGTGTGAGAGAGAGAGAGTGTAAGCGTGTGTGTGTGTGAGTGTGAGTGTGTGTGTGTGTGTGTGTGTGTGTGGGTGTGTGTGTGAGAGAGAGAGAGAGAGAGAGCGTGTATGTGTGTGTGTGTGTGTGTGTGTGTGTGTTTATCCTCCATTAGTTCTATAATGTTTTTCAAGGGACTCATCTCATTCTGAGAAATAGGACACACATTTGTAAATATTTAACAGTGTGCATGCGTGTATGTGAGACTGTGTGTATGCATGTGTGTACATGTGTATGTGTGTGCTAAAATAGTTTTGAGAAGGTCAGACTTTACAAGATATTTAACAATTTTGTTATGTTTCCCAGGTTACATATATGTCAGTATAGCCTCAGTGTGACCTAACTTTATTATATTTCATATTATTTCTTTATTGGCTTAACAGACGCCCTTACCTAGAGTCACTTATGTAGCGTACCTTTACTGTTAACATGCAATCCATTTATACGGCTGGATATCTTCACTCAAGCCATTCAGGCTAACGACCTTGCTCAGGGGTACCCACAGTACATTCAAGTGGCCAACATGGGATTAGACCCTGCAGGTCAGTTCTTTTACGTTTGTACTGGGTTCCCTAAATTTCTGAGCCCACAATCCACTTCTGAGCATCTATATGTTCAAGTTATTTTTTTACATGCATTATCTCGTGATCCATAATTTGGGGGCCACAAATGTACACTACGGCTCATATTACCAGTGTAGCCACTTGGGATTTGTACCTGCAACCTCTTGAGTTACATGAGGCATTGGCAGGGTAGGCTGTATACTCACCAGCTCGCGTTTCTCCACCTCAAACCAGCGGGAGATACCAGGCAGGCTCTGGACCAGAGTTAGCGTTGTCCGCTCCACCCAGAGGCTCTGTGGAGACACACGGATGCACAACACACGTGATATGACCCTGCACATGCGTGATACGACCCTACGTACGCATGGCAACCCTGCACACTCATGGAAAGCTTTCACACGAGTGGTAAAACTAACTTCCTGTCACACACACACTTGTGTCCGTCTCTGTGATGTGTGTTATAGGCCAACAAATGTCCCACATTGCAGATACAGAAACTCCAGATCCTACAGAGTCTCCCCCAGCCATGCAGTCGAGATAGACCCTAGATAGATCTCCCTCAATGAAAAAACTAGTAAAGAGTGAAGATAAAGCGCATATGAAATACTGTGTGGACCACTGAAAACATAATTTTACAGACAGGAATTTATTTCCTTTAAACTCTGTGACGTGCGGCCCCTTTTGCTTTTAAAATGCCAGCTGAAATATCAAATATCAAATATCATATCTAGGAGAGACCTTAGGAGAACTAAGCCTTCAAGCCTTCAAAGGAGATGGCACACTTTTTTCACCCTTCCAACTGAGAAATGAGCTCCTCAAATCAGACTGGCTCCTGGCTTTCAGAGTTTAATTACGCTCAAAGAGCTGCCTTTCAATAATGCATCACTGAGCACACCCGAGAAGGACATGGTGACCAGAGAGACAAGGAGGAATACATGATGGGGGGACAGAGAGAAAGAGAGAGATAAAGAGGGAGAGAGAGAGGGTGAGTGAGTGTGAGAGAAAGGGGGGACGATGTAGAGTGACATAGGGAGATAGAGGGAGAGAGCGAGCATTAGTGATAAAGAGGTAGAGTGAGAGGGTGAGTGAGAGAAAGAAAGAGACAGAGAGAGGGGGGAGAGAGAGGGAGGGTGAGATAGAGCGAGAGAGAGAGGGTGAGAGAAGAGGTGAGAGAGAGAAAGAGAGAGAGAGAGAGAAAGAGAGAGACAGAAAAAGAGGGTTAGAGAGAGAGAGGGGGGGTGTGAGAGAGATGTATAATTATTGTTCCTTTTCTCGTCAAACAAGCTTCTGGCAATACAATTGTACAATTTTGTCATGCTAATAAAGCATATTGAATTGAGAGAGATTGAAGAGTGAGAGAGATAGAGAAAAGGAAGCACTGCAAAAAACGTCCATCTTAACAAGTGTTTTTGGCTTGTAATGAGACTTAAAATCTTATTTATTTCTCTAAAGTAGAAAATATTAGCTTGTTTTAAGTAACTTTTTGCTTAACAAGTGAAATTATCTTACCCCACTGGCAAATCTTTAAATGAGTAAAACTACCTCACCCCACTGGCAGATAGTTTGCCCTATTTAGCAAAAAAGTACCAGAAATAAGATTCTAAAGATTAAAATGCTTGTTAAGATTTGTTTTTTTGCAGTGCAGAGAGAGATTGAGAGAGGGACAGAAAAAAAGCCTTTGGAGGAGGACCGGGTGCATACGTATTCCTGACCTTAAACTCATTCTCCTTGTCCTTGGTGCCCTTGTGGAAGGGCCGGTCATAGCGGAACCTCCAGATGTGGTTGACCTTGTAGAAGCTCTTGATGTTGTCGGGAACGCCGTCCCTCTGGAGGACGCTCTGACTCTCTGGGATGGGGCTGACCGCGTAGATCTGGAGGTCTGCATGTGCGGTCGTGGTCAAGGCTAAAACCGACCACAACTCAACCACGGTCATGACATGTCATGAGATGGACAGACTGTCCAGAGGGACAGTTTGAGGGAGGCCCCCGAAAGACAAGTAAGCTCTCTCTCTCTCTGTCTCTCTCTCGCACACATACACACACACAAGCACACACACATACACACACAAAAACATGGTCACACACATACACACAAACACACACACACGCGCGCGCACACACACACACACACACACACAAGCACACACACACACACACACACACACACACAAAAGCATGGTCACACACACACACACACACACACACACACACACACACACACACACACAGATTTTAACTGAGTGTCAAAACATTCCAGAGGGAACTGATTAATTGTTGAAGAGGATAAGGAAAAGGAGTCATGCTAATGCAGTTTGACGAACCCTGTCTGTTCTAATTGCACTCAGGAGAAGCCGGACATCACGCAGAGCCCAGGGCCTCCGAAACAGCTATCCGCCCCATTCACTATCAGCTTAATGACCTTGGTTCTAAAATGGGCTCTGAATTTAAACAGGTGTCCCTCCCACCTACATGCAACATTACACCTGAAAAAATACCAAAACACTATTCATATTAATTAATTAATTAAATATTAAAATATTACTATCTCTGCAGAATGAAAAACAATTCTATTAAATAATGATAATAATTATAAATTAATTCACCTGAAAAACTTGTATTGGGTATTTTTTCCCGCCCAACAAACAGGGTTATTGCCCAAAATGTCAATCAAATGAAAAAACAAGTATTTTGTTCTGAGTATTTGGTGAAAATAGATGTTTCTACTATCAAAACTATAGGTGGTAATCTGTATCAATTTTACTCATGTCTAGAAGGCTAAAGTATTCCAAATAATTATTTCACAGTGTGACAGGTGTAGTAGTCTCACCTCTGGCGATCTACTCTATTAGCCCAGTCTGAAACGGGTCTCAGGAATGGTGCCATCGTCTTGTTAATGCAAACATGTGCAAAAATAACCAGAACATTGTTACCATCTGGTTTAGTGCTGTGAAATAATGTTGCACAAAGTGTGGGATAATCTGCCAGTTTGCACAATTTAGCAGACACTCTTATCCAGAGCAACTTAACAATATATATATATTTTTAAACAGTATCATATTAACATTGCTGTACATACTGTACACTGAAGCAATTCAGGTTAAGTACCTTACTCAGGCACAGTCGCACAGCTGGGAATCGAACCTGCAACCTTTGGGTTACAAGCCCGGTTCCCTAACCATTATACTACATTGTAATATCAATGTGAAAAAAACTGAGAAGGACAAGCACTGGAAGTCGGACATTTTGTGCAGTGTAAGAAAAAAGATTGAGCTTTGTGACTGTGTGTGTGTGTGTGTGTGTGTGTGTGTGTGTGTGTGTGGAGGCGTGTGAGGATACACTGGGCGTCGGCCTGGAAGATGGTGTCGTCGGGCTGGTTGACGTGCTGCATGGCGATGGCGTGGGGGAACTCATTCAGCATGCGCTGCTGGAAGGCCTCCAGGCGCTCGTAGTCGTGTCCCCGGCACACAAACTCTTTGTTCTGCCCAGGAGGGAAAGATGGGGGGATGGAGAGATGGACGGGGGGAGGAGGGAGGGGGGAGGATAGGAGGGATGCACACTTCAGTACACCGCGGCGTGGGTTCTGCCTGAAAACGCCCCTCGTTCACGTGACGAGCAGTCAGGGGAAATTTAACTGACATTTACAGCTCTCTGGGGAAGCCTCACGGGTACATATATCCCATACGTACGACCCCATATAAAACGAATACCCCAAAGCACCAGAAGGTGGTTTATTGTTGCCTTTTTAAAAATTAAAAATAAATGTTATCACGATCCATCTTGTTTGACTGAAAATATTGCTCGTTGGCTGTGTTTAATGTTTCATCTAGGAATTGTGTGGTTTCTGCTGCCACCTAGTGGAAACTTGTGTCACTGTCCAGAAAAAAAGATCCCCCCCCTGCTGAACATCACTGATGGATACACACTTCTGAAACTGCTCCCCATTTTAAATACATATAGGAATTATGTTCAGTCAATTTGTTTTTGAATATCGTATTTTCTGTCTCTATGCCTCACTCTACGGCAGATATCTTCTTTGATTGTGTGTAACAATGTTAAACTATTATTCAAAAATGGTGCAGGTATGCGAGTATGAACAATTCTCAACATGGATTGGGAAGCAGGAATACATTAACACTGTAACCTGATTGGCTGATCATTCAAGGGGGAGCCTGGGAAATGCACAGGAATAGATTTGACAACCAGACCAACTCTTACCCTTAAGAAGAAGGGGAACTTCTTTCCATAAAAGCCGACTCTGAAAAACTCAGGCTCCAGTCTTTGCTGGTCCATAATTTTGTCGTATAGTGACGCCTCCATCATCTGAAAACAAGACACGATCCTCAGATTTGGCGCTAAAGCCAAGGTACTGACTCACTGGGTTCAATAGAGATCTCCTGCCATTTTATACTGGGAGAAATTCCCACAAAAAACACATTAATCTGACCACCCAGTCATCCCCCTGCATCTGACTAGCTACACAATCCCTTGCATTCTCTAGCTATTGAATTTCACACATTGTCACTGCAAATAACGGATTAGGTTCCACTTGACCTACCTGGTTGTATAAAAATAAAATGTAATGAGCGAACTGAGAAGCTGCCGGACTGGTTATGCTTCAATATCACTGCAGTGTGGCTGAGCTGGCATATGGGTGATGAGTCTTTCAGAGGATGATGTACTTTATCTCAAAATGGACACTTGGTTCTTTGAAATAGTCAAGGATGATTAACTGCTGTTTCACAAAGCAAAGTTTCCCCATAATGTGAAAAACACATCAGTACCGAATCTCAAAAGCAAACAAATCGATATGTCAAAAACGCTTGTGAATGCAACGTTATACATGAACAGGATTTGTTCAAATTACAGAGCAGCATGAAGCATTATGTCAAAATTTAACAAATGTCAAAATTCCAATCAACTTTAATGGCCAATTAATGCTAAACACCCACTAATTACATTAAAACAAATAACAACAAAAAACAATGAAATTACTTATTGCCTTTGTCAGCTCTACACCAGTAATGTAACACTCAATTGTGACACGAGCAATTAATTATGACATCATAATGAGAGAAGCCCCTCACCCGCATTTTGCTGAGGTTTCTGTAGTCATAGTAGGCCTCATACTGGTCTGCCAGCTCCCTGCACAAAATGATGCCATTCTCCCAACACTGCAATATGATAAAGATTTCAACAATATTAAATTTCAAATATTAGACCTTGGCAGAGCACTTACACAACAGTTCACGGGGCGGCTGTGGCTCAGGAGGTAGAGCGGGGCGTCCGCTGATCGCAGGGTTGGCGGTTCGATCCCCGGCTCCTCCTGTCCACATGTCGAAGTGTCCTTGGGCAAGACACTGAACCCCAAATTGCTCCCAATGAGTAGGCTAGCACCTTGCATGGCAGCTGCCGCCATTGGTGTGTGAATGTGTGTGTGAACGGGTGAGTGAGAGGCCATTGTAAAGCGCTTTGGATAAAAGCGCTATATAAGTGCAGTCCATTTACCATTTACCATTTATATATTGCATCATCAAACCCTTTGCGTCACATCTCGCCACATTTCTGACCACAGTCATTTGGGAGTGTTATGACCTATAACTTTAGACAGAGCATGCATTACCGTGGCTCTTTTTTAAGACCACATGACCTGGAACTGTCTAATATCTTAAATGCAGTGTGTCACATGTTGGCTGTTTTAATGGGAAACAGATTCCTGAAAAGGCGATTGAATCAACGTTATTCGATTGATTCACAATGAGACCCTTGCTTATCTTGCAGAATCACCCGTGGGTACCTCTCCGCTTGGTCTCTGTGCACGGTGCACTCCGTCCACTGGGGGGCAGTAGAGGAGCAGCAGAAACAGAGTCCTCGGCTGCGGACGGCGTGTGTCACAGCGCCAGCCCCGCACCTTGCCTTTTCTCTAATTAAATGGAAGACGGCTCCTCCTGCAGCCTCCCACACGTACAGCAGCAGCGCCCGCAGATGGCGGTAATTACATATTCGCAAGACGAATGGAGACGGCAAGCTGACTGAAAGGTCCCCAGATCAATACCACAAATCGCTCTTTTCATCTTTATTTTTTGTTGACTTGAAAATTCAATCATTTTTGCCTTTCGGAGTTTTAATTTATGAATACATTTTATTTCTATATTGCATATTAAATGGCAAAGCCGTTTATTCTTTGAGCGGTGACTTCTCTGTGAACCTTACAGCCGTATTCTGTCAGGATCACAGTAGCATTGTTAGGCCATACTGAGCAGCAGTGCACGGGGAACTGGGCGTGTAGCCCCAAGGTTTAGATTCCCAGGTGGGGGCGCTGCCATTGCACCCTTGAGCAAGGTACTTAACCTCAATCGCTTCAGTGAAATATCCGGCTGTATAATTGGATTATATGTAAAAAGGACGTAAGCCGTTTAAGTCACTCTGGATAAGTGTCTGCTAAACGGCTAAAATGGACAATGTAAAACAGATCATGACGAGGTGCGTTAGGAGGACACACAGAGCTCCACCGTCATTAGCCTGGCTTCTCATTCTCACCTTTTCCATGATAACATAGAGACATACAGAAAGAAGGGCAGCGTGGGACAGACACAGTGATAGAGGAATAGATGGAGAAAGAGACAGAGAAAGTGAGAGAGAGAGAGAAAGAGAGAGACTGCCAGGGGGATCTACACCTTGGTTCTGTACAAGATTCAATGTGATTTACAGGGGTAGACTAGGTGACTGACCTTGCCCCTGTCGAAGTTCTGTATGATAGACAGGTGCAGGTACTCCTTCCTCTGCCACTCGCTCTGCATGGGGTAGCTGAGGAACTCTCTGAGGGGCCGCTCCGACCACTCGAGCAGCTCGTCGTACAGCAGGAGCGTGTAAGAGGCCTCTGAGTGAGGGGGGGGGGTGACACATCATATCATCACCACAGCCTGCACCGAGGCCATTATCCATCCTGTTCAGTCACCACATTGCTATTTTATATTTGCTGGACACAAACACAAAAGACAGGCGTAATCGGAGACCACCTATCACCCCGGGCCACCCCAACCACCCTTCCCCCTCTTTCTACACACCCCTGACCCCCCCTCACTGCCCTTGGCCAGCTCCACCCACAACTCTTTACCTGTGTAATTCTGTGCCTTCAGGTGCAGGTCGTACAGCTTGTGAATGTAGCGGATGTACATCTCCTCTTTGTTCAGCTCTGTTTTGTAGAAGTTCTGGAGGTGCGTGTGTGTGTGTGTGGGGGGGAAGGGGGGGTGGTGGGTGGCAGGAGAGAGAAGCCCAAATGATCATATGCTGCTCACGGCAATGTGACAGGCCATTAACAAGGCCCTGGGCGGCACTACACCCACGCAGGTGTGTGGGCCATCCTTCGACACGATGGGGCACCATTTAAAGACACCCCCCCCCCACCCCGCCTCAGCAAAGGTTACGAAAAGAACAAAGGAAAACGCAGAGGGGAGAAGACTGCAACCACAGAGCAGACTAAATAAAAGGCAGAGACGTTTATTCTCCCCGCAGTCTTATTAAAAACAACGGCAGAGATAATCACCGCCTGTTCAAAAACAAAGCCAAACAGTCTGCAGAAGGGAAGCCATATAACTGCAGTCAGATAATCGGACCAAACTAAATAAGTAACATTATCAGAGAAGTAACAGACACATGCAAATAACAGAGAAGTGTTGTTGAAATTTTCGTAAGGATAATACATTTTGGTTAGCTGGCCCTGACAAATATTTGACATATATTGAAGCAAATATTCTGACAGGGCCAGAGCAAGGGAAGTTGACAAAAATGATCTGTACTAACGAGCATACTGACAGTACTGGTGTAAGGTAATATGATACTGTATAAATGATCTGTACTAACCAGCATACTGACAGTACTGATGTAAGGTAATATGATACTGTATAAATGATCTGTACTAACCAGCATACTGACAGTACTGATGTAAGGTAATATTATACTGTATAAATGATCTGTACTAACCAGCATACTGACAGTACTGATGTAAGGTAATATGATACTGTATAAATGATCTGTACTAACCAGCATACTGACAGTACTGGTGTAAGGTAATATGATACTGTATAAATGATCTGTACTAACCAGCATACTGACAGTACTGATGTAAGGTAATATGATACTGTATAAATGATCTGTACTAACCAGCATACTGACAGTACTGATGTAAGGTAATATTATACTGTATAAATGATCTGTACTAACCAGCATACTGACAGTACTGATGTAAGGTAATATGATACTGTATAAATGATCTGTACTAACCAGCATACTGACAGTACTGGTGTAAGGTAATATGATACTGTATAAATGATCTGTACTGACCAGCATACTGACAGTACTAGTACTGATGTAAGGTAATATGATACTGTATAAATGATCTGTACTAACCAGCATACTGACAGTACTGGTGTAAGGTAATATGATACTGTATAAATGATCTGTACTAACCAGCATACTGACAGTACTGGTGTAAGGTAATATGATACTGTATAAATGATCTGTACTGACCAGCATACTGACAGTACTGGTGTAAGGTAATATGATACTGTATAAATGATCTGTACTAACCAGCATACTGACAGTACTGGTGTAAGGTAATATGATACTGTATAAATGATCTGTACTAACCAGCATACTGACAGTACTGATGTAAGGTAATATGATACTGTATAAATGATCTGTACTAACCAGCATACTGACAGTACTGGTGTAAGGTAATATGATACTGTATAAATGATCTGTACTAACCAGCATACTGACAGTACTGGTGTAAGGTAATATGATACTGTATAAATGATCTGTACTAACCAGCATACTGACAGTACTGGTGTAAGGTAATATGATAGTGTATAAATGATCTGTACTAACCAGCATACTGACAGTACTGGTGTAAGGTAATATGATACTGTATAAATGATCTGTACTGACCAGCATACTGACAGTACTGGTGTAAGGTAATATGATACTGTATAAATGATCTGTACTAACCAGCATACTGACAGTACTGGTGTAAGGTAATATGATACTGTATAAATGATCTGTACTAACCAGCATACTGACAGTACTGGTGTAAGGTAATATGATACTGTATAAATGATCTGTACTGACCAGCATACTGACAGTACTGGTGTAAGGTAATATGATACTGTATAAATGATCTGTACTAACCAGCATACTGACAGTACTAGTGTAAGGTAATATGATACTGTATAAATGATCTGTACTAACCAGCATACTGAGAGTACTGATGTAAGGTAATATGATACTGTATAAATGATCTGTACTAACCAGCATACTGACAGTACTGGTGTAAGGTAATATGATACTGTATAAATGATCTGTACTAACCAGCATACTGACAGTACAGGTGTAAGGTAATATTATACTGTATAAATGATCTGTACTAATGACAGTACTGGTGTAAGGTAATATGATACTGTATAAATGATCTGTACTGACCAGCATACTGACAGTACTGGTGTAAGGTAATATGATACTGTATAAATGATCTGTACTAACCAGCATACTGACAGTACTGGTGTAAGGTAATATGATACTGTATAAATGATCTGTACTAACCAGCATACTGACAGTACTGGTGTAAGGTAATATGATACTGTATAAATGATCTGTACTAACCAGCATACTGACAGTACTGGTGTAAGGTAATATGATACTGTATAAATGATCTGTACTAACCAGCATACTGACAGTACTGGTGTAAGGTAATATGATACTGTATAAATGATCTGTACTAACCAGCATACTGACAGTACTGGTGTAAGGTAATATGATACTGTATAAATGATCTGTACTAACCAGCATACTGACAGTACTGGTGTAAGGTAATATGATACTGTATAAATGATCTGTACTAACCAGCATACTGACAGTACTGGTGTAAGGTAATATGATACTGTATAAATGATCTGTACTAACCAGCATACTGACAGTACTGGTGTAAGGTAATATGATACTGTATAAATGATCTGTACTGACCAGCATACTGACAGTACTGGTGTAAGGTAATATGATACTGTATAAATGATCTGTACTAACCAGCATACTGACAGTACTGGTGTAAGGTAATATGATACTGTATAAATGATCTGTACTGACCAGCATACTGACAGTACTGGTGTAAGGTAATATGATACTGTATAAATGATCTGTACTGACCAGCATACTGACAGTACTGGTGTAAGGTAATATGATACTGTATAAATGATCTGTACTGACCAGCATACTGACAGTACTGGTGTAAGGTAATATGATACTGTATAAATGATCTGTACTAACCAGCATACTGACAGTACAGGTGTAAGGTAATATGATACTGTATAAATGATCTGTACTAACCAGCATACTGACAGTACTGGTGTAAGGTAATATGATACTGTATAAATGATCTGTACTGACC
This sequence comes from Ilyophis sp. 1 JC-2022, assembly GCA_022702515.1. Lineage (NCBI taxonomy): Eukaryota > Metazoa > Chordata > Actinopteri > Anguilliformes > Synaphobranchidae > Ilyophis > Ilyophis sp. 1 JC-2022. Next base: position 125,777,403 of record CM040404.1, read on the forward strand.
AGCATACTGACAGTACTGATGTAAGGTAATATGATACTGTATAAATGATCTGTACTGACCAGCATACTGACAGTACTGGTGTAAGGTAATATGATACTGTATAAATGATCTGTACTAACCAGCATACTGACAGTACTGGTGTAAGGTAATATGATACTGTATAAATGATCTGTACTAACCAGCATACTGACAGTACTGGTGTAAGGTAATATGATACTGTATAAATGATCTGTACTAACCAGCATACTGACAGTACTGATGTAAGGTAATATGATACTGTATAAATGATCTGTACTAACCAGCATACTGACAGTACTGGTGTAAGGTAATATGATACTGTATAAATGATCTGTACTAACCAGCATACTGACAGTACTGGTGTAAGGTAATATGATACTGTATAAATGATCTGTACTAACCAGCATACTGACAGTACTGATGTAAGGTAATATGATACTGTATAAATTATCTGTACTAACCAGCATACTGACAGTACTGATGTAAGGTAATATGATACTGTATAAATGATCTGTACTAACCAGCATACTGACAGTACTGATGTAAGGTAATATGATACTGTATAAATGATCTGTACTAACCAGCATACTGACAGTACTGATGTAAGGTAATATGATACTGTATAAATGATCTGTACTAACCAGCATACTGACAGTACTGATGTAAGGTAATATGATACTGTATAAATGATCTGTACTAACCAGCATACTGACAGTACTGGTGTAAGGTAATATGATACTGTATAAATGATCTGTACTAACCAGCATACTGACAGTACTGGTGTAAGGTAATATGATACTGTATAAATGATCTGTACTAACCAGCATACTGACAGTACTGGTGTAAGGTAATATGATACTGTATAAATGATCTGTACTAACCAGCATACTGACAGTACTGATGTAAGGTAATATGATACTGTATAAATGATCTGTACTAACCAGCATACTGACAGTACTGATGTAAGGTAATATGATACTGTATAAATGATCTGTACTAACCAGCATACTGACAGTACTGGTGTAAGGTAATATGATACTGTATAAATGATCTGTACTAACCAGCATACTGACAGTACTGATGTAAGGTAATATGATACTGTATAAATGATCTGTACTAACCAGCATACTGACAGTACTGATGTAAGGTAATATGATACTGTATAAATGATCTGTACTAACCAGCATACTGACAGTACTGATGTAAGGTAATATGATACTGTATAAATGATCTGTACTAACCAGCATACTGACAGTACTGATGTAAGGTAATATGATACTGTATAAATGATCTGTACTAACCAGCATACTGACAGTACTGATGTAAGGTAATATGATACTGTATAAATGATCTGTACTAACCAGCATACTGACAGTACTAGTGTAAGGTAATATGATACTGTATAAACTATCTGTACTAACCAGCATACTGACAGTACTGATGTAAGGTAATATGATACTGTATAAATGATCTGTACTAACCAGCATACTGACAGTACTGATGTAAGGTAATATGATACTGTATAAATGATCTGTACTAACCAGCATACTGACAGTACTGATGTAAGGTAATATGATACTGTATAAATGATCTGTACTAACCAGCATACTGACAGTACTAGTGTAAGGTAATATGATACTGTATAAACTATCTGTACTAACCAGCATACTGACAGTACTGATGTAAGGTAATATGATACTGTATAAATGATCTGTACTAACCAGCATACTGACAGTACTGATGTAAGGTAATATGATACTGTATAAATGATCTGTACTAACCAGCATACTGACAGTACTGATGTAAGGTAATATGATACTGTATAAATGATCAGTACTAACCAGCATACTGACAGTACTAGTGTAAGGTAATATGATACTGTATAAACTATCTGTACTAACCAGCATACTGACAGTACTGATGTAAGGTAATATGATACTGTATAAATGATCTGTACTAACCAGCATACTGACAGTACTGGTGTAAGGTAATATGATACTGTATAAATGATCTGTACTAACCAGCATACTGACAGTACTGATGTAAGGTAATATGATACTGTATAAATGATCTGTACTAACCAGCATACTGACAGTACTGATGTAAGGTAATATGATACTGTATAAATGATCTGTACTAACCTGCATACTGACAGTACAGGTGTAAGGTAATATGATACTGTATAAATGATCTGTACTAACGAGCATACTGACAGTACTGGTGTAAGGTAATATGATACTGTATAAATGATCTGTACTAACCAGCATACTGACAGTACTGATGTAAGGTAATATGATACTGTATAAATGATCTGTACTAACCAGCATACTGACAGTACTGATGTAAGGTAATATGATACTGTATAAATGATCTGTACTAACCAGCATACTGACAGTACTGGTGTAAGGTAATATGATACTGTATAAATGATCTGTACTAACCAGCATACTGACAGTACTGGTGTAAGGTAATATGATACTGTATAAATGATCTGTACTAACCTGCATACTGACAGTACTGATGTAAGGTAATATGATACTGTATAAATGATCTGTACTAACCAGCATACTGACAGTACTGGTGTAAGGTAATATGATACTGTATAAATGATCTGTACTAACCAGCATACTGACAGTACTGGTGTAAGGTAATATGATACTGTATAAATGATCTGTACTAACCAGCATACTGACAGTACTGATGTAAGGTAATATGATATTGTATAAATGATCTGTACTAACCAGCATACTGACAATACAGGTGTAAGGTTATATGATACTGTATAAATGATCTGTACTAACCAGCATACTGACAGTACTGATGTAAGGTAATATGATACTGTATAAATGATCTGTACTAACCAGCATACTGACAGTACTGATGTAAGGTAATATGATACTGTATAAATGATCTGTACTAACCAGCATACTGACAATACAGGTGTAAGGTTATATGATACTGTATAAATGATCTGTACTAACCAGCATACTGACAGTACTGATGTAAGGTAATATGATACTGTATAAATGATCTGTACTAACCAGCATACTGACAGTACTGGTGTAAGGTAATATGATACTGTATAAATGATCTGTACTAACCAGCATACTGACAGTACAGGTGTAAGGTAATATGATACTGTATAAATGATCTGTACTAACCAGCATACTGACAGTACTGATGTAAGGTAATATGATACTGTATAAATGATCTGTACTAACCAGCATACTGACAGTACTGATGTAAGGTAATATGATATTGTATAAATGATCTGTACTAACCAGCATACTGACAGTACTGATGTAAGGTAATATGATACTGTATAAAATATCTGTACTAACCTGCATACTGACAGTACTGGTGTAAGGTAATATGATACTGTATAAATGATCTGTACTAACCAGCATACTGACAGTACTGATGTAAGGTAATATGATACTGTATAAATGATCTGTACTAACCAGCATACTGACAGTACTGATGTAAGGTAATATGATACTGTATAAATGATCTGTACTAACCAGCATACTGACAGTACTGATGTAAGGTAATATGATACTGTATAAATGATCTGTACTAACCAGCATACTGACAGTACTGGTGTAAGTTAATATGATACTGTATAAATGATCTGTACTAACCAGCATACTGACAGTACTGGTGTAAGGTAATATGATACTGTATACATGATCTGTACTAACCAGCATACTGACAGTACTGATGTAAGGTAATATGATATTGTATAAATGATCTGTACTAACCAGCATACTGACAGTACTGATGTAAGGTAATATGATACTGTATAAAATATCTGTACTAACCTGCATACTGACAGTACTGGTGTAAGGTAATATGATACTGTATAAATGATCTGTACTAACCAGCATACTGACAGTACTGATGTAAGGTAATATGATACTGTATAAATGATCTGTACTAACCAGCATACTGACAGTACTGATGTAAGGTAATATGATATTGTATAAATGATCTGTACTAACCAGCATACTGACAGTACTGATGTAAGGTAATATGATACTGTATAAAATATCTGTACTAACCTGCATACTGACAGTACTGGTGTAAGGTAATATGATACTGTATAAATGATCTGTACTAACCAGCATACTGACAGTACTGATGTAAGGTAATATGATACTGTATAAATGATCTGTACTAACCAGCATACTGACAGTACTGATGTAAGGTAATATGATACTGTATAAATGATCTGTACTAACCAGCATACTGACAGTACTGATGTAAGGTAATATGATACTGTATAAATGATCTGTACTAACCAGCATACTGACAGTACTGATGTAAGGTAATATGATACTGTATAAATGATCTGTACTAACCAGCATACTGACAGTACTGGTGTAAGTTAATATGATACTGTATAAATGATCTGTACTAACCAGCATACTGACAGTACTGGTGTAAGGTAATATGATACTGTATACATGATCTGTACTGACCAGCAGACTGACAGTGCAGCCGATCTTTTTACCATCCACCTCTCCCAACTTCATGCAGTCCCTGTGTGTGAGACACAGCCATTATTAGAGTCAAGCAGAGCAGAAACGCGAGTGTATCTGTGTGTGTGTGTGTGTGTGTGTATGTCTATGTGTGTGTATGTCTATGTGTGGGTATGTGTGTGTGTGTGTGTGCGGGTGGGTGAGTGTGTATGTCTTAGTGAGTGTGCATGCATACGTGCATGGGTCTAGTGCGTGCGTGCATGTGTGTCTGTGTGCACGCATGTCTGGTGTGTGCGTGCATGTGTGTGTGTGTGGTTGTAGTGTGTGTATGTGTGTGTGTGTGTGTGTGTGGTGTGTATGTGTGTGCGGTTGTGTGGTGCATGTGTGTGTGGAGTGTGTGTGTGTGTGTGTGTGTTTTCTGTACTGAAGTACCTGTAATCCAGCAGTCTCTCCATCAGTCGTGTGACGGTGGCGATCAACGAGATGCCGCTCTCTCTCCACGTCTCCCTCTCAATCTTCTTCAGCAAACTGAAACGCAGGCACGCCGCATTCTAACCACGCCCTGTCTGCCACACCCAGGGGCCTCCAGACTCCGCCCAGCTTACCAACAATCAGCAGAAATAAGTAACACATCTTACCTAGGGTAGGGCCCGAAAAGGGGGATTCTACTCCAGGACAGCATTGGTAGAACAGATTCATGTTAATAATATTAATGCCAGCACGCGGACACACACTCACACCTGTTAGTACAATATTAGTCATATTAGTGTTTAGGAAAAATAAATATAAAGGTAAGAAACAGAAGAATAATTTTTAAAGGAAAAGAACAGAGTCATCGGCTGCCGCCGTTGGCATAGCGACAAAGTAGCTCACGCATTGCACCCCCATCAGAAGTACTGGCCACGAGCCTGATAATAACAGCAAAGAGCTTAATGCATAGACACACATCAACACTGCTGTGTATCACAGAGGATAGAATCACATAGAATTTATTATTATTATTATTAGAAGTAGTAGTTGCAGTATGCATGTGTGAAAGAGGCACTACATGTATACATGGATCATATCTAATAATATCACTCATAACAGGCTATATCCAGCCAAGCAAAAATACAGTATACTGTATATATACCATATCTTTGGCAACGCTCTTATCCAGAATAATTAAAAAACAGTGCTTATCATAAGGTTAAATGAACACCCGTACAGAAATACTAATTCAGTCAAAACACAGCATCAGTGTAAGAAAATTCAATACAAATTTGTACATAATTTCATACTTATATAATTGTGTATAGAAATTATGTAGTAAACATATTGTCAAGCATAAGCGTCATGGTGAAATGTACGGATATGAAGCAGAGCTAAAATTAACATTATCACGTACAATACCGTAGGGGAAATATGAATACAAGTCCACAATAAAATAGCTGTAGCATCGATTACTGAGCACCAGTAGTACATGACACTTTTAGAGAGAGAGAGAGAGAAAGTGTGTGAGAGAGAGTGAGAGGGGAAAAGAAAGAGGAAATGGGTAAAGGGAAAAGCAGAGAGAGAAGAGAAGCAGAACATGTTTTTAAGGGTAGCAGCAACACGGACAGCGGGGGAAGGGGAGTGGGTTAACGTGCACATGCTCACTCACACGCCACTGCAAACGACACAGAGGACAAGCAAAGAGCCCAACAAACCTGACAGGGCAGAGAGACAATGAGCTCTCACCATGAACCGTGTGTGTGTGTGTGTGTGGGGAGGTACAGAGGAGTCTGCATTCAAAACATCTACCCTCTCTCCTTCCCTCTCTGCACACCCGCCCGCCCTTCCTCCCCCTCTTATATACGCAAGTCCATCAGCACACAAAGCCCGCTGTATGGCAAACACAATGAGTCATAGAGCGTGCGGTATGATCAGGTCCACAGAACACGCCTGCATATTACTATGCAGAGTGCCAGGGGGGTGAGGGGGGTGACTTTGTTGCCGTGAGAACCAGTGAGTGGGCAATTCAGTGAAATTTCAGTTTTCATGGTTTAAAGATCTCCATTGTTCAATGCTTCAAAGGCAGTACCTGGGGCTAATACACACACACACACACACACACACACACACACACATGCGTGTGCATGGACACAATCACATACATGCATGCACACACACATATGCATGCATGCACCCATGTACACACAAATGCACACAAACACACACATGCACATATAATATATAGAACAGAAAGTTTTTCCCCTTCATGTATCTTGGAACATGGCGTAGCCTCCGATCCCTATAAAAGCTAAATAAAGGGACTCACATGCTGTTAAAAAGCTCTCTGTAGGTTTCGTCCCCTTTGCCATCTGACATCAGGCTGTCCAGTTTGTCGATCAGTTTCGCCTCCACCTGAGAAAGCACATTCACAGGTCACGTGATCAAATGTGCACCGTACCAGCTGACCCCAATATCCATCACAGCTTTATGATCAATTCCATTTAAATTCAATCAATTCAGGAAATTTATTCATTTTAAAATGCCATTATTGTTCCATTTTGGAGGTATCGAATTTCACTGCAGTTGGATGACAGAGACTGCAGTTTCCGGATCTGCCACCGGGAGGCGACAGTGCCCTCAGCACCTGTTTGAAGTTGCCGCTCCTGCGCTGCTCCCAGTCCATCATGTCGTGGAAGATGGGGATCATGACGTTTCGGAGGTCAGGCTGAGGAACCAGGGTCACCTCCAGAAAAGGCCCAATCATCGCCGGGATGAAGTGCAGCTTGTGCTCACCTGAAATTTACAACAAAGGTGATATTTGTCTTTTCATGGGCGGCAGTATAGTATAATGGTTAAGGAACTGGACTTGTAACTGAAAGGTTGCAGGTTAGATTCCCAGGGGGGACTGCCGTTGTTGTGTGAGCAAGGTACTTAACTTAACCTGCATTGCTATATTATATATGTATGATGTGATGATAATAATAAAATGTAAAAGAAGTAGTGATAAAGAAGATCTGCTAAAATGCTAAATAAATGTAAATGTATGTAATGGTCATGGTCACAGTCCTGGTAACACATGTGATTAGAGTCATGGTCCCAGTCACTACTAGAACAATCCGGGTTGTAAACCCCAGTGACTCCAAGTATAACCGGATTAATCTTCCAGCTTCCCACAATGCATTGCCTCCCATAGGTCTAAGTTTTTATTTTTCCACCAATATGGATCAATCAAAAAAAAAAAAAAAAAAAAAGGAAGTGTGTTTTTTTTAAAACCGTAGTGTGAAAATCTGTTTTGTTTATATGGTCAGTGAGTTAGAGAAATGGGGACTTACCCAAGTTCTGCCACATACTGAAGATCTCACACCCCATCATAACCCGCATATCTCCATATCTGGTCAAAAAGAAGAAAGAGAAAAAAAGAGTGATAGTGAGAGAGAGAGACCCATGAGTGAGCGGAAAAAAGAAAGAGGGAGAGAAGGAAAGGGTGAGAAAGGCAATAAGCAGAATATGAAAGAGAGAGAGAGAGAGAGAGAGAGAGAGAGAGAGAGAGAGAAAGAGAGGTGGTTAGGTGGGGAGGAGAGACTCAGACAGTACAGCCCACATCAGTGCACAAGACAGCCCTTACTTTTCCAGAATCTTCTTCCTCTTGGATGGGGGGAACATCTCTAGCTGAAGGCAGGGCTGGTTTATGAAGATAACAGAGAGGTAAAAGTAGGAGTCCCACACCTAGGAGAAATGCACAGTGTGTGTTAAACGGCACGGCGCTACGGCGGTATTTTAGTGAACATTACTGACTGGGGCGCGAGGAGTCACAAAACCAAAAATGGGCAGAACTACCATATGCCATCTGTCACACACACTGATTTGGACCAATCATTGTGTTTTGCTTGTGACTGGTTAAAACTCTGTCAATGACTGACAGTTCACTGTAGCTCCACCCCATTATGAGTTTAATTAAACCTGATTCTCACGTTGCTAGGTTACGAGGAATTACGCAGAACGGTGAGCACGTTATTAGCCTCAACATCCATCAGAATCAGGTCAAAATAATTATTGGGAAAAACTTGAAAACCCCTCAAACACCAGTAAATACCTGCTTTTTTCATTAAACTTTTCTACATTTAATCAAACTTTTAATTCACATGATTGCATGTTCTGGTCAGTGACATGCTTTGGTGAAAAATCTCAAAAATCTGAAGGAGTGTTTTCAAATTTTACCAGCACCTAAAGCGTCTCTAGCTCTGCCTCTCTTTTGAAACAGTAAAGCCTTTACATTAGTTTACAGAAAATTAACACAAGCAGTTAACACAAGCAGCGCCCTATAGTAATCTAACACCTTAAGAGACCGCATGCCTGCGCCTGTGTGCGTGTTTGCATGTGTCCATGCATGTGTGTGTGTGTGTGTGTGTGTGTGTGTCTGTGCGTGTGTGTGTGTGGGTTAGCAGGCGCAGGTCTCTCTGCTCACACACCTAATGGAGACTGACATGAAGGACACAGAGGTGAGATTAAGCCACAGACGCATAGACACAGGTCCTCTCACCTTGTAATCAAACTTATCATTCAGGAAGTTCTTCCTCAGTGCATCAGACAGATACAGCACTGTGGTGATGATCACACTGATAGAGACAGGAAAGAGAGGCCAATCAAAGATCATTCAACTGTGACACTTAGATACCATGCAATTTAAGCTTATGATAGCAACAGCAAGGTAAAGGAAAATGATGAAGACGACGAAGAAGATGATCATCACCATGACGACGAAGATAATGATGATGATGATGGGCTGGATTTATATAGCGCCTCAAAGCTATTTACAATTAAGGGTGGGGGGGGAGCATACCCCAACCACCGGCAATGTGCGGCACCCACCTGGGTGATGTACAGCAGCCATTTTGTACCAGAATGCTGACTATATACAAGGTGGATTAGCTCATACTGTATAACCTACAGTATCACAGGGGTATCCCAGCCTGAACCCTGAAGGCTAACACTGTGGAACTAGGTTACTATAGTAACACATAATCCTTCTCTTTCTGCACTTGTTTCCTGTGGAATTCATGCGTGAAGCACCCTGAGACACAGTAAGAGAGAAAAATTGGTCCCGCTGGTGATTTGAGGGTCGAAAACTGAGGGCTCACTTGTTGGTGACCAGTCGCATCACGGTCCAGTCTTTGGGGAACATCTCGGGCCGAATGAGAATCCGAAAGACAGTGAAGATCTGGAGGAGGAAGTCCTGAGAGACGAACAGCGGGAGAAAAGAGAGGAACGTGTCACAAAGGAGGACTCTGTGATATTTACAGATTTACAGTAAAAGTAAAAACAGAATCAGAATCAAAGGTGTGTGTGTGTGTGTGTGTGTGTGCATGTAGAAGAGGTGTTACGGTTTCAGACCTACCTAATTTAAACATGTAAATATTTTCCCCAACAGGTTTTAATTCATCGTATTTCACAAAGGCAAATTAGAATTTCGTGTCAGTGAAAATGGAGACGGTGATGACAGAGGTTCATAAATTCACCAGTTAAACAGTCAATGCAGTCTGTCCTGCCTCCGTTACTATACCACCGCCACACTCCTTTCCTCATATGAACACATTCATAAATAACCGACAGAGGTGTCGGTCAGCTGAGCAGATGGTGAAGGCCTGACCCTCAAATCTTCTTTATTGGCGAAGCTTTCCAGAAGCTGCAGGTAGTGTTTATCCGTCATGTGTCGCAGAAGGGCCAGGAGACACGCCACAAACTCGCCCTGACACCACGGAGACAATACAGAGGAAATGCACGGTTAGAACCCAATAAAGACCCCGTACTTCACCACCAGCAGACAAACGCACGTCGCACCGTGAAGCTAATGCATTTATCACACATCAGCCTAATAGCCGGGCCCTGTCAGCCGAACAGCCGTATGCAAAACAAGAGCAGCACTTATTCAAATTTGCGTACGGCCCGCACAGCGTTTGACAAAATGACACAATGTTGTGTGATGTGCACATTTGTCAGTGTGGATTGGCTGCTGGAGAGACAGGCCTTTGTGTCTTCTGTGTTTGATGAGGACAGGACTGTGCAGCAATCAGTACACATATTTATATTCATATTAATATTTTCCCTCTGAAGGAGGAAATATTCTTCTCACAGCACAGCTTTATCCAATTCAAATATGCCCCATAAGTATAAGGTAAAATCTGTATCTGTAACTTCAAATGAATGAATGAATGAATGAATGAATGCATTCATTCATACCTAAATTCTACCTGTATATCCATTTTTTCTTTCTTGAACTTTATCTCAGGCACATTTATATATCCTAACATGCTTATTGCTAGTTATTGTTTTTTGTTTTGTTTTACAGACCTAATTTAGATACTTGTTTAGGAAAATAGCTAGCACAGTAAACACTGAGGCAACACATCTAACATGTCTTAAAAATATTGATAGCCAGGTCTGGAACTGATGCACTTATGTTCTATTATATTCTATTAATCTGATAAATTATTGTAATGCAATTTAAATTTAACCTCAGACAGGGACATGAATGTAATATAACATAATGTACATGTACATTTGGACTGGTAAATTAATGTAATGTAATGTAACATTAATGTAACCTCAGACAGGTAGATTAATTTAATATGACATAATGTAAATGTAAAATTGGACAGGTAAATTAATGTGATGTGATGTAAATAACCTCAGACAGCTAAATGAATGTAACATAATGTAATGTAATGTAAATGTAAGCTCATCCGAGTCCAGGTAGTCCATAGTCCTCACCGTGACATCCTGAAACTGAAGGCGTAGAGTGGTTCCTGTCGGCTGTGGCCGGTTGGTGATCTCTAATATGGTCCTCAGGATCACGCTCAGTAGACTCTCCACGATCATAGGCACTTCCTCCGAGACCGAAAACTCCTGCAGGCAAAGAGAGTCGATGACCGCGAGTCCGTCTCAGAGCGCCGCGGACAGCCTCCTCGTGGAAAGAAAATCGGCCCTGACGGGTGCAGTGCATGATGGGAACAGGGGGGGAAGCATGGGAAAGACCGCACGGCAGGCAGGCCCACGTTCTCTACTGTCGCTTTGTCTCACGCTGGCTTTGGTTAGACATGTCAGAAACGGCCAACGTCTTCTTCCGCTTGATTAGCCGGGACACCTCACGTCCTCTTTCCGTGTCTTTCCACTCCTTTTCACATTAAATGAGAGATGTGCCACAGCAGGCCGCTGAGCTTATGCATTTCCTGCCATAAGAATTAAAGGCACTATGTGGCATTCTGTAGAATGGCAGTGCTCTCACCGCCAGTGCTAGCGCGTTAGCTCTGGGGCTAGGGGGACACGTCGCAGAGAAGAACCTTTGGTTTCACAGCCACATATCTGTGATCCCTTCCTCACTCCCCAGCTTTCCGTGATTATGGGCTCCAACAAAGAGGAGCAGATATCTATAACTCCAGCGATGGGATCCTGCCACTGAACCACAGCTACATTCAGTAAAGTCTCACCACAGCTCTTTGCTTAACTGATAAATGAGGAGTTTAAGACCTTTTTTCATCCAGGAATATCTGTGGTAACTTGTGAACTTCAACAGGTACAATCCTGAAGCCTGTAACAGAGTCAGTGTGTTCGAACCCAAGGCAGCACAACCTCTATGTTCTCTTTGTGTACGGAATTCAACAAGAAAAATCTGAGATATTTATGTGGGAATATCCTCCTGAGACAGGGCAGAAAAAAATGTCAGTATTTACATTTTTTGACACAAAACACATGTTTTGGATGAAAAAATATGTTACAGTGAAAATATTTACAAAAATAATATTTATAAAAATAAAATCTGCCACACAAAATACTGACCCTAGAAGGCATACCCGATTTTTTGCATTAGAAGATATGTCAGATTACCAATGTGGTAACATATGGACATAAAATAATTTCAGTATCATTCAAATCAGCACCAAATACCAACAGTTCAGTTCCTATAATGCCAAAAATCAGAACTTATATTTCCCCTATTAAAAACAAAACAAATCAAATCCTTTGCCTTTATTACATCTGAGATCACTTTTCCGTACTTAAATTTCACAGAATCAGCTGCTGCTTCACCCACAGGCACTACTTAACAGTGAGGGCCAACTGTGCTTGCAGGGTCCGTGCTGTAACATCCAGTTAAACTGCACAGCGGTGTGGATATTGCCCCAGTGACACGGAAATAAGCTGCAATGATCCAACTGTGTCCTCTAAAGAAAACAGGCACGCCACTGTTTTTCTTTAACAGATTCAACAGTGCGGTAATTAGCTGTGGCTGAGAAGTCAAACCAGCTTTCCAACTCACTGTGTGTGTGCGCGTGTGTATGCGTGTGTGTGTGTGCGTGCGTGTGTGTGAGTGTGTTTGTGTGTGTGCGTGTGTGTGTTTGTGTGTGTGTGCGTGCTTGTGTGTGAGTGTGTATGCGTGTGTGCGTGTGCGTGCATGTGTGTGAGTGTGTCTGAGTGTGTTTGTGTGTGTGTATGTGTATATGTGTGTGTGCATGCTTGTGTGTGTGTATGTGTTCAAGTTAAAGTGTGAAGTTAAACTAAGTCCCAGTCGGGAAGACCATGTGGCATGGGCCGTAGAGGAGCCAACTCTCAACCCATATCCCTCCCCAGGATGGCACAGGTTCGATTCCCCACCATGGCATGTATGAACTGTAATCCCATTTCTATCTGTTACCCTCATATAATAGTTAAGGAATTGGTTTTGAAACCTAAAGGTTGCAGGTTCGATTCCCAGGTAGAACAGTACCATTGTACCCTTGAGCATGACACTTGACCTGAATTGCTTCGGCGTACATATCCAGCGGGAAAAATGGATGCTAGGGAGAAATATGAAAGCTGTATGAAACTATTTCTCTCTGGAAAAGAGCGTCTGCTAAATGACTGCAATGCAGGGAACTCAATCCGCTGTGTCTGCCTGTTTATGATTGGTTCCTGCACTTAAGCGCTTAATTTAAGCCATGTATTGGCTGAAGTGTCTGTGCATCTTGTTTCCAAGGTCTAAACTGGCTGCTGACTGAAAGCGAATCACAAAAGCCAGCTGCGGACTACGGCCCTCCGGGACTGGAGTCCGAGACCCCTGCTGTAATGTAATGAAGGGTCCCACTCACTGTGCTGTCCTTTTTGATGAGGGTGAACATACTGCTGAGAATCCGGGAACACATGACCAGGTCTCTCTGTTCCTGCAAGTGCGCCTGGAGCAGGTGCAGGACCACGGGCAGCAGAACGCACCTCGATTCTGGGGAACGGACAAAGAGAAAAAATGCGGTGGCGGTCAATAACACCCACACACACACACGCATTGGGGTACACCTCATTCAGCTCAATTGCACCTCAGCATATGTACGTATAACCACACTGGCATGCTCAAGGTCACCTAAGGTTTGGTTGGCTTCCATAAAAATTTGTGTAGAGGCAACATTTTTTACAGAAAAAATTAATAACTTCAGATCAGAGTTTCACCAGTGGAAGACACTATGTATAGCACTGTAAGTATAACAGTAATGATTTTGGGAAAATCTCATAGATTATAACCGAATGCGCTGAATTTCAACATTGCTCTCAGAATACAGAACTATTCTAGCCAGTTGTAATTCTGAATGTACAAATGAGTGCATTATTGAGTCAAAAACAGTAAGTCCTCTCGAGTAAGTAAGCTTACAGCTTGAAATTGTGAGGGTTTGTGTAGAATAAAAAGGACACCCCCTCTAAGGGACGACCCCAGACGATCCCCCAGGCTTATCCCTACGAAAATCCCGAATCAATTCAGGGTCCAAAATGTTTCTTGATGGGACCCAACATTGCTCCTCAGGTCCACTTGCCCTCCCAGTCCACAACATCTTGCCCTCCCAGTCCACTAAAACCTTAAAACCCCTACCCACTCGTCTCTCCGCCAAAATGTGGAGAGACCAAACCGTATAAGCCGGACCTCCCTCTGCGACCCGAGGAGGAGGCGGAGATCTATCCGCAGGGACCCGGGCGCTGACGAGCGGGACTCAACCCGCAGAGGCAAATCCCACGTGGAGAGCCAGACCCACCCGATAGGAAGGAACCGAACTACGATGTTTGAGGTAGATGGCCTAATGAACCCGTTGACTAATGCCTCCTCGATATATTCCTTCATGGCAGAACTCTCCGGGGCAGATAAAGAATAAAGACTCCCCCTAGTGGGAGTGGTACCCGGATACAGCTCTATAGCGCAATCATAAGGGCGGTGGAGAGGAAGAGTGGTAGCTCTCTGTTTGTTGAAAACATCAGCTAGGTCTTTATATTCTGTGGGTACGTTGGGAGGCAAAGGAAACTCAAGCGTCCCTGCCAACCTAGCATCTCCTGCTATGGTAGGTAAACTAGGAGAAGACGACCACTGGATCTCCGAATCAGAAAATTAATTGGATGAGATTTCCTCCCTGATGAAAAATCCATCAGCCTGAGAATCCCACTCCAGACTCTCGTCTCCAACCTCCGAACCAAAAACAGACTCCACCCGATCAGCCAGGAGGGTAGCCGCCTCAGTCTCTGAGTCAGAGCTGAAATCGGACCCCTCTTGGTGTCTCTCCGATGCCCAGCCACGTGTGACCCAGTACTATGGGGTAAGAGGGAGAATCAACTGGAAAGAATTGAATGTTCTCAGTATGATCCTCGTGAGGAATATTCATGGTGAGGAAGGCAGTGACCTCTTTGATGATACCCGTGCCCAATGGTCGATTGTCGAGTGTAGTGATTTTACGGGAGTGAGTGAGGCGATGGACAGGTAACCAATGTTTCCTGGCCCACCGGGCATCAACAAAGCACTCGACCGCCCCGGAGTCGATAAAGGCATCAACCAGGAGGGAGCACTGTTGCCATATTATATTAACTAGGATTAGAGTCTGAGGTGTAACTTTATTATGTCTCGCTGGAGGCCCCGGTTCCTTTAACGAGACGACCCCTCCCTTAAGCCTGGGACACTGATTAAGAGTGTTCCCCCGGCGCTTGTAATAACGGCACCACCCTGGAGTAGGAGTAGTGTCTCCAGAGGGACCGCAAGAAGCACCATCCACCTCCATTGGCTCCTCACTACCACAAAACATGGGGGCGGATGGAGACGGAACCGACGTAGAGAAGGGAGCGAAGTAGGAGTTCATAGGACAGTCTCTCCTGTTACCTTTAGTATGGACCTGATCTCTGACACGATTATCGATGCGAATGGCCATGGAGACTAAAGGCTCTAGCGTCTCACACGGCTTAAGCACTGCCAAGGCATCCTGAATGGGATCGCTTAGCGCTTCCGTGAACTGAGTTATCAGGGGAGCCTCCGGCCAACCTGTCTCACCTGCTAGACCTGATGGAGAACAGGGCCACTGTTTCATTTCCCTGGCAAAGGTGAATAAGGCGCCTAGCAGCCTCCTTACCGGAAATGTGCTGATCAAAGACCGACTCCATAGTGTCCATAAGTGCTTTGGCAGTACCGAGTGTGGAAGAATCGCTCTGAATGAATGGAGACGCATACTCTCCACCAACTCCCGGAACCAGCCCTCCTGAACCCGCAAATGAGTCGCCAACCGATCAACTTGACCGGTAAGCACATGCTGTTGTGTTTGAAACGCAGCGATACCCCCCACAAAGGGGCTATCTCTTAATTGCTCTGGAGGGGAAGTCACTGACTCATACATACTGGCTTCGTTATACTGTGAGGTTTTGTGCAGAATAACGATGAGCCAAACACGACAAAGGAAAAAGGGATATAAAGTCCCTGGCCGTAGCCAAACAATAACACACCCCTATAAAACGGGCTAGCCACGTAAGCATGGGCAGAGAGGAGACTGAATAGCCACCACTAAATAAAATAGCGAGACAAGGAAAGGAAAAACAAGGCACCTTCGGAGCGTGACTATAACGCCCAATAACTGATGAAATAAACTAAATAAAAATAAAACTCACACCCTCAGAAACGAGAGAGTGGAAGCATAGGAGACGAAAAGAGAAAAGGGAACAGAAAAACTAATTCCCTTGGCTTCAAGGCCAGAAAATATCTCAATCTGCTAAACCAAAAAAAAAATCTGAAACTGCAGAGAGATAAAAAATGACTAACCCTGACTTCGTGAAAGCACAAAATGATTACAAAGCATCCGGAAGCGGAAGGTGAAAAGGTGAAAAGAATAATTAGCAGGGAAGAGCAAAACCCCAAGACGGAACGTGGAAAAAATCTGATAGATTGCTACCCGGCGCAGAGAGAAAGACAACCGTAGCAAACGAGGGAGAAAGCAACAACCCATTACAGAGAAATATGTTCAAATCAAAACAGCAATCAAATTAATGAGCACGATTAAAATCATAAAACCGTAATTAAAGCACGCACCTTCAGTCTATTTACGTTATTACAGAAGGCTAAATGAGCTTACTGTCTAAACTGCCAGCCCACAGAGAGAAAATTATGTGACCTTTAATTCTGCTACATTAGGAAACATCCTGTGTTTTGTCTTAATATTCAGCTCAAATCCTCTTTAATTATATAAAATTACTGCTTACAAAACCTTTGCCACAATGCAAACATACAAAAAATATATATATTTAAAATACATTTAACATGAACTTCAGGATATTTTCTATCATCCTCACAAAAATAGATGTGCTTGGCTTTGCACATTTTCTGTACCTTCATAATCACATATAATGTAATTATTAAAATTAATGCTGAAATGCAATTCTAACATTAAAGGTAAAACCAGCTCTTAAAAATGAAAGATCTGTATTGAAAGTCTTGCTTATCAGATTAATGCATAAAACGGAGACTAATAACATGAGCTCTTGACATTATGAGTTCCACTGACAGCCATTCTCTTAATCTTATTCAATGCATCTTACATGTGCCGTGTACACCTCTACCAGATATGGCAAGACTCGATCATGTAAAATCTGGTCCTGACTCTTGTACGCTTGTGTCAAGTATAAGTCAAGTGTTGATTTCCTCAATCGTTACTGTCATGTGATCGTGGGAAGTGCTGTGTTCATGGGTAGGTGGCTGTGTGACAATGTTAGGGGCTGTCTGTGTGCCAGAAACTGGTTGTACGATAGTGTTAAGTGCAGTGTGCCTGTGCTGGTGATTGTGATTGTGATTGTGGGTGGTAGTGTTAAGTGCAATGCGGCAGTCGGGTAATTGCTGTGTTGACTACTGTGTGATGGTGTTAAGTAAGATGTACTGGGGTTGGTGGCTGGTGCTCGTGTGATAGTGTTAAGTGCAGTGTGCCTGTGTGGGCGATTGCATGTGGTAGTGTTAAGTGCAATGCGGTAGTCTGGTAATTGCTGTATTGACTGCTGTGTGACGGTGTTAAGCAGCACGCACCGGGGTTAGTGTACAGCTGGCTCTCCACGGTCTTGGCGATGCACTGCAGCTTGACAGCCTCCAGGGGGCACTCTGCCTGCGTGAGGACAGGCAGGCTGCCCAGGGTCTCGCGCACAAAGCTGGCAACCTCCCGCACGCTGAATATCTTCAGCAGCTCGTGGTATACCGCTGGGAACGTCCTCAGGAATACCGCCTGCAGAACCGCAAACACACACAGCTCACCCACAAAGCAAGGAAAGACACACACAAAAAAAGCACACACACATTCGTGCCAAGATTTTAAAACAGCACCAATAAGAACTTACAGCCCACTGACCTTTTCTGGAATGACATCATACATCAAACCTCATACAAGGAATGTGTTTAAGACTGAGAGCCAAAAGATCTTACTGCTAAAGAAGCATTTCAGGAATGATATACAAAAAGCCTCATGCAGGGATTTGCATTTACGACCGACACCCATAAGAGCTGAAGAAAAAGAACCTTTTCAGGAATGATATAAAAATTTTTTTTTTAAAGAAATTATGAAAGAAATGTGTTTGATTGACACCCATAAGATTTTGCAGCTAAAAGGCCTTTTTCATGAATGCCATTCAAAAAGCTTTGTATACAAAATAATGTATCCAGGAATTAACCCTTAAAGATTTTACAGCCAAATAATATTTTCAGAAATTATATGCAAAAAGCATTGCTCACAAAAAATAGCTTGAAGAGTGACATCCAAAAAGAACATTTTCAAAAACCTTGACTGCAGTGTCATGGACAAAGCTTAAGTTAATATGTTTTTGACTGAAAATGAATCAATAGCACTGTCTGCAGGAGTTTCAGGCAGCTTGCTGTCAGTCATTTATACATTCCATACTTTTTTGTAGACGTGTGTTAATGTGTGTCACACCAAAAACTGCCTATTCAGGGAAAATTACTATGCTTATTTGCCCTCATTCACAGCCATTAATCTATAAAACAAATAGTCTTTTATTTTATTAATTCCCTTCTATACCGAAGCAAAATGAATACCAGATTAATGCTGCTCCCTGACCTACATGCTAAACACAGATCACATTATCTTTCCCAGCACTGTAATCTAAAACCTTCATACAAGCAAAGCATCCTCAATTCCAGCTTGTCAGACTCTATTTATAATAGTCACAGTTTCACATGACTGCACCTGTCTCTTTTTCAGGTGTTTAAATCTAAGGGTGCTTTGGGGGAAAGGCGGGGTTACGGGCGGTCATTGGTGAGAAAGAGGCGGGTTGGGCGGGGCTACGCTGCAGTGCGGTGTCGCAGGAGGTCGGCTAAGTCTTCCAATCTCCTCGGCAACCGGAAAATGAATAGCCCTCCTCTCCTCTGTAGTGGGATTAATTTTCCCTTTCCAAATCCTGCCTGGCCAGCCGCAGACCTCTTAGACCGTGAGCACAGTGGCCCTGATACGAGGGAGAGGCCGTCCCGTACAGCCCACACCAGGCCAGTTTGGGTACAGAAGGGGGTGGTGACACTGTGGCCCTGATACGAGGGAGAGGCCGTCCCGTACAGCCCACACCAGGCCAGTTTGGGTACAGAAGGGGGTGGTGACACTGTGGCCCTGATACGAGGGAGAGGCCGTCCCGTACAGCCCACACCAGGCCGGTTTGGGTACAGAAGGGGGGGGTGACACTGTGACCCTGATATGAGGGAGAGGCCGTCCCGTACAGCCCACACCAGGCCGGTTTTGGTACAGAAGGGGGTGGTGACTCTCTGGCCCTGATACGAGGGAGAGGCCGTCCTGTACAACCCACACCAGGCCGGTTTGGGGCCGTCCCGTACAGCCCACACCAGGCCAGTTTGGGTGAGGAAAGGGGGGGCATTGTGCGGGAGATTAATATGGATTTGAAATGGCATGGTGGTCTGGTCTGCATTCTCACCTGGTTACTGCCCTGCACCTGTGTTAAGATCACATGTAGCATGCGGCAGTCTGATCTATAAGCACAACCTGGCGTGTCTGGGCGTGTGTGTCTGTGTGTGCGCGTGCGTGCGTCACAGTATTGTCCTCGTTTGCCCGGTCATTGTCCCATATTCGTGCATGATGAACCTAATTACCCCTCACACAGAGCAGTACATTGTGAAAAGTGCAAGCCTTAATGTTAAAAGCTCTAGAGGCTCCAACACAGGTAAATAATGTGATATGATGCATTACAGCGGCCTGAAGCAGACAGAATAGAGCTGAAACACATGGGAGAGAACTTGCCAGTGTGTGGGACTCTCAGCACAGACCATATTAAGCTCCGCCAGCTCGGGGGGGTTTTTGCGGTGGGGGCTGGGGGGGGGGCAGGCTACTAGGTGTTTTCGCACGCAGTGGACGGTAATGAGCAGACCGTCAGGGCCCACGGGGAAGAGGCCAGCGAGCGCTAGTCGCTGGCAGCAAAGCAGCGAGCTGGAGGAAGTGACATCACAGTTGGGAGGCGGTCCTAGGAGAATGTTCCGGGGAACAGAAATGATGCTCGCCACATACCGACTGAAAATCAGCAGCCTTCAGAAACGCGGCAGCAAAAAAAGAAATAAAAATCACCCACCCGCCATCCGCGTAATTCCGATTATTCGCCTGGGCATCCGTGGGTGCTTTTGTTTTCGCGTTAATTGAAAAACACTGCCATGCTGTGTTTTTCCCAAACAGCCATGAAATATGATTTATTATTATTTATATCGCAAGGGCTTTGCCTCATTGAAAAACAGTTTGGCAGGAAAAAAAACACATAAAAACTACAGTCGCCCCATAATGGGATTCGGGACTTCATTTCCTGGTACTCTTGAGTTCACTTCCATAATGCCATGCTGCCTCTCAATTCTGTCTCAATTACACACCTCTGGCTTCCCAAAAAAGACCACAGATGGAATTACATGCATCTTCTTTATAAAGGAAGTCCTGTGCACTGCTGGCTGGAATTAGCCATGCCAGGGCCGTCAGAGACAGACTGCGGTGTGGGTCCAGTTTTATCAGAGACAAACCGCGGTGTGGGTCCAGTTTTATCAGAGACAAACCGCAGTGTGGGGTCAGTTTTTTCAGAGACAGACCGTGTGTGGGTCCAGTTTTTTTTCAGAGACAGAGTTTTATCAGAGACAGACTGCGGTGTGAGTCCAGTTTTATCAGAGACAGACTGCGGTGTGGGTCCAGTTTTATCAGAGACAAACCGCGGTGTGGGTCCAGTTTTATCAGAGACAGACCGCGGTGTGGGTCCAGTTTTATCAGAGACAGACTGCGGTGTGGGTCCAGTTTTATCAGAAGTCTTTATCAGGTGGCCTTGATTCACTGTATCAGGTGTTTTAGTTCTGGAAAAGACCTGCACCCACACCAGCCCTGTGCACCAGCCCTGCACACCACTGAGATGTATCACCAATGATTGACGTGTTCTGCACTGTGATTTTGGCCTTACCTGCTTCTGGGTGACAGAGCTGGCCTTACCTGCTTCTGGGTGACTGAGCTGGCCTTACTTGTGTCTGGGTAACAGGACTATTCTTACCTGTGTCTGGGTAACAGAGCTATTCTTACCTGCGTCTGGGTAACAGGACTATTCTTACCTGCGCTTGGGTAACAAGACTATTCTTACCTGTGTCTGGGTAACAGGACTATTCTTACCTGTGTCTGGGTAACAGGACTATTCTTACCTGTGTCTGGGTAACAGGACTATTCTTACCTGTGTCTGGGTAACAGGACTATTCTTACCTGTGTCTGGGTAACAGAGCTATTCTTACCTGCGTCTGGGTAACAGGGCTATTCTTACCTGTGCTTGGGTAACAAGACTATTCTTACCTGTGTCTGGGTAACAGGACTATTCTTACCTGTGTCTGGGTAACAGGACTATTCTTACCTGTGTCTGGGTAACAGGACTATTCTTACCTGTGTCTGGGTAACAGGACTATTCTTACCTGTGTCTGGGTAACAGGACTATTCTTACCTGTGTCTGGGTAACAGGACTATTCTTACCTGTGTCTGGGTAACAGGACTATTCTTACCTGTGTCTGGGTAACAGGACTATTCTTACCTGTGTCTGGGTAACAGGACTATTCTTACCTGTGTCTGGGTAACAGGACTGGTCCCTTTGCTCTCCTGGGAGAGGAAGAAGCGGATGGACATGAAGAGCTCGTGGACGCAGCAGCGGAACTCCTCCTCATTCTGCCCACCCGTTGCCAAAGAGAACAAGCGACGAGACTGAATAATGTATTTAAAGATGTACTCCGCAGCCTGAGAAAGGAGAATTAAAATCAAGACATGAGCCATATTCAAACCTGCAAGCTGGGTAAAATAAAGACATGGGCCATATTCAAACCTGCAAGCTGGGTAAAATAAAGACATGGGCCATATTCAAACCTGCAGGCTGGGTAAAATAAAGACATGGGCCATATTCAGACCTGCAGGCTGGGTAAAATAAAGACATGGGACCTATTCAAACCTGCAGGCTGGGTAAAATAAAGACATGGGCCATATTCAGACCTGCAGGCTGGGTAAAATAAAGACAGGGGCCATATTCAAACCAACAGGCTGGGTAAAATAAAGAGATGGGCCATATTCAAACCTGCAGGCTGGGTAAAATAAACACAGGGGCCATATTCAAACCAACAGGCTGGGTAAAATAAAGAGATGGGCCATATTCAAACCTGCAGGCTGGGTAAAATAAAAACATGGGCCATATTCAAACCTGCAGGCTGGGTAAAATAAAAACAGGGGCTATATTCAAACCTGCAGGCTGGGTAAAATAAAGAGATGGGCCATATTCAAACCAGCAGGCTGGGTAAAATAAAGAGATGGGCCATATTCAAACCAGCAGGCTGGGTAAAATAAAGACATGGGACCTATTCAAACCTGCAGGCTGAGTAAAATAAAGACATTGGCCATATTCAAACCTGCAGGCTGGGTAAAATAAAGACAGGGGCCATATTCAAACCAGCAGGCTGGGTAAAATAAAGACATTGGCCATATTCAAACCTGCAGGCTGGGTAAAATAAAGACATGGGCCATATTCAAACCTGCAGGCTGGGTAAAATAAAGACAGGGGCCACATTCAAACCAACAGGCTGGGTAAAATAAAAACAGGGGCCATATTCAAACCAGCAGGCTGGGTAAAATAAAGAGATGGGCCATATTCAAACCTGCAGGCTGAGTAAAATAAAGACGTGGGCCATATTCAAACCTGCAGGCTTGGTAAAATAAAGACATGGGCCATATTCAAACCTGCAGGCTGGGTAAAATAAAGACATGGGCCATATTCAAGTCTGCAGGCTGGGTAAAATAAAGACATGGGCCATATTCAAGCCTGCAGGCTGGGTAAAATAAAGACATGGGCCATATTCAAACCAGCAGGCTGGGTAAAATAAAAGAGTCAGAGGTGAAATTCACCAGTAAAGCACTGCTACAATATAATGACGGAGAAAAAACACCATACACTGGTTTATTATGATTAAATTTTTTTTCACGAGGCACAAACTATTAAAATTGACGTGTTGTGGAAACATGAGAAGCCTCTGGCCATTTCTGTTTATTAAAAACTTCACAGACTAAACAACGGGATTTATTAACGGGCAGGCACTTGCGGTTTGTGAGATAAAACCTCTGACAAACAGGAAACGTGTGATTGGCGGCAGAGAGCAGTGGTTAGAAAAGCAGGCTTGTGTCGCCTGGAGCGAGCGCTGAACTCAAAGCGCTCCTGCACACAGCCAGTGGCACACACGCATGCATAACACAAAACTGCATTTATAAACGCTGTACGTTCCCAGACACGTTGCCGGATAACGCTGCGCGCTGAGGAAATAAACATTAGATGTATAAATGATAAATAATAACGTGGTGTGTGTGTGTGATCTCCGTACGGGAGGTCTCACCTTCAGAACCTGCTGTATGTGCTCCTGATGCTCGGCGTCTACGATGCGGTCCACATACCACTTCAGCACCTTGATCAGATCCCTGCAAATCAGCGGTGAAAAGCGCGTGGTTATGCTGCAATTATTTATTTATTTATTAGTGCGGTTTTTTGCATGCGGGCAGAAGAATGTTATGCCTGTGCGTGCTGCTGATATGCTGATGTGCATTTGTGTGTGCGTGTGTGAGCGGGTTTGTGTGTGTGCGTTTGCATGTGTATGTGTGTGTGTGTGTGTGTGTGTGTGTGAGTGTGTGTACATCAGTGCAGCTGAATGTATGTGCACTCTTGAATGTGGGCGCATCAGCACGTTAGCACATTAGCATTGAAATGCAAGATTTGAAAGAAAGTACTGACATCACAGAAAGAAATGTGATGACGGTGTTTTTTTTTTTAACACGTCGCAGACTGAAAAAAATAATATTTCTGTACAGAAAGCTGTCTGTCCAATACAGGGGCCAAATGTAGATAACCCTGCACCGCTGGCGTGTAATCTCAGTGCAGTGGTGGAGAAATCATACATCTGGAGTTATTGGTGCACATATGCACTGACATGCACTAATATGCTAAATTAACCAGTAAAATTTTACTTTATGCAACGGTAATTGGCAGGAAGATTTCAGCACGAATAAACAATTAAATGTTTTAATATCCACATGGGAGTATACGTTTGCATCATGCTGATCTGTTTAACTACATTCTCCATCTTGTGAAGCCAATACACTGCTCCGGTGATTAAATACAGACTATGGTTTGGGGGTGGGGGGGGGGGAAACCACATGGGGAAATATAATCTTTTCAGCATCCATGACAATCAAACTTTTCACACAAGAAGAAAAAAATGCATGTTTGGAACCATTTCGAAAAACCTGAGATGGACACCACAATACTTTAATACGTGTCGTGGATGGAAGAAAAATATTTAAACCCATTCCTTTCATAACGGGCTGATGAGCGGTGTTTTTTCTAAAATTAATAACCGCGCCGCCGCGCTGAGTTCCTGCCTGGTTCTGTTCCCAGAATAGCACCGCAGACGCTGATTAAAATATCCAGTAACCTTGGCAGTGGGAGAAAGCCTGTAGAGACGCAGACTGCGCTTCTACCACCCTTGGATGGGAACTCTGCACCATTCTCTCCAGACAAAGACCCGCACGCGGCTTTGCTTGGAATAGACTCCAGCCTGCGCTCAAAGAGCCGCTCTTCACAGATTCTCTCTGTGGACGTGGATTATCCTCACAACAACGCTGAGGGCTAAATCAACCCTGAGCAGTCATTGATTACAAACTGCTTTAAGAGTAAAATATGGATAAAACAAATTATATATGAGCGGCACACAGGGCGCTATATACCCACTTATTAATATACCACACATACCAAAATAAGGCTTCCAAACCCACATCCACAGGAATACCATCTATACCAGTTTTTTTTGTAATCATTCCTTTTCTGCAGAGCATTAAACCGACTGTAAAAACGTTTTAAAACCGTTTTAAAACTGTTTTAAAACTGTTTTGAGCCCAGGCAAATTTGTGTCTTAACTTACGATTTAATAATAAAAATGAAATAAATAAATATTATTTACATCGGTAGCCAACTGTACCCTCCTCTGATTTTGTGTCATATGAACTGTTTCGCTACGTTTTAAATGAAAGGATCAATGAGATATAAAAAGAGGATGGAAAAACCTTCCAATGTCCAATTGAAAGCTCCAAGTAAACTGTACAGGGTGTCTGTGCTATGGGCCTCTGTGCTATGCGTGTGCGCGTGTGTGCATGTGTGCGTGCATCCGTGCATGTGTGTGCGCACACGCACACGTGTGTGTGTGTTCAGTGTATGGCTGAGATGCACTGTGAGTTGGATGTCAGGCCTGTCTGCTTCCAGCTGGAGTCACAGACACATTCACACCCCTCCCACGGCAGGCCGTCACACACAAGTGATTAATTCACGCTTCATTAGCCACGCCGCCCTCCACCTGTTTCCATTACCTCACCTACCACTGTCTGGAATTCCAGTCACAGCAACATGGCCTTTACACCAAGAGGAACTGATAATGCAGAGGCACTGTGAGAGATTTGAGAGAGATTTGGCTCCACCTAAATCCCCCCACCCTTACCACATCCCTTCAGCTTTTCCTTGCCACTAGTACCAAAGGCCTGCTTTTTCTGGGTTAGGCCTGGGTTACATATTATATTATATTATATTATTATATATATGATATTATAGGCATTTAGCAGACGCTCTTATCCAGAGCGACTTACACAACTTCTTATTACATTTATCCATTCATACAGCTGGATATATACTGAAGCAATTCAGGTTAAGTACCTTGCTCAAGGGTACAACGGCAGTGTCCTACCTGGGAATCGAACCTGCAACCTTTCGGTTACAAGTCCAGCTCCTTAACCATTATACTACACTGCCGCTCCATAAATGTGTTTCAATTAGATTTATCGTTACCTGTACGACAGAGCTCCGGCAAAATGGCTCTCGATGTAGGTGTCCATGACTGGCTTAAAATGCTGGAATTTGCTGTCCTGCAGCAGATTGATTATGTCAACCTGGGTAAAGAAGGAGGATGACAAGAAGCAGATTTAGCCCATTACAGTGTGGTCCAGTGTGGTCCAGTATGGTATGTATCCAGGAAGTCGTGGCCTAAAGACCTGGATTGAGTGAAGGTTCCTGAACCACGGTACAAATAAAGTTTTGCACTTAAACTGAATTGCGTCAGTCGTTATATACTGGAGGTATAATTCAGTATTATTATTATTATTAGATAATAATTTTAAAATATGCACATTTAACAAAAAGTTTAATGACCTGAACGCTCACTGGATTTGAGTGTCTACCAAGAAAACAGCAATGCTTTTATATTTAGCTAAATGTACAGCACTGTTTGTCAGGCCACAGATCCGGTATGAATTACAGAGCAGCCGGATCTCATAAGAGCAGAGACGTCCGCATCTCGTCTGCTAGGGATAAGCGGATTTCTCGCGATATTGATCTGGGACGTGCGAGAAAGCAGCTCTCCGTATCAATGCGGGTTGTGAGGTTTTATAAAGCAGAAAGCATGTTCTCTGACCCACAGATCCAAATCATTAGAACATGTTCTGTTTTTCCTGAACGGCCACACACCACAGAGCAGATCTGTCACTAGCTCTTTTTTTGAGTGAGAAAGCAAAGATTATTATTGAATAAATAGGCCGGGCTTGCTTGCGTGCAAAATCTCCCGGACGATTTAACACTGACGTCGTAGCAGGGATGTCGACACGAGACGGAAAGAGGGGAACTTACTAGGCAATCGAAAACCTTCAACCCGTATTTCTGGGAATTCTCGTCTAAGATTCCGAAGAGTGTGTCCAGTGTGTCCTGTAAAAACTTGGGAGAAATAAAAAACGGGTAAAACTGACAGTGCCTGAGTAAAAAATTCACACAAATAACACAAGACTGCGAGGGCCTTAGGGTGCACAGACTCCATAAGCACACCAGACGCTCAACGCTCTTAACATGGTAAGTTCTGTCTCCCTATCGCAGAGGCCAAAACATTTCCATATGAATATATCATGGATGTTGCTTGCTGTAACGCAGCACTGTAAGCTTCCATTACCACCCGGAAATAGGTAAGAAGGCGAGAGGATGGAAGGAGGGAGTTGAATATCTGGTGTGTGTAAGCGTGTCATTGTCCACCTTGACTATTTCCGAGCCGTCGATCTCCTTGAGCTTGGTCAGGCTGTCGTTTATCCTCTCTGGATGGGCTCTCCACTTCAGCAGATCCAGCATATCGCCTGCAGGGAGGATTAGCCTTCGTCAACACCATCATCATCATCATTATCATTATCACCATTCCCCGGAGCTGCATCAGAAATGCGCAGCACTTCAATTTTCTAATAAATGTTCTCATGTTCAAAGGTGCTTTTCTGGCATGACAAGTGTAAATTTTGTATATAAAAAAGAACAATAAAAACACTTAAATGGAACAAGGAAATATAAAATACAATACAATAATATATTATATACATATACAAATATGTAGAATTATTATTATTTTCATTTCCATTTCCATTTCACTGTCTTACACGCTAACAGAAAGAGCAAAAACAAATAGAAAACTACGTCCTGTTTTGGCCATTCATCCAGCTTGCCTTGGTTAATGTGCGACAGGAGTAACGCTTCATTGATTCTATGCTTACCAAAGCCTCAATTCTCTTGCGGTATTCTACTTCCATTATTGAATTGCAGTTGTTAACTGAAGTGAAATCTGTGCTCTGCTGTCAAGGTATCACTTCTAGTTAAGTCACTTCTTACTCAGCTATCGATGTTGACAACTATAAAGTCACAGATCCTCTTATTTTCCTCCCACAATGCAACAAGGAGTCATTCATGCCTGGCAGCATTGTTCATTTTCCACTTCAGAGAAGGAACAGTCACATTTATATTTTTGGTGAACAAATGGAAACACTACACACCTCTCTTACAACTGTACCTGAAATTTAAGAGCAGAGATACTGTATGTTTCCCATTGTCGGCCATTTTGTGCGCGCCACCCTGAAAGAATATTAAGGGTTCACAGTCCACTTGTGGGGTTCATTAAGCGGCGGTATGGGAACACAAGGTTCCCGGTTCTCCGTAGCGAGGCGTACCGTTTTGAGTGAGCTTAGTGGAGCAGAGGAATGAGGTGATCCAAAAGGACTCCTTGGTGCTTTTCACGGCCTGGTTGTTTCCTGGGAGATTAGCCTTAGAGAACGGCAGCTTGAGGTAGCGGGCGGAGTCCTGGAGATTAGCATTCTCCTCACACTGTGTGTGAGAGAGAGGGAGAGAGAGAGAGAGGGACATATAGAAGGAGAGAGAGAGATGGAAAGAGAGTGAAAAACAGGAGGAAAATTGAGAGAGATGGAGTGAGTGGGAGAGTGAATGGGGGATAGAAAGAGGGGGTGCAGATGGAAAGAGGGTGAGAAAGAATGAATGGAGAGAAAGAGACCAGAAGAAAAAGAGAGATAAGACGAAAACAGAGCAAGGAAAAGAGGGGGAGTAGATGAGAAGAGAGAGGGAACGAGAAATAAGAGGAGAGAGAGAGAGAAAGGGAAAGAAAGAGAGTGAGTGTAATAGCCACTCAATGTCGCATTATAACAAGGGGGATACAAGCAGTAGCTTCTGAAAGACAGTGTGATGTGACGGCCTTTATTTTTCTGTACTCAGTATGAGGAGGAACAACATGGTGGGTGTTTATATGTGAACAATTAATGAGACCAGCTGGGCCCTGGCTTTATAATCACATAAGCCCCTCCCCTACCGCCAAACTCTCGTACTTACACCTGAAATCAACATGCTTTACAATGCTTCCATTCAATTTTCTTACTATTTTTACCATTCATCACTAGACCGAAACATACATTCACTAAATGCAATATAATGTCTAATAACTAATAGCAGTTAAAACGAGAACAAATGTCAGATTGTGGATTTTTCTATGTGGATTTATATCTACAAATGTCATATCATATTTAAATGAATACTATGCCCACTCTTTGCTTTAGAAATGTCTCTGGCAAATATCACTACCCCAGTTTCAACCCACAATTGGGTCATGTTCATTTCACATGTTGCTTACGTCTCCTCTCTATGAGTAAAAGCATGATGCTGTTGTGGATTATTTACATCTAGTAGTCAGAAAAAAAGAATGTGGGCTGGTGATGAGATTAAAAAAACGCATAAACACACACACACACTCACACTCAATGCACAAACGCACACACACACATGTACGCACACCCACACACATACCCACATGCGCACACATACAAATTTGCACACACACCTACACACAAACACATGCATACACACACATCTACACGCTCACACAGAACAAACACCAAGATTTAAGACCTGTCTAAGAGTGGATGATTAAGTGAAGCGTGCTCGAGTAAAACAGAAAAGCTAAGAAAAAGCATTGTGGAGTGGTCAGGGGTCAGTAAATTCTTTATCATGGCATTGATTCTCTGTTAAGAGCCTAAGGATTTACCACCAATCTTCCCAAATGATGGAGCAGCAAGCTCCGGTCTCAATAGTGCACATCTAATTAAATGTAGTCACCTCGCTAGCAATATTTCCACAAGCAGTGTAATTAATTTCAACCAATTAACTAAAGATAGTCTTGTCATCATTAACTACCAAAGACACACGCACGCGCACACACGTCGAGACACACACACAGACACACACACACACACACACACACACGCACAGCAGCGCTACCTTGTGCACTATGAGCTCATGGGTGCTGTCCGGCAGCGTGCGACCATCTTCCTGCATCAGAGGGATGAAGGAGAAGCCAAAGAGCTTCTTCTCCCCCTTTTCTTTCGCTGTGAAAAAGACACATTTCAGTTCATACTGCAGTACACTATACCCACACACACTCGCAACCAAGCTTCACTATTACAGAGTAAAAAGCACACAGTGGGGAACCAGAGGGGAGGCGGAGCCATGAAAGGTCAGATAAACAGGTACACATTTATAGAAGTATAGCAGCTGATGAAATTTGAAAATGTGAATATGCAAAAATGAATTCCTGCCGTTTCATTGTGAAAAAGCATATTTATGACCAAAATATAAGATTTCAGTGGTTATAGAATTGTCATAACATGAACATGTACAAGAATAAATACAACTAAAAAAAAAAATTATTTGCAAGTTTGTTTCAACAAATATTAACAACATTTCAGAATTAGCCTCCATGAAATTCAGTGAACAAGGAGGAGCAGATTGCAGGCTGTCACAGTGTAGTTACAGTATACGAGGAGCAGACCGCAGGCTGTCACAGTGTAGTTACAGTATACGAGGAGCAGACTTCAGGCTGTCACAGTGTAGTTACAGTATACGAGGAGCAGACTGCAGGCTGTCACAGTGTAGTTACAGTATACGAGGTGCAGACTGCAGGCTGTCACAGTGTAGTTACAGTATACGAGGAGCAGATTGAAGGCTGTCACAGTGTAGTTACAGTATACGAGGTGCAGATTGCAGGCTGTCACAGTGTAGTTACAGTATACGAGGTGCAGATTGCAGGCTGTCACAGTGTAGTTACAGTATACGAGGAGCAGACTGCAGGCTGTCACAGTGTAGTTACAGTATACGAGGTGCAGACTGCAGGCTGTCACAGTGTAGTTACAGTATACGAGGAGCAGACTGCAGGCTGTCACAGTGTAGTTACAGTATACGAGGAGCAGACTGCAGGCTGTCACAGTGTAGTTACAGTATACGAGGAGCAGACTGCAGGCTGTCACAGTGTAGTTACAGTATACGAGGAGCAGACTGCAGGCTGTCACAGTGTAGTTACAGTATACGAGGAGCAGACTGCAGGCTGTCACAGTGTAGTTACAGTATACGAGGAGCAGACTGCAGGCTGTCACAGTGTAGTTACAGTATACGAGGAGCAGACTGCAGGCTGTCACAGTGTAGTTACAGTATACGAGGAGCAGATTGCAGGCTGTCACAGTGTAGTTACAGTATACGAGGAGCAGACTGCAGGCTGTCACAGTGTAGTTACAGTATACGAGGAGCAGACTGCAGGCTGTCACAGTGTAGTTACAGTATACGAGGAGCAGATTGCAGGCTGTCACAGTGTAGTTACAGTATATGAGGTGACTTTGCGTATTGTTTCGGAAATTGGGCACACAGGGATTCCAGAATTAGAAAAATGTATTAATCCTTGTTTGACGGAATCTGTGTTTTTTGGCTCGCAGCTCGTATCAGGGTTGGGATTAGGAGCAGTCCTGCTGGTTCTGCCTCCGCCTGCTTCCTGAGCCAATCCAGAGCCAATCCAAGCCTTTCGGAAAGTCTTCCATCCCCTCTGAAAAGGAGACGGATGACGCATGGCACCTCGTCCAAAACCAGCGCTGTTTGGATGGAGAAGTGCTGTTGATCTCCGCAACAATTTTCTCATCCTCGACAAGGTGAAATCCAAGATCTTCTCTTTCACAGTTCACCCGCTCCTGCATCTTATTCTCTGTGAAGTCCTAACTTCACCGAAGCCCTAATACGGACGTACCGCTAATGCGCTGCACGTACCGCGAATGCGCTGCACTCGCTTAAAAGCTGACACTTTTCCAGGCTGTCAATCTCCATCAGACATTTACATTAACATTTAAATGAGGGCATCAGATAATCTGGGGAGGGTAATTTATGTGGGAAGCAGTTATGAGAGAGGTTACTGTATATCCATCTCCCCAAAGCATAAGCTGTGACCGGTTGTGAAACATTCTTACACATGACCGAAGCTCAAGATATGCAACACCATTTGTGTAAAGCAAAATAAAACATAGGTCCTGTTTGTTACCTATACAAATGTATATTATCATGATCCGTCTCACTTACAGGTACAGGTGGGCATGCGTGCAGTTTTGTTTTGAGAAAAACCCCCATTTGATGAAGTAAAGAGCTGTAATGATACGCAAGTTCAGCGAGCAGACCAGAGAGTATGCCCTGGAGGAGCGTCACAAGGGATGGCCTTCCTCTCAGACAGGAATAAATACCACATCACCTTTCTGAGCAGTGACTGTAGGCCAGACTCCCCCCTCCCCTCCATGCCCGTTTCCAAAAACCCCCAGGCTAAAACAGGCTCCTTTAATGCAAAGACACCACAACTGATAAGACTTCAAAAATCCCCTCCAAGAATGTGAGAGAAAACATCATCGACCAAAATTACACATCCATCCCTCAGACCTGCACACTCCCCCCAGGTTCAGACCACCGCATTCCCACAGTGAGATATTAACAGCTGCCACAAAAACATGACAACATCCGCCGTACCCCACAGTAGTGCTATACTGCAAGCTGTGCAATTATTATTATATTTATTATTATTATTAATAATAATAATAATAATAATAATAACAATAATGTTAGTACCCCTTCTACAAGTGCTACAACAACTACTACTACTACTAATAATAATAATAATAAAAATATAATAATAAGAAGAAGAAGAAGAAGAAGAAGAAGAAGAAGAATAAGAAGAAGAAGAAGAAGAAGAAGAAGAAGAAGAAGAAGAAGAATAATAATAATAATAATAATAATAATAATAATAAACTGTATGATGAATAATTGTAAGTGGCTCTTGGTAAGGGAGAGTGTGCTCGGTGATTAAACATGGCACTGTTATAAGGGAGAGAAAGCTTGGTGCTTACTGGAGCAGTGCCTGAACTCGAAGCGCACGTGTGACCCTCTGAACATGTCCACAGGGATGGGCAGCTTGATCTGCTCTGCCCACCGGGGGCTGTTGTTGTGGTACAGCACAAAAGAGTGGTACTCGTCGCCCCCCGGCTCTCCAGAACCCGCAGAAACCAAGCTCTGTGGAGAAGGGCGAAATGGAGAGGAGTCAGGAAGATTCTCACACGCACGGGCACACACGCACGCACGCACGCACGCACGCACGCACGCACGCACGCACGCACGCACCTGAGCAGGTGAAACATCCTTGAACAGAAAATGCTTAGTAGGAAAACCTCAGAGTGTCAAAACAGTCGGCCTCACCAGCAATAATTTTACAGAAGAGTTTTCCAAAATGTCCCTCCCACCACTCACTTAATGAGTGAATATATTCCTTGAGGAAAATTCTGTGACCCTCCCCATTAAAATACAAACCAAAAAGTGCTCAAAAAAGGAATTGTTCTTTTAAAAATGTACAGCTTTTTAAACAGCATGTGCACTGTCCAGTGTAATGTTGCATTTTTAGTCCATTTCGAGCCTAGAATACGGATCATTCTTCTGAATTTGATCACACATTTTTTATTCAGAATAACGGGTTACCTTGAGAATCTGCCCATCGATATCCAGCAAATACACGGTAATCTCCACATTTCTGGCCACGCTCTTGCCTCCTTTCTCAAACTCTCCTTTCTCTAGAGTGATGTACAAATCATTCCTCAGCTCACCTAGGAGACAGAAAAACAAACAGCTTCAGGCTCTCTGCCTCGCTGTGCTTAAATTAACACAGCTTTAACACCCTTAACACAGCTTTAACACACAACACAGCTTCAACAAAGCTTTACCACAGTTTTTAACACAGCTTTAGCACATTTAACACGGTTTTTAACATATTCATAACACTTCAGCTCTGTGTGTTTCAACACTGCAAGTCGTTTGTCATTGTGGAAACTAAACGTATACAGATTTGATGGCTTGTTATGAATATTCATTAAGGGATGTGGTCTGCAATAGCTGGAACCTGAAAGTACAGAGGATGGAAGGCTCAAAGGAGTTAGACATCTGGCCAGTATATAGAATATCTTGGCCGTAACAGCTTGGCAGGTCCACTTTGTATTGGTTTCCAGGGAGACCAACCATAGTTACGTATGGAGGCGACAGGTAAATAAAAACAGGAAACTGACGCGTTGACTGAAGTCGCTTCACCGCATCGTGTTGAATCTGAAAAGGGGGCATGGTTTGAGAGAGGAAATGGGCCTCAGGAGTTCATAGTGCCCTTTATAAATGGCTTAGTGAGGAACAGTAGACTGATACAATACACCACTCACACAAGATCGGCTTTGGCTTATGCCATTCAATAGTAACAAGCGTTTTGCAGGGAGAGGAGAGGGAAGGGAATGCTTTATATGCGACGGATTGAAGACATGCAACGGAGCCACACGCAGACAAAAGGCCTCACGAGAGAGAGCGCTCATTTCCCGCCAGAGAGAAAATGAACAGAGGCAGAAGAAGACAAGAGAGCCGTCAGCTGCATCACGCCTGCAGAGTCAGCCGTGGGGGGGTGGCTAACGGAGAATAGAGCTTAAAATGGAAATTAGTCCAGTCCTGAGGACAACTCTTCGTGCTTGGACTAGTACCAGCATCTATATCTATCACTGTTAGCATTTCATCATTAACAGTGCCAGTTAGCACAGATCCTTTTCTCTGGTAAGATGGGATTTTCCTCTGTACTAGGAGCTGTTTTGTGGGCAATTCTGTTGTTTTAGTGAGAAAAAATACACTGTTCCCTTTTTCAACCAATGCCTGAATCTAACTGATCGGTTCAGTCATAGGTGAATTCCCCTGAGCACAGTGATGCTGTGTGTACAGGAAGACACATCAGACGCTCCAGGACACACACACACACACACACACACACACACACACACACACACACACACACACACTACAGTATGTGTCCCTCACAACTCTCCCTCACTCCCTCACTCTCTCACTCACTGTGTCAGAGTGAGCAGGGGTAAAGAGGGCACACACTTACCTGGCATGATGACATCAGAGAAGCCCAGTTTCTTAGTGATGGCCACGCCGCGGGTGAACAGCACCATGTACTCCCTCCTGATCTGCTCAATGTCTCCATGTAGCAGCTGGAGAGAGACAGCGAGGCCTGCCAACACAACACACACACGCACACACACAAGGCTGGTCACATATGGCCTGCTGTAGGCACAAAAACATGTAAGGCTACCCCACCTGCTATAAACACACAAACAGGTAAGGCTTAACCTGCTATAACCACACAAACATGTAAGGCTTAACCTGCTATAAACAAACAAACAAATAGGTAAGGCTTAACCTGCTATAAACACACAAACAGGTAAGGCTTCACCTGCTATAACCACACAAACAGGTAAGGCTTCACCTGCTATGACCACACAAACAGGTAAGGCTTCACCTGCTATAACCACACAAACAGGTAAGGCTTCACCTGCTATAACCACACAAACAGGTAAGGCTTCACCTGCTATAACCACACAAACAGGTAAGGCTTCACCTGCTATAACCACACAAACAGGTAAGGCTTCACCTGCTATGATCAAACAAACAGGTAAGGCTTCACCTGCTATAACCACACAAACAGGTAAGGCTTCACCTGCTATAACCACACAAACAGGTAAGGCTTCACCTGCTATAACCAGTCCTCAGTACGAGCCCATGTTTACTCATCGTAGGGCTGCACTGTTGGGTCAAAGGATCGTGTTTAAGATGCAAAAAGCAGAAAGAAAGATATTTGGACAACCACAATGTATAAAAAAAATATTTCATTTAGTCTTTTCTTTCTTATCTTTAACCTTCCAGTAGTGGTGGGATCAATAAAATACAATAACACTGCATTGCGGTGCAGTTTCCTTTTATGTCTCAATACAGTGAACTTATCTCTCGTTCTCTATGGCCCAACATGGGGACATAAACCGCAAATCCCTGTTCAAATTTCAGCAAAAAAAAAATCTACTGTAACAATCTGTTCAAGAGTTCACTGATATCCGTATATCCCACACACACACGTACACGCACGCGCACGCACACGCACACACACACACACACACACACTGGCCAAACTGAGCCAGGAAATCCAAGTAAGAGACACACCACAGCTCTCTTACAGTATCTGGCCTGTGTCATGACAGCACTTTCCAACGAACACAGCTTTTCAGAGCGGCAGTGTACCAGAACATGGCTTCATTTCAGACAGTGGTTTGCTGAGATTTCTACACTTCTCCCAAAGGGACAGCGTAGCATAACAGTTCGGCAGCTACGCTTGTAACAGAGAGGTTGCAGGTTTGATTCCAGGCGGGGCACTGCCATTGCATGCTGTTTTAATGGACTGTGTGTAAAAATGGTTTGGTTAAAATAAGGTTTGATGTTGCGTGTCTCATGTGGGAAGTGGTTTTGGTAAAATCTCCATACCGGGACCTTGCACAGCGATAATGTCCTGGGCAAAAACCATCAAGGGCAAGCTCTCTCTGCAGCTAAGACAGATGTCAGTGACCACACACACACACACAAACGCACACACACACACACATACAAGCACACATTCGCTCTCTCTGTTAATCTGTCACAAACACACACAAACTCTCTCTTTGTCGCTCACAAAAACACACACACACACACACACACACTCTTTCTCTCTTTCTTTCTAACAAGCACACACACACACACACATAATTATACACTCTCTGTCTCTCTCACAAACACGCACGTACACACACACACACACACACACACACACACACACACTCTTTCTCTCTTTCTTTCTAACAAGCACACACACACACATAATTATACACTCTCTTTCTGTCTCTCTCACAAACACGCACGTACACACACACACACACACACACACACACATTGCCACCAGGCTAGGAGTGGTCGTCACTGTCACCAGCCACCACAGCAACAAAGACAGCAGTCATTCCCACAACAGTAAAGCCTGAAAAGTGCCTATCTGCGTTTCTGTAAAAGGGTGAATAATTCAGCGAGAGGGGCCTCCCGCTGGTATCGGGCACTGCTCAGGGCACCCCGCCACGGCCCTCCATGTGGTAAAGCACACAGCGACTCTCCCGCCAGGAGCGTCAGAGCCATGGCCAGGCTAGTGGTAAGGGCTCATTCCTATTCACCCCCTTAATGCAGCCGTAATTCACCCACCCTCGTCTTTCTCTCTCTCTCTCTCTCTCTCTCTCTCTCTCTCTCTCTCTCTCTCTCTCTCGCTCTCTCTCTCTCTCTCGCTCTCTCTCTCTCTCGCTTTTTTTGCGATTTGTATGTTTTGCTTTGCCTTGTTTATGTTTTGTCTTGCTTTTCTTTTTGATATTTGTAAATTTTTGCTTGGTTGGGTTTGTATGTCACACCCTAACCTAACACACTGTCTCCATCTCTTTCCATCTCTCTCTCACAGTCACACACAGTCTCTCTCTCTGTTACATTCACTCTTTTTTTCTCCTTTTTTCCTTCCTCTTTCAGTTGAAGTGCTGTGTGTTTTTTCTGTTCCTTTTTTCAAACACGTGAATGAGAACACAGCCCCTCCTCCTCCACACCTCCCTCAGAAGGAGTGAGTGCTTATCTCTACCTCCGCATTAATTGGCAGGTGAACTGAAGAAGAGAGGAGGTGAAGTAGTCAGTATGAGCTCCCCAGGTTACACTCCCGTATAGCAGAGAACTACTCATATTTTAATTGTTCCCCTGAGGATATGGCCATAAATGTCTATTTCATAACTACTGAATTTTGCAAGATATTACTCGACCCTCTCCATAATCTATGCAAAAACTGAATTTAGGGTACTTGATACCTGATACCAAATGGTATGCATTTTTATTTTAGAAAATTTTTAAGAAACAAAGCATACATTGTTAAGATGTGGCATACACATAATCATATAGCAGTTTTACTCATCATACTAAAAAACAAATGTCTAGGTGCTTGATAAAATCAAAAGATGTAGTTAGCAAGTACACATATTAAAATACTCATACCCATAGCAAAAGTGAAAGTCTGGACACCCACTACTGTATTTCTCTCTCGGTTTCACTGAACCAACCTTCTGCTTAATCTACAGATGCAATGCTGAATAAGAGGCTAAAAGATGCCTCCCACTTATCGCACGTTGAGTAGAGAGATCCGTAAACTCCCAGCAGCTCTTTAAAGCATACACTTCCTCTAACTTGCAGGTGAACAATGTTCTTTTCAGGTTTTTAATTAAATGCCTCCCAGACCAGAAATCAATAAATAAAAACAAGGTTTGCCACTACAGAAATGAAAAAGCAATAATGCATAGCAGACTAATGGCAAAGGACTGCCGCTCCTTGTTTTTCTAAGCCTGAATGAAGACTGAGGCGTTCAGCATTAAGCGCAACTGACGATACCACCCCTGACAGGCATTCAATTACAGCCTCGATCCTGTATGTCTAATTAACACAGTTTAGTAGTTAAGGGTAAGAAAAGCCCCATTTACAATAATTTGGTTATAGCACAAAACAAATTCACAATTAATTGCACAACGCTATCGCGCTACTCCCTTTGCCAGAATAGGTTAGCATTAACAAGCTTGCTAGACTGCGTGTAAGCATGCAGCCACAAATAAAGAGGTCAAAGTGAAGTGAAGAAAATGTGTGTGAAATTTGTTTACTGTGACTTTTCACCCCTGTTTCTTTCTTTTTTAACAAAATTCTTTTTTTCTAAATGGTCCTCTTCTCTTCCTGTAAGGAATACAGTATATACAGAGTTCAAATAGTATTTGTTTTGGATTTAAATACCTTTCTGCATTTGACTAAGCTTGCCTGTCATATTGGAACAAGTTAAATAGTCCCAAAAGTGTAAACCCAGCACATAAGCTCCTTCTAGCAGGCTCAAATTCTCTAGAAAAGATCAATAGAGCACAGAAAAGTATTTGAATCCAAAACAAATACTATTTGAACCCAGGTCCGGTATATACATTATCCTACCTCAACAAAAATATAAAAAGTTTGAGCTTTGACTATAAAAAGTCAGAAAAAGTTTCTCATGTACATAAAACAAACAGTCTCTTAAAAGAAAGAAAACCACACTTTCCTAAACATTACGACCACATTTCCACCACGTGCCGTATTCCAAAGCATTGCAGTCAGTCAGACCCATGTTCTCCTACATTTGCTCAAATAACCTGTGCCTTGAGACTGTCCAGCTCATTTCTGCAATTGTTCAGCACGGCAGGGCTAGCATGCGTTCACACTTGCAAACGCAAGTGTACTGAGGACTGCGCCTGTAGGGCCTGATTTACTAAAACATTTAGCATGTGCAAAACCCTTTAGCACACACAAAACCAATAACATGACCAAATGATTGGGCGTGGTATTTGTTCTGCACCAATCATTGGTTGTGTTATTAGTTTTGTGTGAGCTAAAGGTCTGAGTAAATCAGGTGAATAGTGCAGTTACTGCAGTTAGGCTGCAGGCCCCTCACTGGCCAGAGGAGTCGCTACTGTACAATAGGGCCTGAGATACAATGATGGAAGAATGAGGCGTCATAACGACAAAAAAAGCGGAGCTATCACATTCCATTAGCAACTCATCTTTTTGAACCAATCATTGCGCTTTGCTGTGGTGAGCCAAAGATTCCAATTGGCTCAAACAAGTCAGCGACTAATAGCTTATTGTATCTCCACCCCTCCATTATGGGGGTTAATGAACCGCACACATTTTTGTCTTTCTTTTTAATCTAATGTTGACATTCAGTTGTGACTTAATTTAATTCCTTTTATTTAAATCCTGTTTAGACTCTGGTTTTTATTGCATCATTGTCTAAATACATGTCATTTCTTTCACGGATATAGGCATTCACGCTGATCGCAATAATCCTCTCCGTCACACTGAATTTGTCACGGTGAAAATATATTTTTTTTAAAAACACCACATCTCATTAGTCACCGCGCTGAGCACAGAACGCCAAACTCGGCTCACAGACGCAGCCTGGCTTCTCTCTCCATTAAAACTCACAACACTCCCGATGCATCCCTCCCGTCTCCCTCTGTCACAAACTCAGAGATACTGAATGACAAAAAGGACAATATATGCTAACTGGCAAGAGAAAGTTACTGGAGAACACACACTGTACAATAGATGGACACTTTCATAATACAGTTGCTGTTTTACCCCCCCGGAGTGAGATTTCTCGTCTGACCAAAGGCGGTTCAATGATTAATGCCGTGCCCAGTTAATCTAGGCTGCCTCTGTAGACTTGTTTTTTGGATTTATTATTTTTCAGATGACAGGATGCAAGGAGATACATTCACATAAGAGACAATGCCACGAAAGAAAGAAGAAAAAAAAAAGACTAAATATAAACAAAAATAAATAAATAAATTAAATTTAACCTCCTTTGAACATTCTACCACCATGACTACAAAGGCACTTCCACTAGAACCTACAGACAAAGAAAAAACAACACCAACAGCAGTGCAGGGCTGGGAGTGGTTTTCCGGAAACGGGAAACGAGGCGCAACGTTTGAATAATCTTTGCAGTGCATCGGCTGCATTGTCATTTCTGGCCCCAAATAATTTCCCAAATCAATTTCAGCATTTAAAGCCAGTAAAGTTTGATTACACAACATTGACAGGGAAGGGGTTTGTATTCCACTGTCCGCCCATATCATTTAGAATGGACGAATCTGATGCAGTAAAGAGTGGCTGAAAAAACATTAATGTGAGCGCACAGGAGCTCCAGCTGTGAAGGAGCCCTGCAGTGTGGTGTTTATATAATATTCAGATGGTGGGTCTAATAAAATCGATCCGTTTCACCGCTTTCACACAACAGCCGCTGTGCAGCTTCACAAATCTTGTCGTTAGGAGAGAAAATTTGACTGTTCATTCAAAAGAGTGCGCTATTTATATCCCCTTCCCTCCAAATATTGGGCTGGGAAGCGATCTCTCCAAAATGCTGCTTCAGTTCTTTTTAACGGACCTCGTGGGATTCAGCAAGCCGCTAACGCAACGGTTTCTTTTCTTTTCTTTTTTTTATTAAATCCCCAGACGTCTGAATTCACGGTTTCACATCTTTCATGGTGTTGATGAAAAGGGCGTTTCAAACCTCACACTTTTCTAATGACTCAATTTGTATTTTCACTTCAGAAATGAACATTTGTGATTACTGGACTTTTCAGTAGATGAATCTGGTACCTCCTTCAAACAGACATTTTTGAATAATCAGTGGGTGGTTCCCTTCTGTCGTTGCTCCAGCGGTTGGTGTTTTTCATAGTCGAACAGAAAAAACAGAACTCACCAGTGTTGGAGCCGGAGAGATTGTATCTGGAGTTCACTTTTCGGATGATGTTTTCATGTATCTGATACCATTCGCTTTCTGTATTGCATCTGCAAAACATATATGATAAAAAACATAAAATGACTCACGCAACATTATATGGCTTTATTTACACAGACACATGTGCCACAGATACATAAAACTACACACAAGGACAATCACGTCAACAAACACAGTGGCCAACAGAGGATGTACAGACATGCACCAATTTGTTGGTACCCCTGGTAATGATGAGTAAAAAGGGTTATAAAAAATTCACTGTTTGGTGAATTAGCTTAATCTCACACTGAAAAAAAGAAAAAAAAAGCATCCTTTAATTGACATTCATTTATTATGAGAAACAAAAATGCCTCAACAAGAAATAATTATTTTTAACAAAACCACGTTGGCCACAATTATTGGCACCCCAGTATACATTTTTTATATTTGGTCGCATATCCTTTGCATGCCATGACTTCCTGATGTCTGTGACCCAACAACATCTAAAAACTCTTGATATCTTATTTTCTGGTACTCTTACTAGCGATACTAAATGTCTCTGCATTTGAATGGATCTCTATGGGAATTGGTGGGGAGACAAGATTTAGCTGTAAATTACGCTGGAACAGTATAGAACACATGGTTGGCTAAATGGCTCTAAGTTATCAAGGGTCTGACGTATCAAACAAGCCTTAAACCATCACTCTGCTGCCAGAAACACAGTAGATATGGATGGATAACTTGAATGGTTTCTTCTCCTGACTTATTTTTCTATAGAGTTCAATAGGAAAACTTGTCAGGAGAAACAGCCTTTAAAGTGATCCATTCATACTACTGCTAATAATTTCTTGATGAAAAGTTTTTTTTTCTCATAATAAATGAACGTCAATTAAAGGTTGGATTTTTCTCATTTTTTCACTGTAAGATTAAGCTAATTCACCAAACAGTGAATTTTTTATAATCCTTTTTACTCATCGTTACCAGGGGTACCAACAAATTGGAGCACGTCTGTATATGATAGACAAAGTCCTGCCCACCTATTTTTATGGAAATCTAGGGCAATCTACTCTACAGTCAAGAACAATTTCTATAACCCGTGGCTAGGCTAGTGTGTGTCTGCACTCTGCTCACACCAGTGGAGGCTGGTGACTGAATTCCCATTGGTGCATTTATTGTAATCTCTCCTGCGTATGACACTGACAGAACACTATCATAACCCATCTGCCAATGAGCTCCCCTCATTCGAAATATGGCACAGTTACAGGCACCCACACAGAGGAAGGTTATACGCTCATAAAGAAGAAAAATGCTTAACTAGGTGGATAAAATAAAATATATATATTTTTTATAACCTTATAAAAGTAAAAATACTTGAAGTGTAACACAGTGCACAGTAAAATATGTAGTTAAATCTACTCTGATACAGTAGATTTTACTCTGGTACTTTAAATAGAATTAAATGGAATTGTATTGCGTGGCAGACGCCTATGCAGCGATACATTATTAAATGGCCGCAAGAAAAATAAAAAAAGTAAAAGCTTGCGTCTCATTAGCTCCTCAGTCCGTTGACATGAGTGATGAAGTGGGGCGTGTCAAGGGTGTTGTGCAGTGATGAAGCGTGGGGTGTGAAGGGTGGTGTGCAGTGATGAAGCCGGGCGTGTGAAGGGCGTTGTGCAAGCACACTCACGTGTACACCTTCAGGATGTGCTCGTCCTTGCAGTCAGCGGTCAAAAGGTCAGCGATGCTGACCACTGCACAGCCAAAGGGCCTGCGGTACTGGACGCTGCAAACGTTCTTCTTCTCTCCCGCCCCCATTCGCCCTGGAAACAAAGCCAGGGGCTCCCTTATAACTCGCCGAGCGCAAACAAAAACACCTGGCCCACACAGACTCCAGACCTGGATCACTTAACATTTCCATTACCTGTCATTTGTGTGCCCTGACTGAGCACAACTTAATGCTTCACATGCTAAACCAACCTCTTTTCAAAGAGCAAAGAAATCCTATCTGGACAGATCTGAAACTCACTCAGCCCACTTTTAACAGTTTTCAGAAAATCTACATATTTGTTTATTTTAAATGTAGTTTTTTTTTTGCATTAAACTTAAAAGGTAACTACACTCTAGATCACTTTTTTTGTTGTTGCTGTAAACATGTTTCTATGCCTGTACAAACACAAACATGTATTCATGCATTCCGTTATTTCAACAATTCTGAAATAATATTGTATATCATAAAAAAACTGGTAAAAAAGCGTCTGTGTTGAAAAAAAAGTTGTGCTGCCCCTAACGGTTGAAATTCCCTTTCTGCTCCCCAGACTGCCCCCGCCCCAATCGTGATGTCAGAGTACCTCTTTGGGGGTACCTCTACATAATATGGATAATTGTTGTCGCCCACAACAGAACAGCCGGCACCTGATTGGTTAGACCCGCTACGTTACTTTCATTTCGGCTCCACGTTTTTAAACTGGAACAACGTGGCGTCTTGTTCATAAACTCTCTTATTCCACCTAAATAGTCCATTAAAATATGTTTCTGAAAATATTTGAGGTGAGAAATAAGCCATGCAGTTGCTGAATCTTGATTAATATTTGATGTGCAACGTCTACGTTTGACAGTTTGATCCGAGTTGTACGAAATCATTTGTACAATGTACGTTCATTTATGCAAATGACTATAGACGCAGCTCCCCCGTCCCCACCCCTCTTCCTCGCTCACCCCACAAAGTATTTTTCAAAATTGTTTCATGGGCGGAGACAGGCTGAAACAGTGGGTGTAGTTACCCTTTAAAGTAAAACTGCAATTGTCTAACCATTTATCCAAAAATTCAGCTTGAAAAATATGGTTCATCAAAACTTCAGTGTTTTTCCAAACCTTAGTGAGGAACTAACTAAGGAACTACAAGCAACAAGGGATTGACACAAGTGCAGACCACACACACTCTATAAAGGTAGGCGAACCAGGTGATCTTACCTATTCGTATAATGTGAACCACAATATACACATCCTTCCTTAGATCGCTGCTGCCCAAATCCTACAA
The DNA here is from genome assembly GCA_022702515.1 of Ilyophis sp. 1 JC-2022. Lineage (NCBI taxonomy): Eukaryota > Metazoa > Chordata > Actinopteri > Anguilliformes > Synaphobranchidae > Ilyophis > Ilyophis sp. 1 JC-2022. The sequence goes on from CM040404.1 coordinate 125,821,648, forward strand.
AACAAGTAAATTTCAACAATCATTTCTGTTCACATTTTATTCATTTATAAAGACTACAGTAAGACTTCTGGAAGAAAAAATAGACATGCACAAAAGCTTATTATGTAAGAAAGGTTTGCACACCTGTGTTTATCAGTTTTGTTTTTACAGGTGATAATTACTTCTGAGTAAGAGAAGTTTTCAGCAATCACATCAATATTAATCCCAAAATTCCACTTATAGATACGTATATATACTGCATATTTATCCAGCTTGCCAAATCCTATTGTAAGTAGTGGACAGTTGTGAACTTTTTTGTTTTCCAGGTACTGAAATGGCTTTCCTCTGTAAACAAGTATTTATATATATACTGTATATATATACAGTGAGCACCATAATTCACTGGACAGTGACACATTTTTTGTTATTTTGGTTCTGTACTCTAGTGCTTTGAGTTTGAAAAGTTAAAATGACAATGAGGTGGAAGTGCAGACTGGCAGCTTTAATGTGAGGGTATTGTCATCCATATCGGATAAACCGTTTAGAAATTATATAACTTTTTCTACATAGTCCCTTACATTTTTAGGCATCAAAAAAATATTGGACAGTTTAACATAATGTAGAATAAAGGAATAATTTTTTATATTTGGTCACATATCCTTTGCATGCTATGACTTCCTGATGTCTGCGACCCAACAATATCAAAAGACTCTTGATATCTTATTTTCTGTTACCTACAAGTGATACTATAACCTCTCTGCATATCATATTTTCTGATACTCTTACAAGCGATACTAGAACTTCTCTGCATTTGAATGGATCTCTATGGGAACTGGAGGGTGGGATTAGATTTAGCTGTAAATTACACTGAAATAGTACGGAAAACATGGTTGGCAAAATGGCTTCAAGTCACCAAGCCTTAAACCATCACTCTGCAGCCAGATATGCAGTAGATTTGGATGGATAACTTGAAGGGTTTCTTCTCCTGACATATTTTTCCATAGAGGTCAATAAAAAAACTTGTCAGGAGAAACAACTCTTAAAGTGATCCATTCATATCTACTGCTTATCTGGCAGCAGAGTGATATTTTGAGGCTAGTTTGATACCTCAGACCCTTGATGACAACATCTAGTCCCACCCTCCCAATTCCCAAAGAGATCCATTCAAATGCAGAGAAGTTCTAGCTAGTATCGCTTGTAAGAGTATCAGAAAATAAGATATCAAGAGTTTTTTTATATTGTTGGGTCACAGACCCAGGAAGTTATGGCATGCAAAGAATATGTGACCAAATATTAAAAATGATCACTTTATTGTTAAACTGTCAAATATTTTTTGATGCCCGAAAATGGGGTGGACTATGTACAAAAGGTTCTATAATTTCTGGACAGTTCATCCGATATGGATGAAAATACCCTCAAATTAAAGCTGACAGCCTTTCAAACCCAAAGTGCTAGAGTACAGAACCAAAATAACTGTCCAATTAATTATGGTGCTCACTTTATGACAGTATCTAAAATAATTGTGATTTGGGGGGTGCAAAAAAAAAATGAAACACGAAGAAATGCGATAACAAGGCCACCCTTTACAGAACCACTGTGGTAAATAAGTTGCAATAACACTTTGCGCTAGCTGGATATAGACAACTTACTCTGCATAAAGAGCAGCCAAAGAGCCAAATAAAGCTAATTGACAATGTTGCTCAGTAATTCGGGGATAAAGGGGAACCATTGTGCCTGGGATAAGGGGGCCCTTCAGCCAGGCCAAACGGTAAAGAATGTATGCGTTCTCCAACAGGCACATTATTGATACGTACCACAAAAAGGGTGCACTGTCTCTCCGTCTTCTCCGGCGACTTGGGCACTCCCTGTTTGTTCAGCTTCACAAAGAACCTCTCACTGCGGAGATAAGATAGCAAATTATGAAGAGAGACCGCACGGCGCGGGTTTCCAGCCAGCGGAGCGATCTCTAACGAAAATTAACTATAGTATTGCTATAGTTACGGTCTAGAAAACTATAAGAATATTTCAGTTTTTTCACCCACTATAATAATTCTATAGTATTTATCACTATAGGACAATAGTCACTATAGTGTGTATGAAAAAACTACAGCAATACTATAATATAGTATATGCCGTCGACATACTATGTTCATTGGGACGCAGCGCGAGCAGGACCCGTTCATTCCGTGCGTTTGATGCCTAGCGCACAACAGGCGCTACACGAACAGGCAATGTGCGCTTCTCTTAACCAGAGAACCGTATCTGTTCAGTAATTACTGAGAAGGCTCTGTCTGCTGAAGAAACTGTCTGAGAGACGCCCTCCGGGAAGTTTTCAGATGGATTTTTTTTACAGTTGAATAATGAACTCCACATCAAGAATAATAATAATAAAAAATGATTCCATGTACATAATACGTCCGACATTATGATTTCATTTCCTGATACTGATAAAATATAATGAAAGCTTCTAGCTGATCGGACAGGCTTCTGGGTGGCACATAAAATAGGAATCTATTATTATAATTATTTATGAATATTTTAGATGCTCTACTTCAAAGCTGGGCAATCGAGGTAAGATACATAGAGTGTGAGGAAGAACTGGAGGCAACAGGTACGCAATCACAAGAACATATATTTTATATATATATATATATATATATATATATATATATACTGCTGGGGGAAAAAATAAACCTGCTGTAGTCACAGTATAAACACAACATAATCCTTTCTTTTTTCAAATGTTTTTGAATTTAACAAAACGCATGTTGTGCTTGACCTGTCGTCTCTCAGGTGAAGCTGTGATACAAAGCACTAAACAGCGATGAAAAGGAAGTGATGACACTTCTGGGGGCGATGGTGAAATGAGAAAAACATCCGAACTTCTAGTAGAGAGCATAATGTGAGGAGCGTACAGCAGTCAGTGCGCTGGGTAGTGAAGTGACTGGCGGTGACAGAAGACGGCTCGTCTCCGTATACAAGTGGAACCTAACTGTCACGGATTCCTCAGGGAAGGTCTTTGCAGACACACCGCCGCACGCTCTGGGGATTAAAGCAAATGACTTTATCCTTTTAGAGCAAAGATGTCCTTTTCTTTTTAAGAATGCGCCTGACAGCCTGACGGTTCGAGCCGCAGTCAGCTGTGATGTACAGAACCGCGCCCTGGTAGGGCCTGTGTCTCTCGTGTGGCTTTGGGGGTCCCTCCCGGCAAGCCGGCTGTAATACGGGGCTCCACAGAGGGCACCACGTCCTCTTCCGTTTCTGATTTACATCCAGTTAATTTCCACTTCCGTAATCATTCCCCACCACGCGATCGAGCGCCAGCGTTCCCGTTTATTCTCCTCATTTCCATGCGTATTACTCATAAATCAGCCCGGAAAAGTGGGATTTCTTTTACGAGGGGAGTTTAGAGGACAGAGGAGGAGGGAAATTTACGCCCTTATTCCCCGCAGCTAAAGTCCCGCTCGCGGCAGAACAAGGGGATAATCCCTTTACGTGACTTTCACAGCCGGCAGATAGATAAGACCCATAATGCCACTGTCACCGGGACAACGGCGACGGCCCCCTGCCGGGCAGAGACGGAGTTCCGAGCTGCGCGGCCTGCACGCAGGAATACCGTTGCATTAAGCTGCGCCTCGCATGTCAGAACACTAATTAAAATACCGCCACGGTGATCCCAACCTCCAATTAGCAGATGCCCCCCCCCCCACAAATCCCCTATCCCTGTCACACAAATGCCTGCTGATCTTCTGTGTTTGTCTGTTTGTTGGCTATCGCCATCCTGCCAAACATACCGGCAGCGCAGCGTTGTATCAACCCGTGTCACCACCACACTGTATTATGTATAATACTAATGCACAACAATGCAGGCCTTCTGCAGATCTGGGTGCTGGGGACTGGGGCCTCCGTTTGATGTTAGCTTCTTGACAGTGCCAGAGAAAATCCTGTTTGAGAGGGATGGCGGTACTCACACCAAAGCTGACCCTGCTAGCCCAAAACAGCCGCTCTCCCTGCCCCCTGCTGCCCTGTGTGAGGGGAAGAGTGGGCAGCAGGGTTGGCGGGTTGGACAGGACAGGACTCAACACGAGTAGAGTTCAGTTATAAAAAAAACACAGCATCGCAGCATCTGTGCGCAGACACACACACACACACACACACACACACACACACACACACACACACACACACACACAAAGATGCAATCCAGAAATGGGCCAGTTTCAACACAGTACTGCCCTTGGTAGTCCTCTGCCACATACATGGGACAAACATTAGATTTTCCTGAAAGACAGTGTAGGTATAGAGCTTCGCGGGCCACCATTTGAGCTGTAAAAACCGCAAATGCGGAAAAGTAGGGGAGAGGAGAGGAGAGGAGAGGAGAGGAATCGGGACGTCGGTTCTCCTCGTTCTTCTCCTGCTCCGGCTTTAGTGAACGCACGCCAGCTGCTGCATTTGGGAAAGAGGCAGATGGCACCGGCACGGGTTCCGCCAGGGCTGAGACAGAGCACAGCCAACACCCAGCTGGTGCCGTTCAGAACCGGACACGGACACGCGCACACACACACACACACACACACACACACACACACACACACACGAGCACACACATACACAAAAAGTCACCAAATAATCAACTGGCGGAGCGCCAAGAGGGACGAAACAGCCCATGCCTTTTCTGGAGCTGTGCCACGGGCCCCCAAATTAGCCGAGCTTCCTGGAAGATAGGCAAGAGACACCCCCCTTCTGCGCAGACAAAAACCAACTCCCCCCCAACCCCCCGAAAAAACCCCACACCAAACCCCTTTAACCAGGCAGCACCCCTAATAAGCAATTAGGCAAAACTACGATGTGCCATAAACACGCTGCAATGGCAAAGAATGTGGAAAAACGCATAACAGTCTGAATGATATTAACACTCAAACAAGAGCTGATGTACTCAAGCATACCAGCGTGAAAAAAAGACTCCTTGATAATTAAATAATGAAAATGCTTGTTTATCTCTGTTTCTACGAACTGGGTAATTGTCCAGGCAATGAAGACAAACACTGTGCATTGTTGGCCTACAATGACTACAGCGATTCATTAAAGTACGAGAGTTTAACGCCAGCGGGAAAACTGAAAACCAAACAGACTCATTAGCAGAAAATGCACAAAGAGGGTAATGCATTGAAACAGCCAGGAGATAATTCCCCTGTCAAGAACTAAAAAGTGTTAAACCCAAGAGGGCGGCCATCTTATCCTGCAACCAACACATGGCGAGCATTATGTTAATGATAGGTTATGCATCATGTAAACGCTGAAAGGTCAGATTTCATATAATTATACTGTAACAAGATTTTATGCCAATTGCCCCTGGGAAGCGCATTTAATAAAAGCGCAGCATACCAATTTTACTGACCAACGGTGGATCAAACACGCAAGGCTTATCTTGCTTCTGTCGCATGAAGTGGTAAGACCCCTGTGACATTATTTCCTGAATATTAGGCCTCTACATCACTCTTCTCGCAAAGCCCAAATGTATCACAATAGATTTTTTTGTCGTGGGAATGAGGGAACAGATGTCTAAATGCTGCCATAAAATGTATGAATCATAACACACATTTGTTAATATATTGCATGCGAAACATTGCATGCTCAGATGCAGTGATGCGGAAAATATCTTACACCACAAGGTGTAAAAATAAAAAGATGTGTCACTCTTGCTAAACCTGTACAAACTTGTAAGTTGTCAAGTGGGGAGTGATACAAACAAATAAAAGGTTCTGCAGATAGATTTTTTAAGCACATCATCTCACATTCCTCATTTAATAATACTAATAATAATAATAATAATAATAATAATAATCATAATGCTACTAGCACCACAAAAAAATAAAATATTATTTTTAAAAAAAATCTTACAATAAAGAAGCAGAAGAAAATATTATTATCATTATTATTAATAACAATAATAACAATACTCATCATCATAATCATCATCCTTATCATCATCATCATCATCACTTTATTTATGAAGCATTTTCCATGCAAAGCGCTCCGGGCCCTTTCCAGAGGAGAGAAAAGGGCCACCATGCAGCAGCTTCAAGATAAACAGCATCACTCAGCAAAAGTACTCAATTCTATATGCTGTGTATATGTGCCATCATGCCTAATGCCTACTGACTACTTGTGTGACACTGTCAAACTCTATAAGGTCCAAAAGCCATTTCATAAATCGTATGTGTGTGTGTGCGTGCGTGTGTGAGTGCGTGCATGTGAGTATGTTTGTGTTCACGTGTGTTTGGGCATGTGTGTGCGTCTGTGCATGTGCATGCGTGCGTGCGCGTATGTGTGTGTCTGTGTGTGTGTGTGTGTGTTAGCAGAGTGGTGAGATAACAGCTTTTACTGCAAATAGCCAAAGCACTATGCATTACATCCACCGAAATGGTGTTGCTAAGTAACCAGCTTCATAACCTCACAGAGCTCAGAGTCTGTTCTCTTTAAAAGCCTCCATACTCTCCGCGGTGTTACCCAGAGCCCTACCAGTGGACTGCACTGTCACATGTTATGTCTAAGCAAGCCTCGCACTTAAAAATGGAGCAATAAGACATAGTATTTGCAGAGGGAAATGAGCTGATACGGACATTAGCACAGGCTAACACTTTTTCTGCTGTTTAGTTTATCCAAAGCAGCACTCGACTCTAATCACTGATAGTGCTTGCAGGTTAATGAAAAACACTGAGGGTTCAATTAACTAACAGCCATGAAGGTATTTCTGCTCAAGTTCTTGTCTCCTCATTAAAGGAACTGATTATCAAAGACAAGAAACATCAATGCCTCCTCTTCTCAAAAGCCAAGCCATGCAACGATTAACTTTTTTTTATTTTTACAAAAATTAGAACCGTCTGTGAAATATTGTTCAGTGTTATTTTGCATTTGCTTAAAATTCACAGCACTTTAAATTCAATCAAGCAAGCAATAGTTTTTGTAGATTGCCATTTATTAATAATAATAATAATAATAATAATAATAATAAACGTGCAGTTTTGAAGCCTAAAGTGCATACAGTGCAAATAAAATAAAACAAATGAAATGTAATAAAATACTTGCTGTTACACAACGCTTGGCCTGGTGACTGAGGCAGATAGCAGGCCGTAGTTGAATTGCTTAGCAAAGGCGGTGAATACCTGAGAGGTCGGTTTTCTCTGCCGTCGTAGATGGAGAAAAAGGCCTCCAGTTCCTCTCCCAGGTTGGAGCTCATGAGACTCTTAACCTGGAGGAACAGGTGATGTGTGCTTGCAGGTACCGGCGTCTCCTTCTTCCTGTGTCTGTGCTCCATCTGGCAGAATGACCCCACAAATCAATGCAAATCACAGCTTATCTCATACCTGCATCAAACAGTCAGTACGTTGCACAGAGGAAACAGCTACAGAAGGCTGTTAAGAGCAATAAAAACTAAACGGACAATCAAAGTTATTTCCATACAACTGGATATAACGTTTTATAGAAGCGAATAGATTAACTTTTATTTTCTCGCTAAGAAACTTCAGAAGAAACTTCAGTTGTAGCCCCAGCAACAACAAAAAAGACACAGACAGTGGGGCAGACCCACAACACACAAACAAACATATCAAACATATCACACTGAGCACAGGTGACAGACATGAAAGAGTCTGGAGACGCCATGGCGAATGTCATGCTGCCTGCAACATCATCCAGCATGACCGGTTTGGTTTAATTGACTTGGTGTTATACTGTGATGATTAAGTGTTCCTTTAATTTTTTTGAGCAGTGTACATTCAAATGAACAAACACAAACACGAGAGACAGCTGGACTACATGTCGCCATTACAGCGCCACATGACGTCACGTTATGATTTATTACTGGATAAAAAGACAGAAATATTGTAGTTTAATCATTTCAAAAGCAGCATGTTCAGGGTCTCTGACCTTTATAGTTCCCTTAATGAAATTTGTCTCTCGTAACACTCTGTGGTGTTCATCACTGAAACACCAGCGTGCAGCTTCACTATCACCACAGGCCAACAGTGTCCCAGAGAGCCAAAAGTGTACATCCCTGGAGCATCGACTAATTTTTAAACGTATTCTTTTAACTTTTGATCATTTTGCAGACACCTTTAGGCAAAACGACTTACAGAAGTGCATTTTAACACATTGTAATCAAAAAACCAGCAGAGCTAGAGACGGGGAAAGAACTTACAATCAAATAAGGCCAAGCATACCGGTGAAATAAAGGAAGGGAAGGGGTAGCTTTTTTTTTTGTGCTTTTTTTTTTGTAGAAACACTGAGAAAATGCACCTTCCTGACTGATGGGGGGTTTCACCATGGGGGGGGGGAGGAACTCCTGCTAAACCAACTCCAGCCCTCTACAGCCTGCTTTCATCATTGACCAGCTTTGTGTATGACACAAGAACAACCTTGTGTTGTTGTGTTGCAACCAAGCACCCTGACCCCCGCCCCCCACCCCAGCTCCTGGGACTGTGTGGCCAGGACAGCACACCGGGGGTTTTAGTTTCAGATGTGGGCAGTGAGGGGAAGCACAGCTTTGAGCAGCAGTAGTTATGTTTAGAGTGGTTTTCTGTAAACAGGGCTAAGCGCTGGCACTCACTTAGCCACAAATGGTGATATTTATTGCCTGGAACCTCCCTCGTGCTTGTCAAAATGCTTGTCAGTGGGCTCGGTTTTTGCAACTAGTGAGTGATGTTGCGAAACCTCGCATGTCCACTGGTAGTTGGGTTTCTCTTTCACGTTGAAAGTTTCAGAAACTCTTCCAGTTTTATGCACTGTATTTGTCTCAGAATTGATCGACTAATAAAGTCAATTCAAAACACCTTGTGTGACTGGGGGTGCTGGATGGTTCATTCGGATAAGGCACCCAGTGCATGGATAAGCCTCACGGCCTCAGATCGAATCCGGAACGCGCCAGTACCGACTGTGGCCGGTAGATCCAGAGGGCGACATGTAATTAGTGATTGCATCGCCCAGAGAATGGGAGGGTTCAGTTGGAAAGGGTTTCACGTACATTGCTATCTAGAAACCCCTACGGGTCGATTGGGCGCCCTTAAATGGTCGCCTTTTGTCGTCAAAGCCGCATATGAAAGGTCCCTCCTCCGCTCTATGTGAGCTGCATTCAAATAGTCAAAAAAATTGGTCTCTTTACCTTTCCATGCAACTTTTCCTTGACCTCGCCAGAAAATGTTATGGGGGTCAAGGGAAAGTTGGAAGGAGAGATTTACAAGGAATCTAGCATCTACTGTGGAATTCAAACCTTTTTCTCTACCTTGCGTCGTGGTGCGACGTCCTGTCGTATTGACGCGACTGTTCAACAGCGAACTACAACTTCACGAACAATTACGACAAAAAGCGAATCATTACCGTCATTATTTCACTTGAACTGTTTGTTTTATTATGCGAAATGTAGCCTCTTAATAAATTTGGTGTATTGTCTGATTGTGTCATTGTTTGTTGACTTTCTATTATAAGCCACTACTAACCAACAATACTAGCTATTCACATTTAGATTTCTGGCATCACCTTGTTGTTTGAATTCGGTAGGTTCCGGAAAACTCAGATGCTTATGAAAACATTGGCAGCGTTGCATTGTGGGGCGCAAATACTACCTTCCTTCTGAAAAGGATAGTCCAGCGCATCCTTTGTGAAAGGATGGATAAAAGGGATTGTGAAGCTCCTTTACTTCTCAATATAAAAAATTTGAACTGTCCTTAGCATAGCAGCTCAGCTCATGCGATCTAAAGGATCTTTCCTTGCTCGAATTTGATTATTCGAATGCAGCCTGTATGTCATCTGTGGTGTGAAAATAAAGCAGCTGGCGATACCACATGTTCCGGACGACAACTATCTACACTTTCCAAAATTGTCAGTGGGGTACGCCCATTGTACACGGCTGCGGTTGCAGACAATTGGTCAACGATTAGCCAAACCAAATTGGGGAGGAAATTGGATATGCTCAATTTATTGAGCAAAAAAAAACAAAACACATGACTACAGTTGCAGTGCTGTGATTGTAAATGTAAAACAGGAACCGTTTCTGAGACTTCCATTTTTCCATGATACAAGGTTTTTGCGTAACACCAACAAAGAGTGACTCAAACTGTTTGAGGCAAACAGACATTGTTCTTGGCAACAAGACATACTTAAATGGGAATGACAAACACAAATTTCTGAGGATTATGCACCAATGAATTTACAAGCTATGGTGACCCATACCCTTTAGCCATCAATACTTACACACATTTAGGGAAGAAAGAGAGAGAGAGTGGGGGCTCTGGATCATCTCTCTCTTTCTCTCTCACACGCACGCACGCACGCACGCACGCACGCACACACACACACACACACAGACACACAGACTCTCTCTATCTCTCACACACACACAGATACACACACACACACTCTCTCTCTCTCTCTCTCCATTTCTCTCCATCTCATAATGGACAGATAATTGTAAAGCACACTGAGTGGGTTTAGCTTGTGCTACAGCCGATAAGGGCCTTATTAAAGAAGCTAATCTCCAGGCTGATCTGAGCCATCAGACAGCCAGCCATAGCACACACACGTACAGAGATTAAAACCTATTTGCACCTTTTTTTAATGTAAGCCGCATATAATTCTATTAAAGATTATACCTCCTTCTATAACAGAAAGATAATTTAATCACAAGGTACGGACGTACGAAAAAATCCCATTTATGCAACGTTGAATGATGTAATTGAGCCATATTGCCATCAAACTCACACAAAAGCACATTACCGTGTTTCTCTAGTCGGTAGGGACAATTGGGGTATTTCCTAAATCTCTTTTCCTTCCTGCATGCTCTTAATTAGTATCATTGCTTGAAACGGCCTGTAATAGATGCAAATGATGCCTTCATCCCCAAAAAAACCCTTTGTTTACCAAGCAGCATTAAGTGGCTCTGTTATGCGATGAGGGAACGGCATCTCAGCGCGCTAGGCAGTGCAGCGGTTGCCATGGTGACGCGGAGCTTCCACGCAGCATGCGAGAGCGGGAAAGAGATGGAGGAGGAGAAAAAGGAGAAGGAGGAGAGGCGGGAAAATGGTGCTGTACCCACCAGCCTGTAGAGCTCCGTGACGCTGATGTCATCCGGGTCCACCATGCTGAACTCCTTCCTTGGGACCAGGTCCAAGCCCAGTTGTCTGTCAGAACATACAGTAAAACCCACGTCACTGCAACCATTCAGCTCACTGACCACGTTACAAAGCACACGCAGAAAACAGCATCGCTGTATCAATTGAGCTTACACACCAGGCCCAAACCCTGCTGTCCATTATAGTCACACACACAAACTAGCATGACTGTACCTATTTACAGCATAGAATGGGTGCAGACTGAGCTATTGGTCAAAAAAGACATAGCATAGCATGACTTTGTTCATTCAGTGGTCAGACCAGGTCCAAACCCGGTTGTCTGTCAGAAAGCACAACATGCAGCATGACTGCACCCATTCAGTTTACAGTGCAGGTTCCAGTCTATGCTGTTTCATTGTCAGTTAATGACAAAAAATGACGAAACCCATTGCAGCGAGCTGGGAACTGAACCGCGTAAACATTTCTGAACGGCACATTGTAGGCTACATGCGTCGGCTAGGTAGGTAATTAATGTGGCTTTAAACTTATGCGGCTTTCAACTGAACGCTATATATAGAACATGTGTGCATACGTACATGTGTGAGTCTGGAGAGACAGTGGTTAGTGTGGTCCCTGAGTCATACAGACAGATCGAACCCAACTGCGCAAACAAAACCTATCACCCTATGTGCGTGTTTCCCACGGCCAGTGCAGTCATTCTCCTATAGCGGCGCTGTAAGTGGGTCAGCAATCTAAAATACGTACACTAGGCAGCCCTCCTTTGTAATTTGGGGCACAACTTTAACTCTGAAGGCACCGAGTCCAGACACACACACCTGAGCCAGGGGAACCTTCCCCTGTTGGTGCATTGTTACAGTCCTGTATCTACGAAGGAGGAATCGATACGGGGGCTATACAGAGAAAACAGTCCTTCACCACGGCCTGCTTTTTTCAGCAAAGGGCTCTATATGCAAATTGAATATACTGAGAGTATATTGAAATAAAATATATTACCAAACACTTCACAATTTATGGGCAAATATATAAATCCATTGCCACTTTCAGAGATTCAAATGTATTATACGTTTTAAAACATGTGCTATGAAATATATTTATCATTACAGTGTATTTTCACACATTTAAAGTGTGTTGTGATGAATTCCAGAAGAAATGCGGGAATATTATCTAAAACTCACATATTTCATGCTATCCATTTTGCAGCGACGGGGAAGGACGTTATAAATAAATTTGCAAAATTACCCGACGCTCCTGCCATCCGGTAAGAATTACCCACTGCGGTGCAAATAAATTACAATTCCCGCCCGCGTCGTCCGAAAACCACTATGTCGGCACTGTCACCTCACACCTGTTCCATTCATAAGCTGAGCGTGAGCGAGTGAGCTTGTGTGTGTGTGTGGGGGGGGGGGGGGGGGGGGGGGGCGGAGGATTCGGAAGCCGTAGTAACACTTCCACCAGGGGCATGGTGGAGGCCAGTGACATGGAGACTATTGATAAATTCACACACACGATGCGAGAGCCGGCGGATGGCCGGGAGAGGGCAGGGAGAGAGCAGGGAGAGAGCAGGGAGAGAGCAGGGAGAGGGCAGGGAGAGGGCAGGGAGAGAGCAGGGAGAGGGCAGGGAGAGGGCAGGGAGAGGGCAGGGAGAGAGCAGGGAGAGAGCAGGGAGAGGGCAGGGAGAGGGCAGGGAGAGGGCAGGGAGAGAGCAGGGAGAGGGCAGGGAGAGGGCAGGGAGAGGGCAGGGGGAGAGCAGGGGGAGAGCAGGGAGAGAGCAGGGAGAGGGCAGGGAGAGAGCAGGGAGAGGGCAGGGAGAGGGCAGGGAGAGGGCAGGGAGAGCAGGGAGAGGGCAGGGAGAGGGCAGGGAGAGGGCAGGGAGAGGGCAGGGAGAGAGCAGGGAGAGGGCAGGGAGAGGGCAGGGAGAGGGCAGGGAGAGAGCAGGGAGAGGGCAGGGAGAGGGCAGGGAGAGGGCAGGGAGAGGGCAGGGAGAGGGCAGGGAGAGTGCAGGGAGAGGGCAGGGAGAGGGCAGGGAGAGAGCAGGGAGAGAGCAGGGAGAGGGCAGGGAGAGAGCAGGGAGAGAGCAGGGAGAGGGCAGGGAGAGGGCAGGGAGAGGGCAGGGAGAGAGCAGGGAGAGGGCAGGGAGAGGGCAGGGAGAGGGCAGGGGGAGAGCAGGGGGTGGGCAGTATGAGTTCTGGCAGAGAAAGAATTGTGTGCTGATTTGTCCAGTGATGGGGAGGGCAGGCTGATCTGGATCAGCCCGTGTGTCTTGGGGACACGTTCATGGGGACAAAGATAATTCTCTCTATCTCTTTCTCACTCACTCGTTGCCCCAGTCCAGACGGGCGGTGATGTGTTGCTTGACGTCCTTCATGCGGTCGTGAGTCAAATGTCCCACCAGCACTTGCCGGCGCAGGTCCAGGATTTCATTCATCACGTGCCAGAGCCGGTGGAACAGGTCGCCCTCGCTCTTCTACAAAGAGAAAAAGAGAGAGAGAGAGAGAGAGAGAGAGAGAGGGAGATGGCTCAATGTCATAAAGTACCATAGAGAGAGGGATAAATCACAATGTCATGAAGTACCATAGAGAGAGGGAGAAAACACAATGTTATAAAGTACCATAGAAAGAAGGACAGAGTGCATTGTCATATAGCACAGTACAGTACAGTAGACAGAGAGGGGCAGAGTGCACTCTCATGTCAGGCAGGGGTAAGCAATGGAGACTGGGCTTGTAACTCAGGTTGCAGGTTTGAATCCCAGCTGGGGCACTGCCATTGTAGTCTTGTGCAATGGTACCGCACTTGAAGTTCTTCAGCAAATATCCAGCTCATTTAAAGAACTGTAAGTATGACTGGAAAATAAATATATAGTATGTTCATTTTGGTTGCTAATCTTTTGAAACAGTGTTAAAAAAAATAAAAGAATGAACCGGAAATATTTTTTGAAAGCAGGCCTAACACTGTATATCAAATGAGAGAGTATAATACAAGAATTAACAGGGTCCACTATGTACCATCCACAGTATATGATCACGGTGTGAGATTTTTCACCACACACCTGAGAATGTTTAAAAAGGCACAGAAAAGACTAGTCATTGAAATATTTGTATTAAACATTTTAATACTAACTAGGCCACTTATGATTTAATTCCATACTGAATGTTTGTATGATGGCTGTGAACTATTCCCTGTTGCTCAGAAAATGATGTTGCATGTAGCTAGAGCAGAAAATGATGCAGCCAAAAAAAATGTCCATCCCCGTTGAAAAATATTATTCCAGGCACGGTCCTTGAATCCTTTAATGACAAAGTAAAAAAATATCCCGTTGCATAAAAACCAGATCCACAGCTTTCCAAAGATAATCACAGATTAATATTTTCACTTGCTTTGCCACGGTCCAGACTTAGCAGCAATTCCCTGGGAAGAATATGGTGTGTGCGTGTGCGTGCGTGTGTGTGTGTGTGTGTGTGTGTGTGTGTGTGTGTGTGTGTGTGAGTGTGTATGTTTGCGTGCAGAGCAGTGTTTACCACATAAAGCTGCTTCCACATGGTGCCCCAGTCTCTCAAGGTGGAGGTCATCTCTGTAATGACTGTGTCTTCAGTGGGAATAACCGTCTCAAACTGTCTGTGAGGCAAAAACAAACATCAGCCCCTGTTTTAACTCCCCTCCACACACACACACACACACACACACACACACACACACACAGCTCCACACACACACACACACACACACACACACACACACACACACACAGCACTACAATAAATATCACACAAGCACCAACCCCACCCCCTGCCCCCAGCACTACAATAAATATCATAGCAAAAATAAACCAGGATTAAACACAGCGAGGAGAGACTGCTCAGTTCTATCCCAGAATATCTTACACCAGGTATTATGTACCCTTATCCACCATTCGGCCCACCATAATACCAGATTTTGTGTATATTTCTCATTGTGTGATGAATACTTAGCAGTAAGCTGAACCCAAATACTTTTTAGATTCAAAACTATTTTTAAAACCACTACTTGTCTGAAAAGTGTTACAGCTTAACTTGCTTATGGTGTTTGTTTGTTTTTCAACAACTGTAGTTGGAAATTTGCCTGGATTGATGTGACTTGATTGATGTCAAGTCCAACACACTCCCCAACACCAAGACCCAAAACGTCCTCCAGCAAATGGTTGAGGGCCATTAAAGGGTTAATGTCGTAATGTGTGATTGCTCTACATTATATTTATTTAATTGAGTGGTAATTGATAAAGTTATTTGTTAATGTTTCTTTAAGACTAGAAAACTAAAGGCGTTGTCATTGGCTGAGCGATGTATAGGATATACGGTATATAGACGTAATTTCACTGTCATATGTTCACAATGAAAAAAGCCTGAAAGCTTCTGTGCAAAGTCATCACTAATGCAAATTTAAGGATCGTTTGGAGCCTCCATTTTCTTTTCTTTGATAGTTTATTTGCTTAAACAATCCCCTGCATATAATTTCCCTCATAAACCTAATTTAACATAATTTAAAGAAGACGTTTCTCGTGAAAATGTTTCAGCACCGCAGAAGAATTAAAACGTTAGACACGTAATCACCAGCTTCATCCGACTCGACGGCGAAATGGAACCACCGTGGTGATGAGATGAAACAACCTCATTTTACAGGCGAGAGCCAAGACTTGGTGGAGAGTAATGGGTGAATTATGAGAGCCCTAAGCGCCGGACACAAGGCATTACTAACCCTTTGTTCCTGATATGAGCATTTTTCAAGTGAATGTAACTTGAAGGGAAAATACCCTGCAGGGAAGAAAAACAAGAAGACAAATACACCATTAAACCACTATACTAATCTGTGTGTTATAGTTGTGCAAACATTTACAATCTATCAGAATACACAAAATATGTGTATTGTGAGTGAACACAGTATATCTTACATTGGAAATCAAACATCTAGACAGCTTAGCTTGTCTGGGTGTGTATGTGTGTGCGTGAGTGCATGTGTGTGTGTGTGTGTGTGTGTGTGCGTGTGTGTGCGTGCGTACGGGCATGTGTTCACAGTGTGAGACAGGCGTTAGATCTCCTCTTACTGAAGATCTAAAATAGCTTCTTAAAACATCCGCAATAAAGAATTGACGCCCACCTTAGCATTAGGATTCTTGAGAATAAATCCCCTGAACCAGCCTGCAGAGACAAAAGATTAACATTGAATTGTGAATATGCTCCGGGTTCACCTATTGTCCTTTCTGTAGAACATCGCTACTGCATTTCTCATGAGCGTGAGGGTTAAAATAACATGTACTTATTATTATAGATTGTACTAAAATAATGTGCATACCTGAAAGCAAATTTTGTCAGAATTATTTTATTGCCATTGCAGCATCAATGGTCTATTATTATTATTCTTGTTGTTATTATTATTATTGTTATATGCCAGATCAGTAACAATGTGATCTACCTTCTTTGGTAGCCTGGCACAGGGGGAAAAAATGACCTTTAATCTGGTTCTCATTTCTTTTCTCTTTTTAGAGTGGCGAGCCATCAAATGAACCGGTTAAAACCACCACATCAGACCACAGAGCAACGCTACAACAAATGCCTCAATACAGCGCTCTGCACCCGGTGTCACCGACAGCAAACGCGAAAGGCGAGATGTCAAAACATCTTTAATCAGTACGCCAGACATGGAATTCTGCTATGATATTCGCTCGGAGGCGGGCACAAAAACAAACGGCCAATTAGAACAGATCTGCGGGCAAGAAGCTACTGATGAGAAACGTTAGTATTCAACATTCTCTACTGCTCGGTAAAATGAGAACGCTCTTGTGGCGGAACTCTGCATTTACATTTCAGGCATTTAGCAGACTCACTTATCCAACTTATACGGCTTATGTTCTTTTACATACAATAAAGTTATTGCTGAATATTTACTGAAGCAATTCAGGTCAAGTACCTTTGGTCAATCATCCAGTAGCACTGCCCCACCTGGGAATTTAACCAGCAAGCCCAGTTCCATAATCTTACTGCCACTTCACTTTATGTAAGCTGCCACTTCACATATCACAGCCAAATTTAACCTAATACTAAAGCCTAACTATTTCAGTAAAGAGGACAAGGTGTGTGGAGCTGTTTGCAGGGTGGGCCATTCAAATATTAAACGTTCAACCACCAGTTGAACTTGTGCTATAAATGCAAGCATGATAAAATGAGTAAGCCAAGCATACAAAACAAAACTGTGATGATAGTCTGTCAAGGGCTCAAGTCAAACAGATAATATTGCACTTAATTATTCAGCTGATTTAAATATGCATTTTGTTGAGCATTCACATTGAGATATGCTGGACCACACTGTGGTGCAGGGGTTGGGGAACTCTGGGAATTTTCCCAGGAATGGTCTCCAAAGACACTTTATGTGCAGCTTAAGCAAGCAGGCTGTCCACATGCTTAGATCACAGGAACCATGTAATCCTGCCCAGCATGACATCACGCTTGCTTTGTGACATCACCCTCAGACAAATCTGTCAAATGTAACAGTCCATGGGCTTGAGTCTACATGCCGCCAAAGTTCTCTCCTGCAGCTCAAAAATAGGGCTGATTGTTCATCACGATAACGCATATATTTTGTTTTTAATTCAAAAATTTCAAACACAGTCCATGGATGGTCACAGTGCTGGCTGGTTTCCAATGTGTTTCAGAATTTACGCAACTGGCTGCTGATTGAAAGAGAAACCACAAAATCATGCAGACAGCCCTTTTGGAAATGTAATATACTGCAGTATATTTTAAATATATTGTGATGATAATTTTGATATATTTACAATATCCTGCAGTATATATTTTTTCCATATGGGACTGCGGTCCTCTAGGACTGGAGTTAAACCTGCAGGCACTGCGACCCTACATGACTGGAGTCAAACCTGCAGGCACTGCGACCCTACACGACTGGAGTTAAACCTGCAGGCACTGCGGTTCTCCAGAACCGGAGTTAAACCTGCAGGTACTGTGACCCTGCACGTCTGGAGTTAAACCTGATTTCTTTATTTGTGGAAAATAAGACTTTAGCACACAAAGGGTTAAGTCAAGCACAGCAGTGGACAAGAATAACAGGAAATGAAAATGTGCACATGCTCCAAGTAGAGGGAGGATGGTTTCTTCAGAGCGACAGTATAGCGGAAACAGGAAATCCTTCAGGGGGCTGGGGTGAAACCGGGCATTATGTGTGAAACCCACCGCCGAGGCGAGCCATGTTGGCAGGGATGAGTAATCTGTGAGCTGCAAATGTAGGTATGTGTGCCACATAGCAAGATCCAGCTTCACACCAAACTATGGTATAGAAGTGTTGCACATTAAATTAAAAACTCCAATAATGAATTTATACATAATTAAGCCTTGATTAATTATGGAGACTACTGGTACACTGTTTGTAAGACTGTACAGCATGTTTGACATCAAGACATGACTTAAAAGCTATTCTAACTATTTCTATAGGTGAATACATGTGAAGGAGCCATAATAAACTTCATTGTTATGGACAGTCATTAACAATATTTGCTCTTTTTAAGATTGTACTTCATAAAATGCAGCAGAAAATTTTATCCACACACTGTGCCTCAAAAAAGCCAACACATAGGCTAATCTCAATGAAATTTGAATAATCTACTTGCCTTCATTTTCCCTCAAAAAAAAAATGAAAAACTAAATGAAAAACTCCCTAGTCTAAGTTAGTCTATTATGGACACTCCTGTTGAAAGTATACTTTATTTTTAAGAAGACATTTTTAATCAAAAAAGGCAAGAAAGAGAGGATTTACCTTCACATTTCTCCAATATCTGCACTGTGTCCCCAATCTCCAGTGGTAAGCCATGTTGAACAGTCCCCCGGAAGCTTGCCAGCACTGCAAGACAAAAGGTACACCTGTAATCCTCCAGAACGATATTCTCATTGATTGAAATGTGAATTTACAATATTCCAAATCCAATGCTTGTGAGTATCTCACTGCCCTGTAGTTTATAAAGATTTGTTTAAGGTTTAATGATTATTAATTTCATGTATAGAGATTTAAGCACTGATGTATGGTTAGGCTGAGGAAATCTTGGCCATGTAGGAAAGGCCATTGGAAGTTGGGAGCAGCTGGAGGGAAAAAGCAGATTGGAGAATAAGAGGTTCCATTCCCTGCTCTGCAGATGCTCAGCCAGGAAAACAGGCCCTGAAAGCATCCCTCAAATCTACTCCCAGAATGCAACTCTCACACACACTCCAGGCCTATTTCTGGGTTGTAAAGTATGAAAGTGGAAGTGTATTTTTTTTTCCATTTTCAAAGAACTGGGCAATTGTTCTGAGCGATTGAAAGACTTTAGCACATTAATTAGATTCATTGGTGGCATTACACTCAGTTGTTAAAACGCGGCGCTAAGTAATCAGAGTATAAAGAAACAGCGCTGGCTCCAGCATGACCATACAGATGACACAGTGACCCAGAAGCATGTGATTCTCCACACCCATCTGCACATGTGTCACTCTGTACTGTGTCAGGAACAAAGATGAAATCAGACACTCCGGATGACTTCCTCTGATGTCACAATACTGATTTAAGTCTTTGATCCTATTCATCCGTTTGATGTGCTTTGACTTTACAATTACACTTTTTAAATACATGAATAAAAGAATACGTCCAATGCACGGAACAATTTTTGCTGCTAAATGGAAAATGATTGGGCTTGAAGAAAAAATTCTCCCTGGGAACCCACGTGGGTGCAATCGAAAGATGTCGGATGAACAGGTACTTGATGCAGTCATACAAACGCTGTGCAAACAGAGTAAAACCCATATCCAGTAAAACGCACACCCACACAAAGACATATACATATGCCCGTACAGAAACACACCCCCCCCTCCCCACACACACACATCCCGTTCGTTTCTGCCTGACCAGGTTAACAGCCATTGAGCACACAGCAGATAGCTCCTCTTCAGAATCCCCTATCCCAGGCCCTTATACTCTGCCCTGTGCACCTTATCTGAAAGCTCAGCAGTAGAATAAGTTTAGGCGGAGGGTTAGATTAGCTCACTGTACTGAAAGACTCATAAAGATTAGCGTGGGTTTAAGCTACCACCTGAGACTGAGCAGTGACGGTGTTGGTTTATATGGAGTACAGTAATCCTCTTACACAGGAGGATGTGTGTGCGAGGCCTGTGGTGTTGGGCTTTACATGCTGGCCATGCAAACCGACTCTTAACTTCACGGCCATGCAAACCGACTGACTTTCAGTCAGCGCAGTTGTACTCCGAGGATCGGGGTTCGCGCCCCGGTCCTGCCAGATCCGAGCATGGCCGGTGCCCTGTGGAAGCGGCAATTGGCGGCTGCTTCCGGGTGGGGGGAGGGGCTCGGAGAGAATCGCTGCGCACAAAATGGCCCTGGGCGAGTTGGAATCACGGTCAGGAGCTCGAGGAGTCGCGCCCTGTAGAGGACGTGGCGCCCTCCTTCCTACTACCGGCTGACAGCGTTGTATAGCGGTGGTTCTCAAGCGGTTGCTACATGGGGGGAATTGAATTAGAATAGGGGTTCAATTGGCTACTAAATTGGGAGAAAAAGGGGGAAAAATCAGAAACAAATTTTTTTAAAAATCATAATAATTATGAATAATGAAGAATGTTATTTTGTTTGCCTAGTTTCCTGCTCTATTTGCTTTTTAAGGAGCAAGAAAGTTGCACTGATATGTTCTTTAAAATGCTTTAAATAAACACTAGATCTGAAAGGCCTTATACAATTTGGGAAATTTTGTGAACAGCCTAATTTGAAGAAACCACTGATGCATTAATTAATGCAGTAATTAACCTACAACCTGCTGTAAGACAAACATTAAAAATTACAAATAAAAAAAAACAATAAAAATAATTTGCTAGTTTACTGCAATACACACACACACACACACACACACACACACACACACACACACACAATACCAACAATAATTAGATATCAATGTCTATTGAACTTGCTGGGTTTTTGAAAAACAAATAGTTATGCATTTAAATGAAGAACAAAAGGTGTGATGAGTGCTTTTACCTTTACTTTAGACAGCCCTTCTCTCATTGTTATTGTGAAAGACAATAAAAATAATGATACTCAACTTCAATAATATTCATGCATTATTCATAGCCTCATTAGCATGTAAATTCCTAGATCTTGATAGGAGGTCGGATGACCCTGCTGTCAAATAAATATGAATTATTTATGCTGGGGCGGGTGCTATGAAGTCAAACTCTACATGTTACGAAATACACAGAGGTGTATAAATTACAGAGAATATGGGAATACTTCATGCTAGCTTTGAAGTAGGAGTTTATAAACAATTAATTAGCGATAAGTGATATTTGTGATGTGGTGGAATACCCGTTTAAATGGTTTCCTGGTTTCCGTGTTCACACAGGGGACTGCCCATTTGCATTCGATCCACATCAGTCTAAATATGTTTAGGCTTATTAATGAAATGTTTATCTTCATAAAATAGACCATGTGATTAAAATGATGAAATATTGCTGTGGAAAGCACTTGCTGGCAATATTAAGTCTTCCGGAAGGCAGTCTTCACAGAGACGGCACTGGCGGAACCTCCTCCACAGATCATTTGAGAGGCAAGTTTAGTATGGGCTGATTTAACGGGGAAAGTATGTAAAACATTTCTGACCCAAATAACTGTGTCCAACTCCCAGCCCCCCTCCCTCGGCTGACACCTTGTTTGGATTTCCCCAGGCAATTTGTAACATCTCACCAGCTGTAATCTTAATGATGGTGAACCCCTCCCCTTGACATCCTGGATCTGCCAATGGACTTAATTCTGTTGTGCTCTCGCCCTGGTTCAAAGGCATTGTGGCTGGCACTTGACCAACGGGCACTGGCCATTGTTGCTGTATCGGACAATTTTATGCTACAAAATCAATACAACAACAAACAAAAAAACATTCCTTGGAGCCTATTATATGAAATGGACACAATACGAACATGAATAAATCGATGGACTTAATGCAAGTGCTAATATTAGCCTTCACACACCATAGACTTACTCAAAAAGCAGGGTTTATAGTTTTTTTGTTGTTGCTATTATTAGTACCCTCACTTGTTTTGTCTGTTCATAAGGAAGTGTTGGCACTCTCTGTGCCAGCCGAGGAAGAGAAGAATAATAGAACTGAGAGAGAAGAGAGAGAGGCTTTACCTTGGGTTAAAGAGGGCAGTCTATCCTAAATGTCAATGTCTTTGTAGTTAGATATTTAGCAGATGCTCTTATCCAGAGCTACTTACATGGTTTATTATATAAAACAAACACACACACACACACACACACACACACACAAACACACAATCCGTTTATACAGCTGGATATTTACTCAGACAATTCATGTACATGTCTCAAGGGAACAACAGCAGTGTCTCATCTCAGCTGGGATGCGAACCAGCAACCTCTTCAGTTACAAGCCCAGTCCCTTACCCATTTGACTACTCTGCAACAACATATGGTGTGATAACATTGCATTTAAATTGCAGGTCACATTTGTTTAAGCGTACCCTTATAGATAAATCTTCAAATCTTTCTCATTTGATATTGCTTATACCAAGCAGTGGTAATTAAATGAGGATGAAGGCGGAGCTACCATACGTCTGGATTCTGGACCCTCTGCAGCTTCTCAGGCCAACCCACAGATATCTCTGCTTTAGCAAAATAAATATTTACAAAACAATAATCAAATGATTTCAAGGATAATATGTGATCCATGTTGCCAGAGAGGCGAAAGGCCTGACCAAGAGACAGCAACATCCTGTCTGTCACATCTCCCGCTAAGCGTGAAGACTTCACCTGGACTCCGTAACATTCAGCCATTAAACAACACCAGAAAATAATACAGTACCACTTAAAATGCCAGGATTAAGACCGAATAGCCATCTAATGAATTCAAGCTCTTTATGTAGACGCTTAAAGCGGGAAACACAAGAGGGATTGAGCTGTTGCAAAGCTGAACTGTTGACTTTACAGAGAATCCAGATTAACTTTAATGTCAGTTTGACTATCTTCCATTGACACAGCTGAACAATACCTCATTTTAATAGCAGACTGAACCAGTCTGCTTTGCAATTGTTCATAATATCTAACCCAACACAATTTTACGCCTGCGTCAAGTGGGCAGTCGAGTGGCTGAGCCCATTACTTCCAAATATCAAAGCGCTGTGGAGCATTTAATTCTCTTGGGAAACAGAACAAACAGTACATGGAGACCTTCAGATACGAGTGGGAAGTCATGGTATTTTCTTATTTTACTCCATGACAATCATACAAAGCAATTATGTCCTGTCATGTGCACTCGCTCAGAAATCACACCGTTCAAACACACAGGTGTTAATTAGTTTCGCAGGTAAATTCTAACCGATATCAAAAGGTATCTCTTTTCCACAGAGAGCTATCGATGTCTGCTACTGCTTGCCTGGTCATGTAGTAGAGGCAGAGACCGCCTAGGGATGTACAAGTCCTGGCTGGACACAGTGCTGGATCCTCTCACCATATTGGATGGCAAAAATTACGAGTCTAGAGAGGGACGAATGTCCTGTTCTCATCATTACGTATTCATATGTTTGTATGTAAATTGAGAATATCTGGTCATTAAGATGCATAAAGATGCAACACCAGTCTCAGGTATCTGACAGACTGTCTTTTATATAGCAGGGATTTCGCAAAGTACCGATGAACTTGGGCACAAATGTCTTTCAGCAGGTTGATTGATGGGAGAAGGATTGAACCCTTCGAATGGCATCGCACTCCCAAAATGCATTGCAGCAATGACTGAGACTGCAGCCCACAATGCAATCATGATGGTCCACAACACAGATGAACTCAATCTATCCCAGCTGAATGAAGGCTCTGCAGTGGGAGCACTGCCACAGAAAAACAGCAGCTTTCACCTCTTTTTCAATCACACACTCTTAAAAGGGATTGTGGATTCTAACAATATGCCCAGGAAGAGATTGTATTTTTTTCTATCATTAAAGCACAATATTGTGCATTTAGTTTTTTAATGAAAAGGAATAGGTACAACTGCAAAAAATATATATATAATTCAACAGAATTTAAAACCATCTATGCAATATGAGATCCTGTTTACAATGAATCTGATGGTATCGCCACAGACATGTTGCATACCAGTGGTGGATAACGCACCCATACATAAACTCTGAACTGTGAACTCTGAACTTTTCTGAGCCGAAGGGCCACAGAGAGGGAGCCGTGCTCCGTGCCGACTCCAAGCTCCACAAATATTTTATTGGAATATGTTCATTGTCTATGGGTTCATTCCAACCGCTTATTTTATCCTTCCTCATCTCCTTGGTCCTCGTCTGACCTGGAAATCGATTGAGGGTCCACCATCTTAAAGGACATTTCAAACCGGTAAATGCTCCTCGGAGGAGCGAGAAGCAAGGAAGGGAGGAGGCTCCCGGAGGATGCTTCAGCGTGTAGCCTTTGTGGGAGACTTTTCTCTGAACGAGGGACGTGTATAAATTATCCACCTCTCCACATCTGGCACATGACGGGTACACCCCTACACAAATACAAATTTACCGTTCCTTTCCATTTATTACAAAGCATATTAATCCATAATGACGCTCATTCTTTATGACTAACAAAAGCCACGTTTATTCATAAAAAAGGAGGTTAAAAAGCATTATAGTACATAATATGATGCGGACACTTGACTGAGCAAGGATGTTTGAAGGACGTGACTGAATTTGCTAGTTCTACCATTCAGCGCAGAAATGGACAGGTTTGCTCAGTCTTCACCAGCACATCTTCAGGAGCGTTTTAAAATGGCAGATCTCCAAGGTGTTTGACTGACGGCCAAATGCAGACGTAGCCAGATCATCTGGAGAAACAATAGCAGCAGGCTCGTCCAGCGACTGGAACTGTGCCGTAGCAGGACGAGCTACTGAAAACCTCCATGAACAATGCTTCTTTCCTTGTTGTTTCCCTCCAAAATCAGATATCTCCAGCCAAGAGTTCCGGACCTGCAGCCTAACTGTCCACTACATTTTAAAACTGTTACTTGTCTGCCTGGGAAACACCCCTTTTATTCATTCTGTTCACATCAATAATGTATTCCACTGCTGTGCAGGTCTGCAAATGTTGATAATGACCCCCGACGTGGCTGACATTCTGCCTGATATTAATTAAATAACTTATGAATACGCATTACATAAATAGCTTATGAATGCACATGATTATTCATTGATGTTACACACTTCAGTAACTTCAGTTTTTCACGCATTAATATACGTATGTCCCACATATCAGTGCATGAATAAGCGTGTGGATAATTACAAACTATGTAGTGCTGTGGGGCGTGTGATTTCACGAAAGGGAAGGGTATAAAAGACAAACAGACTACAAACGCAGGAAATCCACCAAAACCTAATCTTCATAGTAAATCAGATTGGATGCAGGCGTACTTATCGCCCTATAAAGAGGGGAGTAAATGATACCCTGCTTATTTGATAGAAAAAATCATATTTAATTTATATGCAATTAACTGTTAATGAGGGCAAAACTGCCTGAGCCAAGATGGCCATGAGACCCACCTCAGCTTGGACCCTTATCTGTTGCTCTGACCTCTCTCAGGGGGTATACCTTCTCCTGAGTACCCAGCGTCACTGTTATGATGCCTCACTGCTGTGTAGGGTTGTGAACCTGCACAGTTCCCCAAAGACCATTACCCCAGTAGCCCCAGGAGATTCTGATCTTGTAGAATTTATGTATTTTTTTCCCTCTTAAAAAGTACAGCGGGGCAGTCTGCCCTCATTTCGCATTACTCGGGTGGAAAGCAGGCAGGGTAACAGGCAGAGAGGAGACCATGGCTGAGAAAGTGCCACAGCGGGGGATCGATCCCCCGCCCGCGCGGGGGGTACTGGCATATGGCTGCGGAGTCGGCCACTCCACACGTCTCGCTGATCCCCCATAATTCAAATTCACGAGATAAAAAAAGCTGGAACGCTTCCAGCTCACGGCGCGGAGCTCGGAAATCACCGTTGGAACTAGACAAGCGAGCGAGCCAAAGCAAGCACGTACCGTCAAGCTTACTTACTCCCCTTCTCTGAATTACCCTCCTGGGACTGTATTACGATAGTTGAATATGATTCGCATATTGCAAATGCATTGCATTGTATATTCTTTTGGATGGTCGTTACAAATGTGTAATTGTCTGTTCACTGTCAGGTTCCATTGCTGTGGCATATTTTTACTGGCAACAAGATTCAAAGCACTCGGAGGACAGTGAGTAGGTTCTCCTTAGTACTGTTGCTGTATTGGCTGGTTAGCATGGTACACATATATTGTTTCTGTTGAGGCCTAAACACAACGTGAAACCCATTGAGACGGAGCCGCCATGCGGATTGAGATGGAACGCAATTCAAAACAAGGGGTGCACAGAGCCCCTCTCGGAGACGGACCCGCTACCATACTTCCCAAACTCATTTCCTGGCATTCACATGCCGCGGGATAGCCTGGAGCCGAACGCTTTATTTTCGGAAACAGACGCCTCACGCACGCGCTCTTCGCGCTCGTCATCCTCGGTAGTCCTTCGCCGGTAGCCTTGTAGCGGAGTACTGTAGGGAACCCGCGGAGGTACGAGGGCTCTATTCACAAGCACAAAAGAGTGTGAGTGGGAGGTTAAAATAGTGCTGCATCTGCCACTTTGTTCAGTATAAAAAACTGAGGACTGACTTCCATCCCTGCGTACAGCTCTTGGAATCTAATTACCTCTCTCGTTCCCTGATCTTCCCATTGCTCTCAGTGTGGGAGGTGTGATTTATTACATCCCCATATGAGAACGGCCCTCCAAATTTAAATACCAAATGCTCACGAGGTCACAAAAAAAAAATAATAATAATAAAAAAGATGTGGAGCTTCTATCGTTCAGAATAAATATGCAATAGCAACAAAAAAATGACAAAAAAATGACAACACACAACAGTGTTAAGCTGCGCCTCCCACAGTTTTACCCAGAATGCGTTGATCATGGTGGAAAAACAACGGGCAGAGTCTTGGTGCTACCTTAAAAAACAGACTTAAAAAACAGACTTGTCATACCGTGTTACCTGAGCTGACGGACCGCTGGGGCCTTGGACTGGAAATACATTTCCATAACTGAGAACACAGGTGCCTTACATTCCCATTGGTAGCCCAATGTCTCTGTACACTTCAGACAGAGGCTAAAGATGTACACTACATTAAAACAATAAAGCATCTGCCTTATGCATCTGTAGCATAGGGCTTCAAAACTGCCTTTGGTGCAAGGCAGCAGAATATGCGAGTAAGGTGCGATAAGATCTACCTACCCCCCCCCACAGCCAACCGCTCCCACCCGCCAAAAATAACGTGCCTTCTGTCTTTGAAAGACTGAAAATGAGAAAAGCAGACAGTGCATATTCTGCTGCTCTTTCTCTCGGCGTGTATCGGCTTGCCGCTAACGTCCCCTGCTGAACAACAGACTCTCCGGGCGTTTCGCGCCGACGAGAAGACGCGCGAACCCGACCTGTTACCGCGCGGAACCGAGACGTAAGGGGAGACGATCGCTACGCGGCCGATTGCCGTTAGCGTCAGAGGCGCCGTGCTAACGAGCGGGCCTTGTCAGATACGAACCGGGGGGACACTAGCAGCCAAAGGTTGTGCGCCAAAGACTCCCCCCTCCCACAGAAGAAATGTATATGCCTCAGGCTATGGCTCACCAGGGAACAGACTAGCAGCTCATAAAACCCCAATGAGACACTATAAGAGTGATGCCTGGCAACAGTTGCTAGAGGATATCGTTCTGAAAATGATGATGTCAGTGCAAGATAGGAGGGAAAACGGGGGGTTGGGGGGGATACTGGAATATGTCACATCTTACACATCCCAGGATGTAAGACATGAGACATCGCTTCTTACATACTGGGAGATACTACTTATTTTACAGAAAGGCTCGCTGGCTTAAAAATTATGATTTCAATGTCTCAAGCTAGACCAAACCAGAGGCTCAATTAGTATGTATGGTGTATGAATGTGGTCCCCCAGAAGCTACAGGAATAATGTAAACTCTTTCCCTTGCTTTTAAAATGTTTATTTTTTTTACATTTTTAAAAATAGACACCCTCTCCAGTCGCAAAGCTGAACGTCTAAGGTGTGACAGATAGTCTAAGGTGTGACCAAACAAAATCACAAAATCCACTGAACCAATGGTCGCTTTTGAGCACAACATGTACAAATGTTACGTAGACACGACAGGTCTCTGAGCTCCTGTATCTTTATTCTGTACACATTCCCAATCAAACCGTGGATCTCCTTCTCGATAGCCTTATGTTACAGCAGGTGACTGCATACACGCTGACCCCGAGGCCATCCCTGTATCACTATTTTATCTGATTAGCACTGGAAGCTTCTTGTTGGAAATATTAACGGCGGATAACGAGGATGAACTCGGAACAATGGAGCTGTATAACTTGGTTTAAATGCAGTCGCCCTCAGGCCAAAAGGTCTTCAGTTTCCATTATACATTTTTTCATTTTGTCACTGGCTTTTTAACCCTCACATTGCCCTTGGGTCAAAAACGACCCTTTTTCTGAGTTTAACAGCAGTAAAAACCCTCTCAATTTTTCAGCATGGAATTTAATGACTTGTCCTGGGGTGACCCTATACCATTAGTTAAACAGTGCCATTTTTTTTACATTTTTATAAAAGCGGTATGCTGCAGTTATGAAATCAGAATGACGCACCACACATCTATTACAGCAAAAATCTATTATTAGTTAAAAAAACATCAATTATGACATGTGTTTTATAGTAAAAATGAATGGTGTGCAAACCCTAATGTAGACTGAAGAAATGTAGTCTGTCTGGACTGTGAAGTAGGAAAGCAGAGTTATTCACTGGTTTATTTATGAAGGACAGGTTGTTTCCACATATAAAAAAAAGATTTATGGTTTAAAAGTCAATGAAGAAGCTTTATCACGAGGGGTCTTTGAGGGTCATTCTGACCCTGTGGACACAGGGTGCATAAATAATATGAAGTCAGACAACACCAGGGTTAAGCCAATACCTGTGCAAGAGCCCAGAAGATGCACAAATAATGCAATGGCTTCTAATGGGTTTTGCTAATGTGCACAGGAAACACAAGTCTTTGCTAACAAGCACAGGAAACAGCTGTTACGAATGCATGCAGAAAGTGGAGTTGTTGATGCACACAAAGGGCCTCATTCATGGAACGTTAGCGGAAAAAAATTGCACGTAAATCATTCGTATTAGCAATTTTGTTTGTATTTTGGCATTCATCATCAAGTTTTCGTATCTCAGATTTGTTTGTACGTACAAACAAAATGTACACCTGCTCAGGACCACGCATACTGCATCCGTAAATTTAAAAAGCCGTTAAAAAAGTAGCTACTGAATGTAAATTAGAATAGGCCTATGAATTAACTTTTTTCTTTTCAGTTAATAAAGACTAAATGTAGCCTTTGAAGTGCACAAAGCAAACACACTTTATATTAAGCATATTAATCAATTGTAGACTATTGCTCCATTTACTTAGACCCATAACTTAATTAGTGCTCCCAGTAGGCTACAATTTTTCTGAATCGATTAAGTTAAAATGTTATATGATGTTAAATATGCTAATTAAAACGCACATTTGACCATTGAACGAAATTTGCTATAAAATGACTTACAGGTGTGTATTGCCAGCGTTGCAATGGCTGATATTGTGCTGTTGGAAGAGTTGGCTCCTTTGGAGAGAGATGTTGGCTGAGAGTGACGTATGGCTGATTAGTCGGTTTCTGGTTTTTATGAAATTGCCAACCTGCCCATAATGTTATTGGTGCCGTAAATGTACTGCACAAACGTGGCCTCAAGGCTCCATCCGAAGATGCGTTTGCATATATAAATAGAAAAGGCTATCACATCTGTGCAACTCATATGTCATGCGACATGTATTGCTCAACATCCTGGCCCGGTTTCCTGGTGGGACCCACGACAGCTTCTTTCAGTTGGCACTCGTTTGCAGTGAGAGATGGCTGGCTTATTAATATGTCAAATTGCTGTTTACGGTGTCAGAGTATAGATTCCTAACTACCTCTTTCCATCGCTAGGGGATCGGGGATTTCAAACCACCTATCATACGCACAGAACACACAATAAAATGACAAAATTAGTAAGTTATTATTATTTTATTTATTTCCAGGTTGCAAGAAAGACCGTAACCTAGTGCTTAGCAGATGGAGGCAATGTGCTCGTCCGATGCAGAAAGGCTTGAAAATTCAGCATTTCCTGAATGTTATATCCTGCCAGGTTACTTTACCATGTAGGCTACTTTACTATTTCCTTTATGACACTGGAATGGACAATACTAAACTATTTTGATTTAAGTGTCGGGAATAATTCTTTCTTTCGCTTTTTCTGGGATATTTTCACTTTGTATGCATCTTTAAATGGAGGTGACAACTTCTATATAAGGCAATTCATGGGTGTGGATTTATGCTAATTGCAAAATGAGGTGAACGTGCTTGTCATTTACAAATTAATGAATCAGCATGTATGAACATACGCACGGAATATGAACAAATATTCCTTTCCCGCAAGGTTTCATGAATTTGGCGTGAATTTTTAGCACTAACTTGTTTTGTACATAATGTACGCGCATATTTAGGAATGTTTCATAAATAATAAATTCGCTGGGCGAGCTGGCTCACACACAGGAGGGTGGAGTCTCCCGGGAGCCAGAGAAAAAGCAGCCATTTCCTTAACATGCTGGCAGCGTGGCTAAAGGCCTGTCGGGAATCTGGGCTCCGGTTTTGCTGACCGCGTGCAGAAAAGGGCGGGTTGGTGATGTGCTGCGGGGGGATCACTGGGTTCAGCAATCAGGTCTGAGGGACATTCGGGTCAGACAGGATTCACTCGGGTGCAACATGGGGTAAACATGTCCCACTACAGTTACCCCTCTCTTTCTCTCTCTCTCTCTCTCTTTCTGTCTCTCAATGCCTCTATTACTACCTCTCTCTCTTCATCACCCTGTCTTTGTCTCCATTTACCCGTCATTCACCACATCTCTCTCTCTATCCCTGGATCGCCCTCACACCCCCCTCTCTCTCTCTCTTCTTCTCCCACTGTCTCTCTTCTCTCTGCATCTCTCCTCTCTTTACCCCTCTCTCTCTCTCTCTCTGTTTCTACTCTTTCTTGTCTCTGTCACCCCCCCCCCCCCCCCCCCTCTCTCTCTCCCTCTCTGAGGACGCCTCCACAATAGATGCCTTAAGAAGCACTGGGGCAGCACATATCCTGCTTGCGTCTCCAGAATTAATGAAGTTCTCCATTAAGATTCAGCACTTGCAACTCCCCCAAAAAAAACACACACAAACGCACACACACACGCACACACACACACACACACAAGCACGCACGCACGCACGCACGCACATGCACACACAAACACACACACACACAAAACAATATGAATGACTCACAGAAAAAGTTATCAGACAGCCATGCTCACGAAGACAACTCATCCATACAAACTGACCTATCAGGCAGCGTTAACTGTAGCTGGCTCCGTAGACGCACTGTGTCAAAACTGATTTAGGGGAAGGCTTGAAAGGATAAGGCTCAGTCTGTAAGATCACCAAAACAAGTGAGTGTGTCCGTCATCTAAACGAGACAGATGGCTGCAGTCTACATTAAACACTGTTGTGTTAATACCGGAGGCGTTTTTATGGGTTTTTAATTAGCAATTTTTTCGGAAGATCATCCTGCCCTGTTTTCTCATCCGCATGGAAATTAATGAACATGTTGAAATATACATAACAGTATCATTCTGGATTGTATAATTTAGCAAGCCATTTTAGTCAAAAATATATACTGTACATTAAAGAAATTTAATTTAACATGGCTAGAAAACCACCAACCACTACGGATTTCAATGTTCAATAATCAACAATCAAATCAGTACCATCAAAGCCATGTATACCATTAGACCCACAGTATATTTGTGTTAGCTTTATGTCTATATATATATATATATATATATATATACACATACAGTGCCCTCCACTATTATTGGCACCCCTGGTAAAGATGAGTAAAAAGGGTTAAAGAAAATTCACCGTTTGGTGAATTAGCTTAATCGCACACTGAAAAAAATGTGAAAAATCCAACCTTTAATTGAAGGTAATTTATTATGAGAAAAAAAAATCCCTCATCAAGAAATTATTATTTTTAACAAAACCACGTGTGCCACATTTATTGGCACCCCTGCATTTATATATAGAATAAAGTAATCATTTTTAATATTTGGTCGCATATCCTTTGCATGCCTGACAAATTTTCCTATTGAACTCGAAAAATAATTCACTTGAATGAAAAAATAAGTCAGGAAAAGAAACCCTTCAAGTAATCCATCCATATCTACTGTATTTCTGGCAGCAGAGTGATGATTTAAGGCTTGTTTGATACATCAGACCCTTGATGACTCAGAGCCATTTAGCCAACCATGTGTCCCATACTGTTCCAGTGTAATTTACAGCTAAATCTAGTCCCACCCCCCAATTCCCATAGTGATCCATTCAAATGCAGAGACGTTATAGTATTGCTTGTAAGAGTACCAGAAAATAAGATATCAAGAGTCTTTTGATGTTGTTGGGTCTCAGACATCAGGAAGTCATGGCATGCAAAGAATATGTGACCAAATATTTAAAATGATTACTTTATTCTATATATAAATTCAGGGGTGCCAATAATTGTGGCACACGTGGTTTTGTTAAAAATTATTATTTCTTGATGAGGGATTTTTTTCCTCATAATAAATTTACTTTTATTTTTTTATAACCCTTTTTACTCATCTTTACCAGGGGTGCCAATAATAGTGGAGGGCACTGTATGTATGTATATATATATATATATATATATATATATATATGGGATTCCTCACACCAAATTGTATTCCAAACTAGGAGGAAAAGAGGCTATTTTTTTAAAAAAGCATGAAAAACAATAATAATAAGACGCCATTCCCGCGAGAAACTGCCAGTCCCTAGTTTCACCATTGGGCTCAGGGACTCACAGTGCTATTGGGCGTTGGTCAGGGAATTCCCAAATTGCTGCTCATTAGGATTAGGAGAGTTCATTGTGCAATAAAAAGCAGTCCAACTGACAGTGACACGATGCAAATCTGACAGTTTAACAGCACTGAGTCAAGTGCAAGACTACTGTGCTGGGAGCAGGTAAGTTTGATTAAACACCGTAAGTATGGAAAACAGGCAATACTGAACTTAGGTTAAAAAATCGAGGCGGAAGTAGCATGAATTTATGGGCGTGCCGTTAAACACCAAGAAAATGATGCTATTGTGACGTCCACATGCGCAATACCCCTTGGTAGGACAACTCGATGGGTAGGATGAATCGACGGAACACCGGCTCTGTAGGAAGGTGGCGACCTTGGGCCAATCAGAGCAGGGAGAAACACGGTGACAGATCCTGACATTATGGGTTCGGGGCCCCTGATCAAACAGAGGCTGCGGTCTAGTATGCTAAATCTACCGGCCTCTGTAAAATTCACCAACAAACTGAGGCTCCATCAAATGAACATGAAGTTCACCAGTTAAAAACAGGCAACAGGCAACAGGCATGTGACTGTATACTCGCGTTTGATTGGTAGGGCGCCACGTACTCCCGAGTGAAGTTCACAAGTGGGGTTTGAGAGGGCAGAAGATTTAATGGATTGGATCACAGCTGTGATATATATCTGTCCTTTCATGTGCGTTGCAGACCATGGCGACTTCAGGCAAAAGAAGAACAGCCAGATGCGGTCGATGTTGTGGTGATGGCCTGATTACCGAGTTTCTGTGGAGACTGTGAATGCCAGGCTCCGGGGTAAACTGAAGTAATTCGCCTCCCTTCTCAGGTACGGAGGTGACAGCTTGTGGCTCCCTGCAGTGTCCTGACAGGTTGACCACAATGCAATATGTTTTTCCCAGACAGCTTTTTTTTCTGAGGCAGTAAGAAAAAATTTTCACCCCTTTTAGATTGTAGTGTTGTATTATTTCTCTGTTCATTAGTGTGAATAATAGCTCTACCCATGCAAACGGCAAAACAAATATGTGTTGGAAAAAGAAAAATTAAAGAATTGTTTTTTTTTCTGGGGGAGGGGGGCAGAGGGGTGTGAAGCCACCCGGAGGCTCATAAACCACATTATACTTTGACCATCCTCTCTGTTGCGAGTCATTCTCCACCCAGTCAAGCATGGCTCTAGCATTTCTGTCACGCTAGGCGAGATTGCGGACCAGGGAGGGCGGGTGGTGGGGGGGGATTTTTATAAGTTCTTTCCCCTCTTAGTTCGCCGCGCCCCCCCCAGATGGATGGCGCTCTAGCCCACCGCCCTTGACCTATGTCTACAACTATTTCTGACAGAAGAGGTGACAAAAACCTCACAGGGTAATACAGGCCATTGCTGTCATAGTAATAGTAAAGCCTTTAACTTAACCATAGAATAAACTGTTAAATACGCAAACAAAGTGTTCTTTTTCTTTATTAAATTATCGTCAGCATCATTAAAAAAACTTTGTGTTTCAGTATGTGCCCTTTTTTTAGATTGCATCTTCAGTTGTGTCATCAGTGTCTCAGGGCTATGTGACTAATAAAGTCTATTCAAAATGCCACGCAACTAAAACTTACCTTGCCACTGGCTATGGGCAAAAATAAACCGAACCAAAACCAAGCCCAACGAACACAGGGCTGCAGTGGGCGGAGGAACATTGTTCAAAACCAAACCCAACGAACACAGGGCTGCAGTGGGCGGAGGAACATTGTTCAAAACCAAACCCAACGAACACAGGGCTGCAGTGGGCGGAGGAACATTGTTCAAAACCAAACCCAACGAACACAGGGCTGCAGTGGGAGGAGGAACATTGTTCAAAACCAAACCCAACGAACACAGGGCTGCAGTGGGAGGAGGAACATTGTTCAAAACCAAACCCAACGAACACAGGGCTGCAGTGGGCGGAGGAACATTGTTCAAAACCAAACCCAACGAACACAGGGCTGCAGTGGGCGGAGGAACATTGTTCAAAACCAAACCCAACGAACACAGGGCTGCAGTGGGCGGAGGAACATTGTTCAAAACCAAACCCAACGAACACAGGGCTGCAGTGGGCGGAGGAACATTGTTCAAAACCAAACCCAACGAACACAGGGCTGCAGTGGGCGGAGGAACATTGTTCAAAACCAAACCCAACGAACACAGGGCTGCAGTGGGAGGAGGAACATTGTTCAAAACCAAACCCAACGAACACAGGGCTGCAGTGGGCGGAGGAACATTGTTCAAAACCAAACCCAACGAACACAGGGCTGCAGTGGGCGGAGGAACATTGTTCAAAACCAAACCCAACGAACACAGGGCTGCAGTGGGCGGAGGAACATTGTTCAAAACCAAACCCAACGAACACAGGGCTGCAGTGGGCGGAGGAACATTGTTCAAAACCAAACCCAACGAACACAGGGCTGCAGTGGGCGGAGGAACATTGTTCAAAACCAAACCCAACGAACACAGGGCTGCAGTGGGCGGAGGAACATTGTTCAAAACCAAACCCAACGAACACAGGGCTGCAGTGGGCGGAGGAACATTGTTCAAAACCAAACCCAACGAACACAGGGCTGCAGTGGGCGGAGGAACATTGTTCAAAACCAAACCCAACGAACACAGGGCTGCAGTGGGAGGAGGAACATTGTTCAAAACCAAACCCAACGAACACAGGGCTGCAGTGGGCGGAGGAACATCGTTCATTGTTCATAACGACTTCAGGTGTTACATTGGTAGGTGAGTTAATTCCGCTGGTTACTGCGCTTGCCACACTGTCTATTAAAGTAAAAATGAACAGCGAGCCAAACTGTTTATTGAACAAAATGTAGACTGAATCCAGGCCACAGTCTTAAAAAATCATAATTAACGGCCATACCTTTTCAAAAGACAACCTGTCCGATCGTTACCTCTTCAATGGAGGGTGTGTTCATACTCGAAGAGACAAAAAAACACACCATCAGTAGACATGCAAAGCACTGAGACTAAATTGGGCGAATGCCTAAACTCCCCCGAGACGCTGTGCCTCCTGCCAGAGTAAGAGCTGGCATGGTTGAGATTCCTCGGGTGCAGAGAGCACGTTCGGCTGTCAGGGACGCTCGGCTGATCACGTCACGCGGCCTCGCGGCACTTGGAATTCCAGGGGCTTCGGGGTCCCTTTCTCTCAGAACCAGTGGGATTATGGGTATTTCACACAGACAGCACAATCGTGTAAAGGCATTTCGACTTACCCTTCATTGTTTTGAATGGAGAGAACAACGCAGAAGTACGCAAGCTGTATAGTCAGCATAGCAAAGCTCCAAAGTTCAAATTGTTTGAACTTTCATTTGTGTGCTTGATCATATGGATGCAAATGAATAATTACTGCTGCATGAACTATCATAAGATGGCAGAGTCTACTGGTCGAAAAGTCTGAAGGTTAAGTGCATATTTTTGTAATAACACCTACTTTCAATTTTTTTGACCTTTTATTTATACTGAGATGAGGTAGTTAAACCACACGCTCATAATGTACCACAATCATAAAATAGGTATGAGAAAGCTATTTGTGGAAGTTTCTTTCTGAGTTACAGAAAAATACCCTTCTTGTGAGTGATAACATTCTTTGAGCTTGTCCTAATAGAAAGCTGACCAGCTGTGTGCGCATGTGCACTTCCTGTGTGCGCATGTGCACTTCCTGTGTGGGAGACCTATTAGTCCCCTGAGAATTTATTGTAGCTGTGGGGACCCGTGTTTGAGGACCCATGCTACGTTTACCTAATTGCGTTGTAATGTGTATGTCTAAATCCAGTCATAACAAAAATATCTATTTATCACATGATCAGACTTCATTC
Organism: Ilyophis sp. 1 JC-2022; assembly: GCA_022702515.1. Taxonomy (NCBI): domain Eukaryota; kingdom Metazoa; phylum Chordata; class Actinopteri; order Anguilliformes; family Synaphobranchidae; genus Ilyophis; species Ilyophis sp. 1 JC-2022. Next base: position 125,858,694 of record CM040404.1, read on the forward strand.
AGTGGACATGACCTGATGAATTTAACCCGCCTGTGCTATGCTCTCTGACAGAACTGACTTTACGTTTACCACTCTGAACCGATCGCGCAAAGACGGAAGAGGTGGAACGCAAGCGAGAGCCAGCTCTGTGGGATCGGGGCGGGATTACTCGGGCAGACACGGGCTGTAGGGAAGCACACAGGAGCGGCACAGAAAGCGCAGGGAACGAGAGAGCTCATCGGAGCGTCGAGGCCTTGGCAGCGCTAACCCCTAAAGGGAAACGCGGGCTCGCTTATACTCTCAGCGAGCTCCTTACAGAGTTACCAGCGCGGCTCAGGGAGAGAGGAGACTCAGACGCTGAGCATATTAATTAGGCTCCTGCGGAACACCAGACATTACCCATAAGGCTGTCTTTTCATACGGAGGTTATTACAAAGGCAGAGCATCATACTCGACAACAATTACAGCTATTTATCTGGATAAGTGTGGCAGTGGGTGAAATATATCACCGTATTAAAGAAACAATTATATATAAAAAAAGAAATTTGTTTCATAATTGCTCTTATGATATGCACATCCGTTGCAAGATAATAAAGAAATAATTAAAAGCACTATCATCATGGTGTAGCTGAAACTGAATGGTGGAAGTGGAAGTGGGAGGTGGGGGGGGGGACCAAAGAACCAATAGAAAGTCAGAAGAGCTGTGCCCTGCTAATTATGACATAGCAGCTACTGCCAGAGAGTCAAAGTGGTGGAGCTGAGATAAATTATTCATGCCTGGGCCCAAGCAGGACAAATCAATAGAGAAGTGCAATTAATGGAGTCAAAAAACAGTGCCCCACTTTCATCCATTAACTGGGCCAACGGTAGACGCTTGTGCCATCCTGAGCGCCCGCAATTTATTAAACAAAACAAACACAAACAAAGCACAGGCGAGGAGAAATAAGTGAGGTCTGTTTTATTTATTTACAGTTTTCCAGCCCTGGGTTCTCTGAATACAAAAAGGGGAACTGGGAATACCGAATGAATACAAGCGATTGTGCTCCCTTCTTTATAGATCCCCAGAGGTGATGTAACGCAGTAAGTTTAAATGAGCTGCCATCCCTGCTCTCGCTAAACAAGCAAGCTCTTAAAACTCCACGCGCGTGCATTTCGTCTCCGAGCAGGAAGCAGTCTCCCGGGAAGCTTTTTCGGAAAAGAAAAAGTAACAATTGACCTTTCCTTTTTTATCCCCCTGTCTTTTTTTGTTTTTCCTTTCTTTACTCCTGCAGATTTAAGGGTCGAGCTGTACACGCTTCACGGGGTGTTAGGGCGGGGCTGAGAGAGTCATCGCTCCATGGTGTTGAACACCTTTTTTATTCCTCTCCTATATGTTCGCCTGCCTCACAGCTAGGATCTCTGCACAATGCTAAATGCATTGAGTTTATAACTTACACACAAATAAACTGCCAATGATTAATAATCAGAGTGTGAAATAACTTATTTAAAGTAGAAGATGCCTTTATCCATAGCGATTTACAATTTTACACACTATCCATTTAAACAGCTGGACATACTACTGAAGCAATTCATGGTTCAGCACAGCTGCTCAAGCGTACAGTGGCAGTGCCCCGTCTGGGAATTGAACCTGCGACCTCTGATTTACGAAGCCCAGTTCCCTAACCATTCCCTCTGGCAGTGCGCAACCTATAATCACATTTCACCTTCACGGGATTCATTTAGAATAACTGTTCCCTTATGCTTGCAGTGATGCCCAAAACACAACGGGATCTGATATTTCAAGCCTTTTTCCAGGGCTTGTTTTTTCTCTGGCTTGTCTAACTGACCTCAGATCAGCACAAAGTTGCACAAGTTGGAAGTGTTCCCTCTACAGCTGATCTTGCTCAGCTTAACGATCGTCCTCATCCCGGATGAGCCATTCCCATTCCCATTCCTTCGGTTGGAGATAGAGGGGACAGCATGTGCAACGCGTCTTCTTCCAAAAGAAACTTTCCATTCTGCTGGAGGATGCAACTGTGCAACACGGTCCAGATGGTAAAATATGTTTGGGCTTCTCTTCATCTCCGTTGGTTACAGGCTCGTAGGTGCAACAGAGGCCTGCAGATTGTGGATGCGTCCGCCATCGGGGTTAGTTAAAACGGTATCATGTTGAGTCCACCATCGGGGTTGGTTAAAACGGTATCATGTTGATGCTGCTTCTAGGAGCAGTTTTATTTTTATTTTTTTTGCTGGATCCAAGCCGGAAAGAGGCTTTGTGAGGATTATGGCGACAACTCGCTTGAAATGAGAAGAGCTTCTGCTGATGTTGTTAAAAAAAAAAAAACTCAAATCAAGCGAACAAATAAAAAGAATCTCGCATTGCTGAATAATTACTTATTTTGATCCCAAAGCTGCAATATTCTGAGTTTGTGAGGTAGCTTTAGTTGGTATTTCATAGGGTTCAAATCAAATAAGAAACCCGCTTCTCTTTTATAAAACTTTTCTTTAGAACTGTAGCATTCGGTAGGGTTGACTGGAAATGCACCGTAACACACTCCTGCTGTTTATTTTGAAGATTAGCACATTACATTTTAATAATGGCAAAATTCTGTGCCACTGTCAGACACAGCTGCAGGGCACAGCACAAGGTTGGGACTGAACACTTTCAAATCCTGCAAGAAATATGAAAACGAGGGTGCATTCTCTGGCAACGTTTGAAGATGTGAAAAATTACAAATAGAAAAAAAGCGAGCAAAAAAGAACAAACTTGCATCACACACACAAAATACACAAAAGTAATAATGAGCGTTAGAGACTGCCTTTAACACGTTTACTGCCATCTCTGAGAAAAATTAAAGTTTTTTCACAAGCGTCAGACGGGGCTGTGCAGAGCCGTGATTTCACAACACGCCATCTAGGCAAACGTATCACTTCAGTATAACTCCAAGTAAAAGACTGACTGCATCAGGCGCACTGCTGTGAGGCTGATCCTCAAAGTCACACTCGTGCCCTTTTCCGTGGATTTCAACGCGCAGGTAAAATCGTCTCTCGGCAGCGCACTATCCCGAGCAGGTACTGCCTGACAACACGCAATGCGGCAACTAATTCAGAGCTGCTGGAGAGGAGCTCATTGAGGGAAAAAAGAGAAGAATGAGAGTACATCGAAAAGCATCTCTCCACCTGCCAGCCCCACTGAAACTCTTGTGAAGCAGCAAGACGTGACATTTTACCTGATACCCACACCCGTGTGCCCTGTGAAGTGTGTGTAATACGCGTGCCCTGTGAAGTGTGTGTAATATATGTGCATCCTGCATGGTGTGTGTAATATATGTGTACCCTGTAAAGTGTGTGTATTATATGTATAACCTGTATGGTGTGTGTAATATATGTATAACCTGTATCGTGTGTGTAATATATGTGTACCTTGTAAAGTGTGTGTAACATACTGTATGTGCAACCTGTATGGTGTGTGTAATATGTGTGTAACCTGTAAAGTGTGTGTAATATATGTGTAACCTGTATAGTGTATGTAATATATGTGTACCCAGTAAAGTGTGTGTATTATATGTATAACCTGTATGGTGTGTGTAATATATGTGTACCCTGTAAAGTGTGTGTAATATATGTGGAACCTGTATGGTGTGTGTAATATATGTGTACCCTGTAAAGTGTGTGTAATATATGTGGAACCTGTATGGTGTGTGTAATATATGTGTACCCTGTAAAGTGTGTGTAATATATGTGGAACCTGTATGGTGTGTGTAATATATGAATATGTGACTGAATCTGTTCTCCAATATCACGCGACTGAGAGCAGCCAGCTCTAAAAACGGTCTGTGTGACGATTACATCATCATATGTAATGATAAATGCATGAAAGAGGGAAATGATGTGTTACGAGGGAAAAGGGAAATGGTGACACACCCCAGGATGCATCTGGCTACCAGGATGAATTATAGTCTAGTCTGAGTCCAGTTTACTGTCTGGTCTGCTCCACTGGGTGAAGAGTCAGATAAAATCCCCTCTACCCCAGATGATCATTTCAACCAGCAGCCTTTTACACAAATGGAATACAATGCAATACATTGAAAGACAATAAGTTATCAAGATCAGAAAAATATATTGTCGGCACTTATAAATACAATATAAATATAAGAATAAATATACATTTACTTCCGCTTTCAGATACTGAAGTATCGTTTCAAAAATGAATTGCCATTAATTGTTTTTAGCATTATATACTGCAATAAGTCCATATATTGCATTGCAGTATATTGCATTTTTATAAAGGGCACGGAGGCTGGGTTGCTGATCAGCAGTGACACAAAGGTTTTATTGGCAAAAGCATGGTCATATACAACTGAACACAAGAGTGAGCCCTATCAGAGACCAATTAGGGCACTCCGATTAACTCCAGAAACAACAATGAGCCATAAACTAACAAAGGGACAGTAAACTACATAACCATTCATGATTCATATCTAATCTAAGAGTGAACAAGCTAAATAGGTGCATTTAGCCAAGAACAAACATATAGTTTAAGATCATTATAAATAGGCCTTCATAAAACCCAAATATACGATAGGTTATCAAAACGTCGAAGTGTTCAAATTCTCTGTGGGTTGCAGCTTGAATTATGCATTTGCATGAATGTGTGTGTTTGTGTGTGTGTGTCATAAGAAGCGCACATTGCTGTGGCGCTGTTAACACGGACTTCACACTGGCGTGGTCAACATTTAAGATCAAGCTGTAAGTTATGGTGTTTGTCTAAATCTTTATTCTCAAAAACCAGGTGGTAGACCACGTGTCAGACTTATTCACGCTCGATATACATTACTGGTTGATGAGGAAATGTGTACCAATAGAAAGCGGCCATGTTACTTTAGCAGCGACTGATTCCGTGACAGCGATTTGAGCAGCACATTGGCCTATGAGTAAGAGCTGAAAACAATCAATGCTTTTCCAATTCCACTGATACAGAATATAGCACAATTACTGTCAGCAGGAGAGAAACTCAAACACACCCATTCAGGCACGGCACGCACACTCACAGAAATAGCTGTCATAAACAACCTGTAAAAATCTATAGTTTTTCTCCTAAACTACTGTGAAATCATGCAATTCTTTGAAATGAAAAAATTCAATTAGCATGGAAATGTGGATGTGAATTACATTTTGTGGAAAACACATCTAACACTGAGCCAAACTCCTGATTTAATCACGTGTATGACTGTGTATAGGGGACATCACAGAATTCATTGCAATTTAAGACATTTGTGCTAAATCATCTCTCTAATAATAACACCAAGAACACTACTTCATAGGTTTAACTTCATAATTGTGACCCGCTCTGCAGTAATGAGTCGGATGTCGCATAATGTTTACACGTACAGGGCGACTGAATGTTGTGGGGTGATTTTTATTCTGAAAATATATTTTTATTTTTATTAGTTTGTTTTGCTTTTTTTATATCCATATTCTCAGATAAAACCGAAAGAAGTATTGATTTTGATTCCTAAAGTTGTTTTATTAAAGGATTTTGTTGACTCTTTTGTTTCAAGTACATTTTTGTCTTTGCTGTGATGTGTAAAATTTGCGCGTTTTCGCCCCTCTTGTGATCGTCTTTATATTCACCCCCGTTACATTTTTGGTATCAACATTTTGGTATATGGGTCCAATATTGTGGTCTAAAAAGCTTGTTTTTTTCTTATGTGGCTTTTTGACATTTGTGAAAAATATATTATTTCAAAAAATCATAAAAAAGCAATGAAATACCCAGGAGCGCTCCAAAATACACCAATTTGAAGCTCATTCTATGCTCTTTCAAGCCATATGAATAACTCCATTTTTTGTTTTGGCCACATCATACTCATTTTTGTAGAGTGGGTCACAATGTACTTAAACCGCTGTATTTCAGGAACCCATAATAGGGTTTTCCGCTTGTTACTCAAGGATTTTGCAATAGTACAAAATAAACATTTACATTTATACTCAACAGGCTTCTAGTTTGTTAATGAAATAGATTTTAAAATATGCACTACTGTGCTGTAACATTTGCTCATAGGATTGTAATCTATTGAGGTACCCACACACACACACACACACACACACACACACACACACACACGCACGGATGCAGATACACACACATTAAGTCTCAGTTTCCATCTTTCCCCATATGAGCAGTCTTATACAGCTGCACTGTGCAAATTGCCTGCATCATGGCATGCCCAAGCCTTTTCCATCCACACATCCACACATCCACACAAAGAGAGGCAACCTTCAGCCGGCTTCTGCTCAACTGCACTTCACTACACTCTAAACTTGCACCCCTGAGGAAAGGAGGCAAAATAAAAGGGCAATAGGTGAACAATGCTAAAAGGGTTAAAGAATCCTTGTTAATTAGGTTCTCGTTGTGGAGAAGAAAAGCCCCCTCGAGTGCAGAACGCCAGGGAAGACCATGCAATCGCTCGCTTTCTGTGGCTGGAGCCGAGGCAGCGCTCAGAACGTTTCATTTAGAATGACTAGTCATACCTACCTCTTCAGTCATATCTGTGCCACCTGCACCCACTGTGTGTGTTATTCATATGTGCTCACCTGCACCCACTGTGTGCGTTATTCATATGTGCTCACCTGCACCCACTGTGTGCGTTATTCATATGTGCTCACCTGCACCCACTGTGTGCGTTATTCATATGTGCTCACCTGCACCCACTGTGTGTGTTATTCATATGTGCGTTATTCATATGTGCTCACCTGCACCCACTGTGTGTGTTATTCATATGTGCGTTATTCATATGTGCTCACCTGCACCCACTGTGTGTGTTATTCATATGTGCTCACCTGCACCCACTGTGTGCGTTATTCATATGTGCTCACCTGCACCCACTGTGTGCGTTATTCATATGTGCTCACCTGCACCCACTGTGTGCGTTATTCATATGTGCTCACCTGCACCCACTGTGTGTGTTATTCATATGTGCTCACCTGCACCCACTATGTGTGTTATTCATATGTGCTCACCTGCACCCACTGTGTGTGTTATTCATATGTGCGTTATTCATATGTGCTCACCTGCACCCACTGTGTGTGTTATTCATATGTGCGTTATTCATATGTGCTCACCTGCACCCACTGTGTGTGTTATTCATATGTGCTCACCTGCACCCACTGTGTGCGTTATTCATATGTGCTCACCTGCACCCACTGTGTGCGTTATTCATATGTGCTCACCTGCACCCACTGTGTGTGTTATTCATATGTGTGTTATTTATATGTGCTCACCTGCACCCACTGTGTGCGTTATTCATATGTGCTCACCTGCACCCACTGTGTGCGTTATTCATATGTGCTCACCTGCACCCACTGTGTGCGTTATTCATATGTGCTCACCTGCACCCACTGTGTGCATTATTCATATGTGCTCACCTGCAAGCTAGAGCCTGTGTTACACCCTACAGGCCACACACAGTACAACAGGACAGCCAGCGACTATTTTACACCCTACATGCCACACACAGTACTACAGGAGAGCCAGTGACTATTTTACACCCTACAGGCCACACAGTACTACAGGAGAGCCAGTGACTATTTTACACCCTACAGGCCACACAGTACTACAGGAGAGCCAGTGACTACTTTACACCCTACAGGCCACACAGTACTACAGGAGAGCCAGTGACTATTTGACACCCTGCAGGCCACACACAGCACTACAGTACAGCCAGTGACTATTTTACACCTTACAGGCCACACAGTACTACAGGGAAGAGCTAGAGCCAATCGGAGAGGCACACAGATACCTGAAAACAACTGGTCACCTGGGGCCATGCTGATGTGTTATTGGGAGTAAGTAATGTAGTGGTAACCCGGAGAACACTGGCAGGACATGACAAGGCCACTGTGGACTCCCAGTCATAGTCAGCTAATGATATCATAATCAGCTGATGACATCATAGCCAAATACATGGGAGAGCGCCTTTTCTGACACAGCTACTCACTCATTCTACTTGGTTCTCTGATATGGTTTCAGTGACGAGGTCGTCCATAGTTTTGGCAGTTAGGACCCTACTTCTTTCACCTCTCAGTCTCTAACTTCAGAAATTAGAAAATGTAACCGCTTTGTATAAGAATCATTTTGCCTCCTCACAGTAATTGAAAGCATTAGTTGACTTAACAATATTAAAAAATTTAAATCTTGAGAGGTGAATACAGGATGGTTATTCCTCATGGCACGCATATCTATTTCTGATATAATGTGATAAAATAATCCCTCAATAGGCATTAAAAGTGTCTAATTAAGATTAATTAACAGCTCGTAACAATTCTGGGGTTTCAAATGTGATTGATTCAAGCATATGTAGAGGGACACCCATGATGGATTTAAAAAACCCCTGGGCTCCTGTCATTCGCACATCACAGGAAGATAAATATGAATAAAATAGTTCCCCGTTGTGCTGTAGTCCATTAAGTCACATACAGTAACAGTAGTGCTCCGTGTTACAAGTCATCTGCAGTGGCTCGGCCAAAGATGCAGAGATAATGATAGTTTCTGCCGCCTTGGATATGCCATCCAATCATTTCCTTAGCGTGTTCAAAACAACCATAATACATCAATCAGAAGCTTTCAACCTATGTGTATTACACAGTTACGCAGTAACGCCCAATGACGCTCACACTACAGCAGTGACGCTCATCGCAACCTCGGCTGGAGGGCGAAAGCAGGTTAAGTCAGGTTAAGTCACCACTACTTTTAATCACACAAGATGGGTTCGCACAGACATGCATAAAAGCAAGACATTTCACATGCGGATTAATTTTCTTTAATGAGATTTTTTCCCATTTTCTCCCAATTTGATAGCCAATTGAACCCCTATTCTAATTCAATTACCCCTGTGTAGCAACCGCTATACAACCCTGTCAGCCGGTAGTAGGAAGGAGGGCACCACGTCCTCTACAGGGCGTGACTCCTTGAGCTCCTGACCACGATTCCAACTCGCCCAGGGCCGTTCTGTGCACAGCGATTCTCTCCGAGCCCCTCCCCCCACCCGGGAGCAAGCGCCATTTGTCGCTCCCACAGGGCACTGGCCATGCTCGGATCTGGCAGGACCGGGGATCGAACCCCCGATCCTCAGGGTGCAACCGCACAGACAAAGTCTGCACCTTAGACCACTGCACCACCGCGGCGCCCTCACGTGCGGATTCATTTAGCAGAGTCCCAACTGAGCAGCAGGTGGCGCTGGTGCGTGATGTGAGAACGCCATCCCGGGCGGCTAAAACCCTTCCCCCGGGCAGCTAAAGTTAGAGCCAATCATACGCTGTACTGTTGGGCTGCTAACCATAATCACCATTGGCACAGTCTGGATTTGATATCAGAATGTGGGGTCCATCCATGCACTGGAACGGTTACTAAAAAGGACTAGCAACCCAGCAGCCTCAAGCAAGAGATTCTTGATATCACTGTTTGGTGTTGGATTCCTGATATCACTGTTGGATTCCTGATATCACTGTTTGGTCTTACTACCCAACAGTATGAAACTAGAGACAAAAACAGAAAGAACTTAAGTTATCTTTATCAGCTGCAACTTCCAATAATTAAGTACAAAGGTGCCAAACAATATTAAAGCATCACGAGAAAGACTTGTGTTGACTTAAGGAAAAAAAAATAGTCAAGTCAAAAAAGTGTTCTATGCATCCAGTTCTTAAAGAATGCTGGAAGAAAAAGGAATTCACATTCCATTCAATGATGAAGGAAGACGTGAAGAGAAGCCACCTCCCTTGGTAAATACAATGCAGAGCTCTTCAGTACTTCAGGAAGCTTTGACAAGTCTGCTTCCGGCTTCGCACTTTAGACACTGACGCAACGCTAGTTAAGCTTTCCAAAGAGGAAAACGGTCCCAGAAGACACGTTAAAATAAAATGTAGGCGCAGTTAGCAAGAAACACAGTCAATTCAAATGAACTTTTTTTCCCCCCTGAAAATGCTGCCATACAAACAAAGCAACAACGCAAGGTCTTTCAGTCAAGTGGCTATTCCCTTCGGCTCTGTTGTTTTTGTTTTTGAATCTCTTTTGTTCTTTTATTCTTGTTTTTTCCCCAAAGAAGAAATCCTTTTTGGCCAAACATTGTTTACCGATTTTATAATATGCATATGAAATGAGTCTTTAATAAAAAAAATAAAAAGTCTTTAAAACTGTGATTGAATTTCAAGGGCCAACCGTGGCCGGGATTCCCAGAGAGAGGCGTTTAAATTGGCGCGTCTACCAGGGAGGGAGGGTTTCACTTGGCTTCTATCCCCTGCCTCATCAGTCTGACAGGACTCCACTGGCCAATCAGAAGACGTGATGTCACAATGAGTACCCAGACCTATGGTACTCCGGAGGGAAAGGGGGGGAAAGAGGTGTTTGTTCGTTTGAGAGTCTAACGGCGACAAGATTACACTCTTTAAACGTGATGTCACTTCCTGTAACTTCGCCACATGTCATTCTATTGGTTGGCACGTGTCTGGGATCTGAATTAGCTGCACTTTGCACTGGGAGACAATGGTGGTGAAAATCATCGGCGTAAAATCTATGAATAGTCTTACACGGCTGGAGCGAAGTAATGCTGTGACAACAGCTCTATTTTAGCCTGTTGCTACTCCTAGCAATATTTATATAAAGCTACAATACACAACAATTCTCAAAACCTACAAACAAGGAGCTGAAGCCAGGGAACACAACAGCATCTGGCCAATACAACCAACGCTAATAACACAATCGGTATGCCCATGCCTTTTATAATCACTGCATTCATTCTGTCCATACAAAATTATAATGAGCTGTTTAATGCAAGTTATAACCCATAATGAATTGTTGCACAGCTTGGTGTCCTATTTTTACACAACTGCGCTGCCGATAGGCCGACACACCATAACAGAAACTCGCATCATAAAAACAGAAAACCACTTTGCAATTATAAATATTCATCAGAGGCACCTGTGGGACAAATATGCACAAATGGTTATGGAATAATTTTTTTTTTTTAAATCTCAGGTAAACTAAACGGGCTGCAACAATATCTCCTGACATTCTCTCTCTCTCTCTCTCTCTCGCTCTCTCTCTAATTGCCTCTCATTTTCTATCTCTCTATTTCTCTCTCTCCTCTGGAGAAGTGGTGGAGAACGTCAAAGCAGCGTGTGACAGGCGGTGTCTGGGTGAGGCGGGCAGCGGGAGAGTGGGGGATTGTGGGGGTGGGGGATGAACAGAGGGAGACACACAGACCCCCGCCCAGGAAGAATAACCTCCAGTCTCTGGTAAGGTATCTCTGCCTGGAGTCAGGAGGCTCTCGGCCTGTCAGGGGAAGCCGTATCCCTCCTCCCTCCTCGGCCTGTCACGCACATTAATACACGGGCGGAGGACCTCCGAGATAACCTTCCGCCCGGAGATCTACACCTACACGCCCGTGTTCATCACCAGGTCAAAGGGTCACAAAGCCTTCCTGTTTATGTTTAATACATGACGCAGCAGAGCGCAGGCCTGTGGGGGAGGGGAGGAGGAGAGAAAAGCGGAGGGGGGAATTTATTTATTTTTATTTATTTATTTATTTTACATGAGCTTGCTTTTTTTTAATGATAGTCCATAGACCCCACGTCTAACACAAATAGAGCATGATAGTCCATGAGTGCAATTCACAAGCTGTGACATATTTTAAAAGGGAATCATTTTAGAACATTCAAGGCGAACACGGACGACATTTTTCTGTCTCGGAGACAAGAGGTTGAGCTCGTCAAGGCACTCCGCGTCTGCATCAGCACAGTTCCATCAGGGCTAACGGAGATTACAGTTTGTGCTTTCAAATGAATGCGTATAAATGACTGCTGGATAGTGGGATAAAATAAGCGTGGCAACAAAGGCGTCCAAAGGTGCATACGGCTCAGGGCTACGTGACTCATTAAACACGGTGACTGTTCACCCCGCTGAAGATTTGGGTGAGTAAGCATCCACCTACAACACCTACAGCACACTCACAACGTTAGATCACAAAGGCGTCCTGCTGCGCTACAATGACACACGCACCTAAGTAACCACAGGCCAAGTTCGCAGATCGTTATCGAGCCGGTGCTGGCAACAATAATCTACGTTCATTACAAAGAATATAATCAAACTGTTACTCCCTGGTGGTACGATCTTATCTCATTTGTTCTGCTACGGCCTTGTTTTGACAGGTGAATAACAAGCTGGGCGTGTTTTAAAATGGCAGAGTAGTTAAATCGTATTCAGAAAGAAATTACAAACCACAACAACAACAATACTAAGGTTTTTTCAACAGGTTTTGACCCAGGGACCCCCACCCAGGCTCAAAGGCATCTTGGGGACCCCCACCCAGGCTCAAAGGCATCTTGGGGACCCCCACCCAGGCTCAAAGGCATCTTGGGGACCCCCATCATACGTTAGGTTGTATTAAAAGAAATACGTACATAAGGGTTGTATTTGTATTTATTTTTAAAAAGCTTTTTGGGTGGGGTTGATCGCGAACCCCCTGTTGAAAACCCAGGCCGTAAGCCATAGACACTCCTAAACAGACAACCCGGAGAGCTGTTTAAATACCTCTAGGTACCAAGACACCACACTGGCAGAAATCAACTCAATGAAAAAAAAGATTAAAAAGAGAAACAGCGCAGGCTGACGATGCAGAATAAACGGTGTGTAATTTCAGACATAATTCTGCAGCACATACAGTTTATTTGCCATTTGTTGAAGTGAAAGCAGAAGCTTATTTGCACTGTTGAGGTCACTATATTTTATTTCCTTTATAGTTTTTTATTTATTTATTTATTTTTTTTGCTTGGTGTGCAAAATGCAAGATGGCTACGTCCTTATTTCTAAATCCAGATCCCAGACTGTGTGAAACTTCAACCAGCGATTCAGCACCAGCTGGGATGTCCATCGCCTTACATGAATAACCCATTTCCTGTGCCGTGCCTGTGTTATCTACAGAAGACAAGAGGACAATACTTTGAACAGAGTAGTAACCCACCCACCCTCTCTCTCTCTCTCTCTCTCTCGCTCTCCCTCTCGTACTCAAGGATGAGCCCAGTGCACCTAGATGGAAGAATCATTCAAACCGCACAAAGAACAGAGTGGCAACCATGGACAAATAGTCGCTGTTGCCATGGTTTCGGTTACCGAGACCCCCCCCCCCATGTTTCCCCGGCTGGGGTCGTCACCTGACATAAAAGCACCGAGGTGCAGTTCTGGGACGGGCTTGGCCTCAGGCCCGTCTCCATCTGGCAGAGAGAAAGAGCGGTGGCCCAGGTGTGGTGTAAAGGCACACCAGGGCAAACGGGTTGTGCTTTTTAGGAAACTCCTCCGGGGTTCACTTTCATACGACACTCAAAGGTCAACAACACACAGAAGGAGCCAAAAAAGAGAAAATATACCTACCATCTGCTAACCTGCCTACTCACAATGATTGTGTAGTATTTTTCTTAAAAAGACAAAAAAAAGACAAGTCTAAAGGCTTTTTTATTTTTATTTTATATATATTTTTTTTACACAGCATGAAACCACGCCCAGATATTACCAAGAGATCAAGGCTAACAAAGAAACACACTCCGGTAGGCAGTGAAACTCCTTCTACTGGTATAGTTCTGTTGTTCGTAAAATAATCCCACACATATTAAAGAAATAGAACTGACCTGTGACTCAAAAAGAAAAAGGTAGACAGCTAAATGCAAAGTGCAGCTGCATCCACCTGTTTCTATGTGTGAAAGCCGTTGTTTCATATTTCACTGGACCAGTTTCTGTAAGCACACTTTCAATAACCATAAGAACGACGGGAAGGTTTTGAGTGACATCTTTAGTTCAAACTGATACAAATTAGAGAGTCCAATAAGGCCAATGTTTGTGAGAAACTATGTTTCCTTGCAACTGAACTATATCAAACGTAACATTCTACTTTGTTTACCGATGACATCAATTTAATGAAGATGGATGCAACAATTAAAACAGCAGCAATTTTTTGACCACAGACTTTCTTTTAAATGTGTGTGTTTGCGTGTGCACGTGTGTGTGTGTGTGTGTGTGTGTGTGTGTGTGTGTGTGTATGGGCAGTGACATAAAACATGTGGGACACAAAATACCTCCTCCTCTCTGATCCCCAAAGGGGTAGTGAATTCACACGTGGAAGGAGGAAGGGGATGAGGTGCAGGGGGGGTGGAGGCCATTGACTCTCCCAGCTCCTTCCTCTGCATTATTTCTTAATGATCGCGACAGGGAAGCGGATGAAGAAGCAATTACAAGCGAGGAGGCGTTGGAAGCCACACTCCCATCTGGTGCTGGCCATTCTCTCTCTCTCTCTCTCTCTCTCTCTCTGTCTCTCTGTCTCTCTGTCTCCTATTATTATATTTTCATTGCAATTTGTATATTTTGTTGAACTGTCACAATAAAAGTGGCCTTAAATTCAATTCTCTCTCTCACTCTCTCTCACTCTAGGCATGTCAGGATGAAGGAATGGCCTGAGGGCTCGCAGCAATGCCAAACTATCCGCTAATCCTGGGGGCACAGACAGAGCAGGGTGGTGTCTGACACAATCAGTATCAGTTTCCCAACCCGCCACAACCCACCACCACCCCTGACACCCCCCGAATGACATCTTTCCCGCAGGGAGTAACTCACAGCAGCCACAGAGCCCCCACACTGCCCCAAGCGCTGTAAGCAGAGACCTTTCACCCACCCACTCATCTCTAGTGCATTAAAGTGCCCTGGCTGCAAATGGAACATCTCCAAAGAACAATACATTTTCCAGACCGCAGTGTATGAAGCCTAAAGGACGGCATTGTTTTGACAATGAAGCGAAGTGCAACGTTTTCTGATTTTGCGCGACAGTCCAGGGAGCATCTGAGACGACTCGTCCGCTTGGCGTCTCGTCGCTCGATGAATTAAGTGGCGCAACGATGCTCCTGTGATCTAGATTTTAACCTTTCAATACTTGGCGACTGTTACTGCCCAAATAAACCCCTCACGGCTATAAATATAACAGAAGCTGTACGTATTCATCCGGGCAGGACGCTGAGAAAGGTTGCTTTTCTAGCTTCGCACCACAAACGGGCTCTCCGTCATTGTCTCTATTTCAGTGCCAGTCTTGTGAAAATGAGAGGAGAAGGTTAAAGATTATTTTTATCTGGAAAGGTTGAGAAAAATCTTCCCCTGCCATGTGAGCCACTGCTCACGCGACGGTGACGTCTCTTCCCTCCCGCCATTTTCACAACCTTCTAGCGCTGCTTTTTCTTCTGCTTCTTCTTTCAAACGGCCCACGCATCTGAGAGAGTGGCCTCTGCCATTTTACCACCACGGGGTACCCCAAGAGGGGAGCTGGAATGAGACGAGGGGGACTTATTTCCACAAAGCGCATTTTCTTGTCGTGAACCCAACCGCAAGACCTCCGCTGACAAGAGGGCCGCCGGACGGCGATCGAGCATGAAGTCGTTACAGGCAGCCTAAATAGAAAAATATATATTTCTTTTTTTCTACAAAAAGCTTAGCACCTACTGGTTTAGCAGAATGCCCACACTGGCTGTAGAAACTATTCTGTGTAGATTAAGGTGGGTGGGGGGTAAAATCTTCATAAAAGCTAACCAAACAGATCTTGAATGCTAGCAGGATTCCGATTTTTTAACAAGTGTGGAAGCGGACAATTTGTTCGACGACCGATACATACAAACTGCCCTCACTGAACATTGTGTTATGTTGGCCATCTTTAATATTCTATAATTAGCACTTTCAGGCCCTTTTGCAGATCATAAATAGACTTGTTATGGCTACAATCATATGGCTATTTGATACTTTGCACATTTTGAAAAGAAAATCTGGTTCACTTCCAATGAAAATAGCTTTTCGGAAATGCTATATAATTTGATCCTAATGTCTATACATCTATCAAACATACAGTAGAAAGGCAGAAATGAAATATCAATCTCCCGCCTCTGCTTCAAGTTAAAACCAGATAATGACTGAAAGCTTCCCAGTAATGAGCTTTAACACAGCCCCTGCTGGACTCCATCTATATTTCATGAATGATAAAGATTTGTGGGTGTAGCGTCCCTGTAAGCAGACTGTAAATGTCACATCAGGCACAAACACTGGCTATCAAATGCTGTGGTTCTGAAGATTTAGAATTTGCTTAAATAGTCTGGCAGGGAGAACATTTATATCTACAGAAACTTTTGAATATTTAAAATCTGTGCTTTTCAAGAAGATATTGTTTCCAGGGAACAAGCATTTGTTCATAGGAAAATCTGCTATATCACTCTATATTTTTCATCTGTGTCAGAATCCGAATCATCTTCTAGACTAGATTCTCCAACAGCCGGAATATCTGTGTTTTCATCTGATCTGCTGAATTCAAGTGATCTTTTGCCTCCAAGAGACCAGATGGTAAAAATTTTGTGGCTCTTTGATTGATTTCTGTAGAAACCTGTAGAGATGGTAACAGCTGTTCAAATTCAAGGGGAAACTCTCTAAAAGCATTGCATTAATTACTGCTAATCTCCACAGAACAACCAAAAAAAAAAAGATTCATATCATAAATGTGACTCAGATTCATATCATAAACGTAACACAAGATTATTCAAAATCATGATGATTCAAAATTCAAAACAATTCTCAAAGGCATTATTCCTGTCATTCAGGAAGCTTTGCTCTTCAAATAGAACGGCTTCAATTTGACCATTTCAAAGCAATAAACCATCAAATATTTCCGGCTGGGTATACATAAATCACTTCTCTGTCATTTCTCATGTTCAAGGTACAGGCCGAGCTAAAATAAATTAGTACAAACTTCATAAACACTGCAACTGTAAAGCACGCAGTAAGCTTTAGGGTGAAGCACACAACACAAACATAAATTCCTTCCTTCCGTTTACATCCGATTCCTCCTACATTAATAAGCAAACGCATCACGCAGGAGTGAGTAAGCCATTTGAACCTGCAGGCAGACAACATTAAGCAAGAACTCATAACAGCACGGCTGACCGTGCCAGTGTTGACTGTGGTTAGCAGCGCTGCAGGACTACACGTAATTATCCCTAGCACCACCCATGGAGGAAGGGTTTCAGTCAGCGAGGATGATGAAGATATAGCATTGCACGCCAGGCACCTCCACTTGTCGATCGGGCGCTCGCCGCTTGTCTGCTGAGCTACACATGAAGCGTCTTCCTCCAACGCGTGTCTGCGTGAGCCCAATTTGTCAACCGCGGTGTGGGGAAAAAAATGACATTGAGTGCTTCAAAGGAGAGCGTATTTGGCCCTCCTCATTCGATAACAGAGGTTGAAAAGTGTGTTGCGGCTTGAGCCTGATTGGGCGTTTCCAACTCTGAGAAAAATGGGGAAAAGCATGAAAAAACAAAAAAAACAATAACATGGCTACCTCCTTATGGGTGACCTCGAGTAGAGTTTCAACACCCCTTGTGATTGTTGGCTCAGGAAGTGCCAAACGGCACTGAGAAAAACTCTCCTCCTCAGAGCGAATACCCTGAAAGCCTCCATTGAAAGGGAACGCTGTATCCAGGCCCCATTGCCCCCGTCTTCATACATTACCCACGGTTTGCACCGCGCAACACAAAAACCCTTCCCCCATTGGTCATTCCAGGGCCACAAAAAATGTCAACTCATTGCACCCCCTCCAGGGCCTTCCAAATTAAATCAAGCTTATCAGTCCTAAGAACAGGATAAAGAGTTGCAATCCAATTAACAAGGACACACTTGCATTTTCAAGCATGGGGCACATTACAGTAAACTGGTTTAGCATAGATATATCCAGGCTCCAAGCCGGTGAAGAGATCAAAGCTTGCATTTGTTTATTTGGTGAGAGATAGATTTTTAATGATCAATGATAAGGAAACGGGGCTGATTGAGGGTCAAGTGATTTGTTTACGTTAATAAGCATTAGGCAGTAGGAGATAAAAAGTGGATGGATAAAAGTGGATGATAAGAAGTTACAGGAACTCGACAGTGCATTTTCCTTACAATACAGCGGAACACTGATTTGACTGCTACAGCTTTTCAGGTTCAAAACCTGAGGGATCTATCTACCTCTGTTCCTCACCTCCACGGCCACCACCAAGTTTCTCATGTCTCATACTACCCCTCTAATATGGCAGCAGCTCTCTCTAGATATACCGTCGTTTCAGCCCAACAGTGTGCTACCATTCCTAAACGTTCTAGAATGTCAAACATATCAGAATCATTCCAAACAAAGTCCTTTGCCTCCCTGAATCTAACTTTAACTCCTGCATTTCCTGAGTGTGGGAAGTAAATGGTTTAAGTTCAAATCAACCCTCTGGGTAAAACGGACAAAGACAAACAGCCACCAAAACAGGGCACCGGAATGCAGCCAATGTGTTCAATTTAAGCAGGAAATTGTGGATTCAGATAATGGTCTGAACATAATTATAATATTTTTCCAGAAGTCTCGTAAGATTTTAACACATAGGTATAATGTCAAAATAATCCCGTTGATAAATTTAACAGTATCATCATCTTTTTCAAGAATATATCAGTAGGAATAGAAAATGCTGGTCTAGTCTCAATTTGCGGAGCTCCTTCACTCTTTCCTGTAGGGAATAATCACTAGTCCTTGCATGCACACAGGCTCTTTGATAGACACTTTTCTTCAGGACTCCCCATGGAGGCCAGTCATGTTTTATGGACAGGCAGCAGTTTAATTTTGCAGTGTTGGCTTTTTGCGAAGTTTCAGAAAAAGATTATATTAATTTGACACACCAGCTTCGTAGATCAGATACTGCAGAAGCCATGGGTCCAACTGAGAGGATTTTAAGACAATCCCCGACATGTCGTCCCTTATTACACAATAATTTTGTCCTCCCAATGACAGACTACCAGTCCTCATCGTAAGAGATACACCTCTATTTTGTTTGGCACTAGCTCCTCTGAACGCACAAATATTGGTTGAAGGAGAATGGCCATGTAATAAAAAACATGTAAATTAAAAATTTTGTAAGACCATTTCTGACCTTGCCCTTTGACCGTTTCACCTTCAGGACCAACAGTAAGCGTCACTGAGGTCCATGTGCAAGAAGCCGAGCTGGAGACCGGAAATGGAAAAACCTTGAGCACAGCCTCTGTGAACCCAACCTTTGACCTTGTGACCTGAAAACTGATGAGGTCCTGGAACACAGTGATGATGGGGTCTCCCATAAATCTAATAAAAATCCATATATAATTGGTTGAGTTGGAGACCGGCCATTATGTGTGTGATACAAACCAATGGAAGACAAAAACCACACAAAAGCATAGATACCACATGAAATAACAACAGCACTTTAAACCTCTTTCAGTAGGCATAACAACAGTCACAAACATTTTTCCTGCTACTAGCAAGTGAAAACAATGAGACAGAAAGGTTTTCTGAGCACGTCTTGGAGATTGTGCAGGAGAGAAAAAACGTGTTTTCCTAATGATACAATCTGACCAACTGGGGTACATATTTACAATCTATAGGAAGGCTAATCAATGTAATTTATTCAGAATCCCAGCTGTGTGACTACAGCTGACTCTGCAACTATAACTTGGGAGAAAGCGACAGAATCTGATCACCCGGGCATCGGGAGCACAATTAGACTAGATAATGCTCTCCTCCATCCGGAGACATTAGGAAAAAGTGCTGCTTTGAGACAGTGAAGAAATGAAGACTCATTTGCTTCCTTCCTCCGAAACTGCTCGTTCTTTGCTTTGTCTTAACACTAGACGCATTATTGAGCAGCGCAACGCATTTCTATGAATGAGACTGCGTTTAAAGGCTTTGCCGTTTTGCTGTGTAACATATTTCTCTTGGTGAATTTCTGATATAGATACTGACACCTTTTTAGTCTCAGTTGTTGTTCTTTGTTATCGCTTTTGTTTTATCCCGCCCGCTTGCGTACTATTATTATTATTATTATTATTATTATTATTATTATTATACCTTAGATCACCAAAGCAGATCAGTGACACCCTTATAAACATCCGATAGCCTAGCACAGGTCAATTTACCAGAGGATGGACAAATTTATAACAGGATTCAGGATTAACAGTAGTCATCCGAGACCTTTTTTGTGCACTACACATAAAGGTCCTTGTGACATTTAACAATCGAGAAATTAACGATATTATAGTAAAGATAATAAAAAGTAAAACACAGTAGACGTTTGCATTTGAGAACGTGCAGAATATCTCCTCTGCTAATTTAATGGGATACCAATTATGGTTTGCGTTGACAGCTGTCTATTAGTTTAGTTTTAGGATACACTGTAAGAATCCCCAACAATAAGCTACACATACAGGGAGTGAAACACGATGCCAAAAAAACATTTTTAAAAATCCAAACTGAAATAGAAAATTGCAATATTGTTTCCATTATCTGTACTTTATTTATAAAACATCATGAAGTGAATGTTTAGGCTACATGTATGTAAAAATGGCCAGTTTGTAACCATTTCATACGTATTGCTCAGAACGCCAAGTAGTAACCTTCATAAATAATTCCGTTATTATCTGATATTTTGTTTCAATGTATAGCGCTGCGGTTAGTACAGCATAGCTATTTAATAGGTAGGCTACATCAGTTTTCCATCTATAAAAAAAGCTTATTTTGAAGAAAAAAAGCACATAGACTTACCGACGCCGTATTTTTCGTGTTCTGTAGGTATCCACATAATTATGATTTGTGCATTGAAGAAACATGCAAAAACAGTATCACAACAGAAAAACTGTGTGCGATACAGCGCATTCTACTGACTCCTTAGCGTCCGCCGTGGAGTCATTGTTCTGATTGCAGGAGCTCGAGCGAACTACAATGCATTATCAGACACACATAAAATGGCGCTGCATTGTGGGAAGAGTAGTCAAACTTAATGACGTAAACAAACGTTAAAGGACTGCGAATCCCATCATCCATTATTGCTATGTGCTGTTCTCATTGGTCTATGCTCAATTACGAGTGTCATGTGACAGCAGATGAAAGCATGGCGGTTTATAGTCATAAAAAGAAGATGAACAAATTGAGTGTGTTCTATTCTTATATAGTTTTGCGATGGGAATCTTGTAGTTGTAGTTATTCTAGTTGAGCTTTCTGTTTTGTGTTTAGAGGGAAAGCTAATGTAGATATTTCACTGTCGCACGAAGATATTTAAATGCATTATCTAACAGTAAACGACAACCGAGAGCTACCTATAAGTAGCATCAAGATCTACTCCATTCAATAAAGCTTCCGCGCTTTATCCACTTTAGATCGCTACGTCCCCATAATGTGTGAATACTGTATCGTGCTTGACAACGATTTTTTGATAGAATTATCACAGTTAAATTGTCACATGTGTTTGGAAGACAGACGCATGCATTTAAGCAGACATGCTGAAGCAGCCTTGCATATTTGTTCAGCTTTATAAACTAGCAGCTATTACCGGATCCATTAACAAAATATATTTTAACAAAAAACGTCTGCTATAAACGTGGGAACCTCGTTTAGAATCCTCGTGTCAAATTTAAGATTAAGTGACCGTATCATTAAATTACTCCGCACTGATGTATTGTGTATTTTCTGTAATTTAGGTTATAGATTTTTTTTAAATCGTCTTTTGTTTGTTATTTTCGTTTTATATCTGTAATTTTACATGTTTTGGAGGGGGACCCCGTATTTAAACGTAGGCAAAATTTTGACAGTTATACAAATTTTTAAAAGTCCATATTTTCACTGATTGCCTTGTACTGGTTGTGTAAAGCAAATTAGGTTCGGGAGAGGCTCTATATAAATAATAACATTATTATGATTATTATTATATCTAATCACATTCATGGTGAGTGCATACAAAAACAGGGTGTGTGCGTATGCCAAACCACATTGTGTGAAAAAATAACACAAAATGTATCCTAATTATAGTAATTACAGTGTGCACAATTGCTGAGTATTACTGTTAAAGCTGCTATATGTATGTATATACACACACAAGCATACACACTTGCTGAGTCATGCATACATTATCCAGTTTTTGTTGTTGTTGTTTCACTTTTACACATGCTTGCTGTAAATGTGCAGCATGACGCAACTGCTCTTTTTTTGTTTTTATTTCGGCCATTTTGTCTAGTGCACACCATACACATCCTTAACCTGAACTGGACTGGCACTCTGGCGCTTTTCACTATTAATGCACGCTTGCACGGAGACAGAGCTGACCTGGTCAGGACAAGCCACAGTTTACTCTTTGTCCTTAGGCCTTGTCTTTCCAGTTCATCCCTACCCCACATGCGATACTCTTAAACTATAGTGCATAGGCAGGAACAACTTGCCTCTTTTCCGCTTTGTCACTTGATACCGTCTCAGCTTGGGCAGGAGGCTGGCAAGGTTACGAGAATTATTGACAAACACTTTCTCCAGAATGAATGGAGTCAATCTTGTAGTTTTGTAACGTCACAATGTATATATCTCTCCTCCATCACATTCTTAATTTGTTTGTGCTTTATTGTATTTACAGAAGTTTAATTTGACCTATAAATACCTTCTGTCATTCTATAGTCACCAAGGGTACAATCACAAGTGATGGAAGTGTGAAATTAAGGGAGATGATGGTTATTGTTTTGGTCTTCAGTCTTCCTCTCTCCTTATCTTTTCAATTCCTTTGATTATTCATAAAAGGCCAAATTCAGGCCTGTGCTAAATGCATTTTCCACACAAGTCTCTCACTCTGGCAATGATAAGTTGCACTAATATACAACAGCACTAAAGTTCAGGTCTGAATTCAGCCCAAAGTGAAAGATGGTTACACTGGTGTTAAAAATGGTTTATTTGAAGGAAAAGGCACATATTATTTATTTATGTGTTAGGTTCGTGTGACTGTAATCGAGTATTAACCAAATCTAGTTCTGTCAATCTATGATTATTACATAGAATCATTCTTAGTGTTGAATGGTTTCATCAAGTAGCATATGTACCCAAAAAAATGTCCAGTGTTAATTAAACTCTAACAGAGTACATATAGAGTACAATTCGGATCATATGTTTCAAAGATTCGATTTAAAACTGAACATTTTACTGTGTATATGAGGACATTCTAAATCGTGGTTCTCTCTGTCACAGTTATTCTAAATAAAACAGGTTTAACTTGCTTTGTCTACATTGATTTATTTAAATGTTATAGGCAAGCAATATTTTAGTGCTCTAATGAGGCACTCCTACAGCACTCTTAATACTGTGTATTTGGCATAGAAATAATAAATTATTTTGTAGGTTTAGAAAGCAACATTATTACACCCACGTGTGCATAGCGCAAGCAGGGGGTATTGTTTTCGCTCCTGTCTGTGTGTGTGTCTGTCTGTCTGTCTACACCCCCATGCGTGCGCTCGCGTAGCGCAAGCAGGAGGTATTGTTTTCGCTCCTGTACGTGTGTGTGTCCCTATCATCCATAACTCAAACAATTTTAGTCCGATTGTGATGAAACTTTGTGGAAATGTTGACAGTTGGGCAAGGACCTGAATCTGTACTGTTTTTTCCAATCGGTCAATGCCTGACTTCACAGCGCAAGATCCAATTTTTAGCCCCATGCATATTACGTTCAGGCAAGGTCGAGATTAGTACACGCGCGGGTGTAGCATCTCTCTGAGTGCCATTCTAGTTATTATTATTATTATTATTATATGACCATGAGTTGTGATATTATTATTTGCCTATTAAAAGTGCTGCTGTGAATAGCGAGGACTGTTCAGGCCCAGATGGTACCCTTTCATATCCTGCACTGGGAAGCAGCACAACACGACAGCAGCGAGGAGTAGAAACCTTTTTTCCAACAAATCCAAAAGCTCCTGGAATTATGGAAGGCGTTCCAGGCCTCCCACGCTGTCGAATCTCCAGGTGACCGGTGGGATTTACAGTGGCGGGGAAAAGTCTCAATCAATATGAAATTGTAGATGGGTCTCGAGATGAAACTCAAGCCATGCAGCGATAGGCAATCAGCGGTGAGTAGATTGCGTTTACAGTAACGGTTCTGCTGGGATTTTTCCATCTGAAGAGGGCTTATGAAAGACGGAATGAAAAACCATATCCCGCTAGCGCACCACGGCTCTGCTACAGTCTGATTCAGAGGGCCACCTCCTCACTTTCCCTACAAACGGGACTTAAATTCATCGCGCATGAATGGGAATCAATTAGAGATTTAGTGAAGTAAATAACGGCTTCAAATTAATGAAAAAATTTGTCATGACCCTGTGTTTCCATGGCTGGGGGAATGTGACATTTGAATTGCATTTTTGGCATTTATAGAATAGAATAGAATAACTTTTATTTTCCCGTGAAAATATCACTTATTTATCAGTTATCAGATTGAATTGCATTATTTGGCATTTTTATTTTGCCTTTTAACTTTAGAAGCCATTTAAACCATTTGATATGTACTGAAGTAATTCAGGTTAAAGGCTAATTTATACAATTTATGAATGCTATATATAAATTAGGTTTAAAGTATAAAGTATTATAAATGCTATGGCATCTGTGCATGTCTTATAATGTCACAATGCTCCATCGCTGCAGAGGAAGTAGCAGAATGGCACATTTTTCTAAGGAAAAGAGCTAAGCAGCGACAGAGATTTAGACTAATGAATAGATTTAACTGAAAAGGGGCAAGGAAAGACTCCTTTGATGTTTTTTTCGCACTCACTAATGCTGTTTGAAGTGCCAGGGAGCAGGGGGGGGCGAGGAATCGGGAAGGATCGGATCGCATTTGGCGGAGGTGGCATGTTGTTGCGCGCATGAATCATATCTGGCTGGTGTGTGTTTTTTTCCCATATGTAAATGAGCAGACGTCTGATGAAACGAGATGGGAAGTACAGCCGGGGTCAGCAGAGAGGGAGAGATGCGTGGCGACAGGCCGGAGACCGTGTAGGTGGAAGGCTGATGCCAGACGCTCACCTAAGCATCAGTAATGGGCTTTTTCCAGAAACCCACTTTTGTTTGTTTTTGCCTTCTTGTCCGTATCTCCATTGCACCCATTTGCATGTATAAGCCAGCTAGAACAGTTCCCTTCACGAAGCACAACCCGTCATTAGTGTTAACTTAAATCACCAGTCTTCTTTCAGAGCGACTGTATATGTCATCTGTAGTCTGAGAACGTTTTAAAATAGTCTTCACGTGCTCAGGCTAAGACAAGGTGTTATGATCATTTTAATGAGTGAATATTCCAGGCTAGACATGAGCATGGTGGAATGTTATTTCTGCTCATCTGCTTCCTGGGTTTCACGGTTAAGAAAGAGGTTTCTAATCATATTCAACCTTTTATAAGGGAACGTACATCTTCCTCACATCCACCCTGTTTACAGGTTTGAAGGTGCTGTGTTAAACTGTGCTACTGTCTAATCACATGATGGAGAAGTATTGTCTACACCAGCCATTATCCACCCTGGAAGGCCCAGGCAGCAGGGAGTCCCTGGAGATCAGAGGAGCTGTATGCTTCGCTCTGAACGCGTTCGCCTTTCTGAAAGAAACGCGCTCTCCTTATGGTCTCCCGGTCAGCTGGTTTTCTCCATCGTCCAAGCAGAAGCAACAAACTGACAGAATCACATTTTTTTTTGTCAGTATGTTTTCATAAAACATGATAAAACTCTTAAAAAGTGGAGAATTGTGCGCCATTTTTCTTCCCCATTCTGATACATTCAATTTGAAGGAGATATTTTACAGTTTCATCGTTGCAAAAAGGAGCAGTAATGCCTTCCTCAGTCTCATTAAACTCCTCCTGCTTTTGGCAAAGGAGAGAGGCGAAGCATTGTTGTGCTGCACCCAATCTCTCTTGCATCGGAACTTGTTCTCACAAAAATCTCTCTCATTAATGAATTGGCCAGAACACATTTGCACATTACATGCGCTGTTTTTTGATAGCCCCTCCCTCTCTCCCTTTTGGTAATTGCGCATTTCATTTGCATGCACCATATGCTGAATGTGCTCTAGTTCGGCAGTTGCTGGCTGTTATGGCCGTTATAATTGCTGCTTCATCCTGACACTTAATATGAAATTAAGTGCCACTCATATTATTCATGTTATTTATTTGCCTACAGTTGCAATTCAAGGCAGAGTAGCATATAATGCACACACACACACACACACACACACACACACACACATCTGTACTCACACACACACACAAAGAGTACAGACGCACACACACATACACACACATCCATGCACACACACACACACACACACACACACACACATAAATACACATCCGTACACACACACACAGTAATATTTCCAGAATTGATTATCAGGTGGGACTGTAGTAGTAGAGCCTCCCTCGGATTGGCTGCATGTCACATGATCAGGCCAAGCGCTGCAATAGCAGGCCCTCCTCCTCTGCATCACACACACACCTGGAGGGGATGGAGAATCACAGGTGGGGGAGATGGGAAGAGACAGCGCTTCTCCCTGCAGAGGCACACAGTCAGGCAGGCACATGAAGAATACATGAGCGAACAGGCCGATCGGAGACCAGGCCGCCTCTTTTTACACCCAGAGCCTGTCTCCCAAATGCAGCCACAAGTTCATGATCACATTCGGGGGTTTGGTGGGGGAGGAGGCAGCGTCTGAATTGTGTTTCTTGTTTATTCCTGCGTGTGCACGCTCTATTCTACCCCACACCGCATTAGCATCGCGTGAAAGAAACCGGCCGTTCTTCTAGCGTCTTCTCTTCCAGCGGAGCCTTGGGAAGACTGTCCCGAAACACAATGTGAGACTCGTCTCAGTTTGGCTTGGCTCAGCTCGGGAACTGACTGTGGGACTGTGTGTTTGCCAGATGCTCAAGACAATACAATATATAATAAAGGCCTCTGTGTTTTCTGCATGAATTAATTTTCTCTGAGAAAGTTCTGCCCCAGATTCTTGGATTTTGGAGAGAAGAGGTCCCGCCCCACCCCTACTCCAGTAAGGCTGCTGATGAATGGTCTTTCCGGTAGCTTCTTAAGCCTCAAGATCCTCCGGAGCTTGGTACTATATTCAGAAATCACATCAGATCTCTTAATAGACTGCTTATCCATAGCCTTCATGAGCATCAGTCTTGCTGGCCATCACTGGACCTGTGTCGTACTGTCACCCTTAAAAGAGTTGCACTCATTCCCCCACCGTGGATGTGTTCAATGAGCCATTTTTCTCTCTTCCACCATTTAGAACCAGGGAATAGTTTTTTGTTTTTTCCCAAACTGTCCATTGTGAAGCGTTGTGTGACTACCGGTTTTTAAATGGTCTATAGAAAATAAAGATTGGCTGATTACACATTGGTATGTATGTACAGAGCAGGGCTGTGTGTAACAATGTTATATTTTGTGTGATTGTGGTGTAACTACAGATTTCCCATCTAGGTCACTGTGTTTTCCACCACGTAAGGCACTCTCTGTCTCAACCTCTTTTTTCTCTTATGCCTTCTCCCTTTTCTTCCTTCCTTTAAGAACTGAGCACTTTAACAGTAGAGGAATGAGAACAGACAGCTCCCCGTCTGTGTTTAATTATTCATGAGCCAGGTAGTGATGTAAATCTTGGTATTCCTCTGAAAAATTCACCAGGCTTTTTTGGAAAAGTATGGCAACACCAGTATTTTCCACATTAATTAATTCCAAGCCCGGCATATGTTCTTTGCTGTCCTATTTTACATTTTTCTGTCTGTTTGTCTGCCTGCCTGTCTGTCTGTCTGTCTTTTCCTCTTTCTCGCTCTCTCAAGATAAAGTGAAACAGGAAGTTGGTCTGAATTCCAGCAATCATTAACAAGGCCCTCTGGTTCCAGTTAAGTTTATTTTTTTCCCCTCCGCTTTAAGATTGGGTATTGATTGGGGCCTAACAGCACATTTTAAAGTGCGCTTGTAATTGATTTGTTGTATAATTGTCACCCTCTACTGCCTCAGACTAAAGGCTTAACAGCACATACTCTCTGCAAATTATTTGTCACCCCTCCTCTAAGAACCTAAATCTGTAATCCCTCTGGGTTCCCTCGAGTCAGTGGTCAGATACAAACAGCCTTGTGCCGCCATGCAGGAGGAGGGTGGTTTGAATTTGCAGCAGACCATCCTCAATAAACTGAACGACACACACTTTGCATTCGTTACTGTTCTGTTGGTTTGTTGGCATCTCTGTAGTATGGAAACATCATTAACGGTGGCCTTGCTGTGTCGATTCGGGCCAGTGCAGACAAAAATGAATCTCCTGAAGATGGAATCCGTAATGAATAAATGAAGATTTATATAACAGATTGGAAATAGAAAATGTGCAGCCAGCACTGGGTTTGTAAACACCTGAAATTAAATATTCAGCAGCACCTGTGTGTGTGTGTGCATTATGTGTGCGTGTGTGCATAGAGAATGAGTATCACAGTTTGGTCAAATGCCAGGATTAAACACAGACACACACACACACGCACACAGACTCACACACACACACACACACACACATTAACACAGACACACACAGACACACAGACACAGACACAGACACATGCACACACGCACGCACACACAAGCGCACACGCACACACAAGCGCACACACAGACACACGCACACACACACACACACATAACCTGTTCAATTCTACCAGAATTCTTCCCCCCATCTCTTTAAATCAGCACATATTCATATCTGTGGTCTACAGTAGCTGATTAATGTGTAAATAATACATGCCCTTTTGTTTTTCCATAGATATTAATTCAATTGCAGATAGAGTAACCTTGGACAGATTCACAGAACCTCATTATGAAGTCCAGTTTAGCCTAATTAAAAAGTCAGTCAGTTCACCAGATAAAAATCTGTAAGGTACGTTTAAGAAGCTCATATAACATCTGAAAAATCACCCCAGGGACATTGCTTGGTTGGCCAAGCCAAAACTTTATTGGCAGCCATTGATTGAGGTTTAGGTATCGATGAAGAGTTCACGTTGGAAGTTGACATCAATCGTTAAAGAATGTTCCAGTCCATTGCTAGTGGGGTTAGAGGGCTCACACCCTGCCTTCAAACAAACCCTTGATGGACAGAACAATGACATCTGACCAACTACTGTGGAATCGTTTCAGATCAATCTCCAACATAGGAAGCTGTAACATGCACAGTTAATTGCTGTTTTAATCTCCAAGCTACATAAATGTTCAGAATGGATAATGAATAATAGTTCTGAGTATCATGAGCAATGCCATTCATCAACTGAAGAATTTATGTGCATTTATTAGCAGAAAGTAGTCCATACATTGCTGACTGGGCAGTTAAAGTATACATATATTTGGCTACTGATTAGTGCATTGTCAGAGAATAAATTAATATGACACTGATGATGGTAATAAACTAGTTGTGAAATGTTGGTGTCATCATGTTCCACATACAAACGGAGCTCCACCATTCATTGATAAGACGAAATTGAATAACACCGATGGTGATTGGCAGATATATTATTATATTACCGCCATTTAGCAGGCATTTTTATCCAGAGCAACTTAAACACCTTTTTGTATTTTTTACGTAGTATCCTTTTATATACAGAAGCAATTCAGATATGATTTGATACTCCTACTTCAGTCATGAAAGGCACCTCAAGATGAAGTTAAAAGGCATCTCTGAGACGTCTCTTTCCATTCGTGTGTTTGTCACCATGGCTCGGTATATCACGCCGAACAGCGGCTTCTCATTTAATCAACTGGAAGCATGTGCATGCGTATTGTATGTACTGGCTGCAAATCCAATGGACATTTATTTCCCACAAATCTTTTATGTCCATAATGAAGGCTTATCACATTAATTCCAGCAAGCTACTACTGAGCGGAACTGTGCTGGAATGCGGCAGCGCGCAAACACTTTTCCCACTGATATAACTGCGAGCGTATTCGCGCACTTCTAAAAATAAAACCGTCATTTCTCTCTGTAGGAGCTGCGGGATGTAAGTAACAGAATTATGGGGTGTGAAATGAATTTGTTTACCGTGGTTTGCTACACATTAGATTGATAAAAAATAAATCGAGATTCAAAATGTTGCCATGATTTTCTAATCTATTTCCAGTTCTATATGCTTGTAAATCAAACCAGTGCATCATTTGTGCATGCCTAGAACACTATCTTCTAACTCTCAAAAAAGTCATTTCTTTAGGGGGAGTTGCCTCAATTGGCAGCTATACAGATAAGTATGTGTTTCTTCCAAGTGACATTGTTCAGAAAATTAGTGGTTGATTCAGTTTACGTGCTCTGGGGAGATTAATGGCTACAGCGTAACCCCTCATTTGAGTTGTTTTTGTAGCGTAGGCGGAAAACCCACAAGGGGGCCACCACACCCACCTGCAGTCGTCCCCTCCTGCAGACGGCTTCTTGTGAAAGTGCTGCGTCTTTTTCCAAACCAAAAACATTTTAAACCTCCCCGCCCCAAAAAAAAAACGAAAAAACAAAACCACGGAGACCCAACCTGAACATCCTCACCTGGGCTGGGTTGACCCAACTGTGACTCCCGTAACTGCCAATCTGGTTGTGGGCGTAGCCGGTGCTGTTCTCACAGAGGTTTTGCAGGATACTGACACACAAAAACAAGCCCAACGTGGCCCTGCACACCACAGCGTACTGAGAAAGAAATGCATAGCAAATGGTGGCTCTGTTTTTGCCTCTGGAAGTCTGTAAGACTCTAGAAAGACTTTCTTTTTGCTGTCCCCATTACACAGTCGTGTGGGGTCACCTCTGAGACTGCATCACATTGACATTATTATTTCTTGGCAATAAATACACTGTTAACCTCCATTTTGGAATAGATAAAGTGTTTTTATTATCAGTCCGGTTAATAGCAAAAAGAGTATAGTTCTGCATTTAAAGAATGATTGGATATATATAAAACCAAACAAACAGGAAGTAGACATTGGATCTCAGGTAGCTTGTGTTTTCAGAAAAATAGTCTATTAGTCTTTAGTCTATTATTTTGTGGTACTTAAAATTTTATTACTCTATATGCAGATTTTTGCCCTGTGGAGAACGTTGTATTCATACTTGTTTCACTCTTTCATGTTGTTTTTGCCAATCACTTAATAAATGCAAGAAAAGAGATGTAAAAATGACGTTACTTGCATAAATTCAAGGAAGCATAGTGCATGTGTGCATTTGTATGTGTGACATTTCTGTGTCTGAGACAGAGAGAGACGCTGTGCTTGCTGAGAATAGGCTACTGCTCGCTTAGTGGCGGTAAGGATCTGTCACTGTCATTCTGGTATCTGGCGCAGATCAAGGCCAGGGAGAGGGTCCATCCCGCGCTGCCTGTCGCTGCAGTAACAGTAGAGACACTGCACTGCTATCTAACAAACCAGGAGGACTTAAAGGCCCGGCTTCTGCCTCTGATACTGCAACAAAAAAAAACCCATTCGTGACGCGCCACCATGGATTAAAGAGCAGCTCATGCGTCAGATATAATGTCTAACGCTGGATGTATTCTGCTGCATCACTAAATATATCTCAGCTGTCAGAGTGGCTACATGATTTGGGCTATGAGCCCTAGACAGGCTGAAGTCTAGAAAAGCATGTTTACACTGCCCCCCCCCCCCCCTCCCTTTTTTTCTACGTTCCCGCATTACACGCGCGGTGCTGAAGCGGTGTCTGACACCGCACGTCACCTGTGGTTTCCGAGGGCGGGTTCTGTCACTCCGGGATACTGGCGACAGAACGCTAATGGGCTTCGGGCATTTTTTGTGTTTGTCTCTGAGCACTCGACGCTCACAGAGTGCAGAAGCGTGTTGTCCTGAACAAGCTGGAGCGCCGCAGTGAGATAAGCTGGCCTTGCCTCATTTGTTTTTCTCTTGTTGGATCTGTGGAAGCGTTTCGCCGCTCCGTCTGCTCCCCCGAGCAGAAAATTGCGACTCTCTCCTGTGCAAACAGTGATGACACGGAGCTCAGGGGCTGTTTGGCCTGCACGCTGGAACTCACGCCGTGTGCAGCCAACGGGACGAAGCCATCGGGCACGTTTCCCGTGAGGTGACAGACATTTCAGGATATCAGAGTCTCCAGTCTGCTTTCAGTGACCTGCAACAGCATAGGTCTCAGTTCGACTAATTTTTTTCCTTAACTTAGACTTTAAAATAAGTGCAAGCGTGTATAACACAGCTAGCCAAATTATTTTTGGCTTAATTATTTTGCTTAATTTTTATTCCGCCAAATTGTGTTGGCAAGAACAAAAACTAATGCTTGAATTTATGTCTTAGTCAAACTTAAGCACAGACGATTATTGAATCAATACCCTGAGGGTGAATCCCACCTCTGAGATCTGACTTACTCCCAGAGGGTGAATCCCACCTCTGAGATCTGACTTAATCCCTGAGAGTGAATCCCACCTTTGAGATCTGACTTAATCCCTGAGAGTGAATCCCACCTCTGAGACCTGACTTACTCCCCGAGGGTGAATCCCACCTCTGAGATCTGACTTACTCTCTTAATGATTTCTGCACTGTAGACCGTTAAGCCAGTGGGTTGTTTTGCGTGAACATTGTTGTTCTACCTCAGTATAGCAGCGGTGATCCATTCAATCATTAATATGCAGTTGTTTTTGTTGTGATGTACTGCACTGAACTCAAGCACCATGTTTGTATAATGTTGTACGTGTTGGGGTTTTACATTTGTTCTGTTGTGCTCATGTTGTGTTGTTGTTGTACTGTAGGTCAGGTGCATTGGCAAACCGCATTGTAGAGATGTTACTTAAGAAAAAAAAAACATTTTATCAATTCTATTGGAAAGCCCATGGGAGCTTACTAACACCGTACGTGTTACATTATATATGAACGAGAAGGCTTTTAAAAGCAAAAAAAAAACGGAACTTTTTTGAACAGCGTGCGCAGGATTGAAAAATAGATAATGCACAAACGTGTTAGCTTGCTTTTAATTGCCTTGCTGTTCCAACCTAGCGGGAGTGTCTCATTAAATGGCGGTATCGACCAGAGAGGGCGGTAATCAAGATGGAGTATTAATCGAGGGGTTCAGGCAGAGGTGAAGATGGTGGTCATTTAGGAGCGCGTCTGCGTAAGCAGTGCTTGTTGGGCATCGATTGTCTGTACGGAGGGATTTGCTGTGGAGCTGGGGAGCTTGGGCGTGCGGGGGCATTCGTACAGCGGCTATCGCGTCAGCCCTATAGGAGACGATGGACGCGGCAGGGCGCACAATAGAGACCATTCCACAACGACGGGACATTAATTCCAGCATTGAGATTGTGTCAGACGAATCGATGGCAGGGGGCAGAAAAGGGCTATTATTGTTTACAGGGGCAGCCCCGTTGACACCATTGCTGCCCTCTCATTGATCCCCACCACTGCAGGCAGGTTTAAGAACAAAGCAACGGCAGTGGACCCCTGAGGTATTCTCCTCCGTGGGCACGATGTGATGCAGGTGTTTGGCTCAAAAGCACAAGCTGATGCAAGAAGAAGAAAAAAAACCTTGAAATCAGTTCACGATGTCATGCGTCTTACTGTCATGCGTCTTACAGGATGCAGTGCGTGCAGCTAAGTGTGGGGAAACGGTTCACCCTGAGCGAGCACCATGCCTCGGTGCTCTTGAGGCTTTTTCGAATGTCGTTTTTGGGGGTGTTGTTTTCATTATGACTGTTTAAAGACTGAATGACTGAGAAGACATTTGATAAGATGTGATGATCGTAGTGAAAAGTGCGATATAAAACCAATTTCAAACGTGTAGACTGGGCCCACTGAGAAGTGCATTAAAACAAGCTGTTTCAGTCATGCAACAAAACAAAAACAGCGATTTGCAGTCATTTCCACGATCAGATGAAAAGATTGGCTCAGTGAATACAAAAAAAAAAATCCCTATCATTTTTTTATGAATCACTAAGAGCCTTTTAAAAGCCCAGCCACCAAGGAAACATGGACCTTTTAGAAGGCTTCTCTTATCTCCATAATGGAATTACTGTGCAAGTAATCCATGTTCTGTGTCAGAGGAGGCAAGCAGTGAAAGTAATGAATGGCGGGTCTTGGTTGCGGCCAGACGACGAGCATTAAGAATTGGGCTCCTGCCTCTCTGGCCTTGTCTCACCTGCCTGCAATAGCCACCTACGTTCTGCCAACAAGGGGACCTGCTGTTTGGATCAGGTGGCAGGAGCGAACTGGGCTCTCGAAGGCCACCGCCCCGTGCCCGCGGCCCTGATCGGGGTCTGTGCCGGCTGCCAGGAAGCCGGGAGAGACAAAGGGGGGAAAAGGCAACGTTTTTCCTCTTCCCCCTGTTTGTGTCTTTCTGGATTACGCGCAGACAGTGGCATTCCCATCGGCAGCGAGCACTGAACACACAGAGGTATTAATGCGTGTTCGTCTGCCAGCCTCATTTAAATAGCACTCAGAGCAATGTCTCGCGCTCTCTCCCACCTCCCTTCCTAAGATCATCAAAATGAACACAGGAATTTTCAGTCTGCTAAGATTTGACAGTGTGATTGTATTGCCTTGAGGAGTACGGTGTGAGGATTGCTTTTTCTCCGTGTGCACGCAACAGTGGGAGAGTCTGCACATCTACTTACTACCACAAACAAACAAAAAACACTAACATTGATCTGCTCTAAATATACCAGAAAAAGGTTGTCATGGAGATCATTTGGGGGGGGGAAAGATGACAAAAAAATGCATTGTGTATTGAGTGATGACTAAAGATTGAGCCACAGCAGATTTAATTTCAGCCTGTCACACGCGTGTGCTTTATCACTATCCCCTCCACTGCGATAAGGTTTCTGTGTGGCAGAAATTATGTTTCAATGACTGCCAGGCTGTCACTTACAGTAAATCATAATTTCATACACGTATACATCCCTCATTCTTATGCTCATTTATTATAATCACTCAGTGTATAAACATTAGATTTATGTACCATTGCCAGGTGAAGTGGCGTCTATTTAAATGAATTCTCACACGATCGCCATTGCTCATTCACACGGTCACAGATACAGCAGGCATTAGGAAGACGAGGCCCTTGTGACCTTTTCTCTCAGTGAAAAGGCCAGGAGTGAATATCACACGCTTGGCAGAGTTCAGCGCATCTTAAATACAGCGCTCCTGTGTAATGACTGGAAGCACAGATTCTGTAGCCACACCAGATACACAGCCCCATGTCCTTAACATTGACACATTCTGACTCTGTATCCTTCTTGGGCATATACACTGCCTGGCCAAAAAAAAGTTGCACACTCTAATATTTAGTTGAACCACCTTTAGTTTTGATTACGGCATGCATTCGTCGTGGCATTGTTTCGACAACCTTATGCAACGTCACAACATTTATTTCCGTCCAGAGTTGCATTAATTTTTTGGGCGAGATCTTGTATTGACGGGAGAGTCGAACCACTCTGTAAAGTCTTCTCCAGTACATCGCAAACACTTTCAATGGGGTTAAGGTCAGGACTCTGGTGGCCAATTCATGTGTGAAAATGATTTGTCATGCTCCCTGAACCACTCTTTCACAATTTGAGCCCGATGAATCTTGGCATTGTCATCCTGGAATATGCCCATTGATGGGATAACCTGGTCATTCAGTACATTCAGGTACTCAGCTGACTTCATTTTATTGCTGCATAACATTGCTGAGCCATAACACTGCCTCCAGAGGCTTGTACACTGGGCACTATGCATGACGGGTGCAACGGCAACTTTGTTTTTTGGCCAGGCAGTATATATATATATATATATATATATATATATATATGCATTGATGAATGATGACTTTATATTTTGTGTTTGTTTTAGGCTATAGCTAACTAGTGACAGGTTGAGGCTGCTAAACTAATTCTAGCCCAAGGAGTTTTTTTATATTGTTTTTCCATTAAAATAAATGAAAAACTAGTCAATAAAAGAAGTAATTTATTTTGAAAAACATATTTCACTGAAAAAATATTCAAATATATAAGGCTATAGTGTTACATGCCATTAATGGAAAAATTCCAAGATCAAAGATTAGGTATTAACCCTTTCCCAAGATCCTAAACACAACCCAAATATTGCCTTAACCCTAACACTTCCTTCTTTCCTAACCCTAACCCTAACACTTCCTTGTTTCCTAACTCTAATCCTAGGCGAACCCTAATTTGAGCACCAAAACCTAATTCTAATCCTAAGAATTCACTTGAATATCTGATAATTCTTTTATTAAAATGGATGAAAAACAACTGAAATATCATTAATTTCATAAAAGAAATACAATGTATTGTGTTTTAAGTATTTCTCTGCAAAAATATCCAAATATACTGTAAAAGACTATAATGTTACATCCCACTATCTACAGAAAGCAGGGCTCACAGACAGAATCGTGGATGGTGGCTTTTTAGTCAGTTAGACAACTCATGATAGATGTTTGCTGTGATCTGGCCATAAATCAGTCAGTCAGTCAACCAATTAGTCAATCATTCAGAGAGTTCAGAGAGAGAGAGTCCAAAGGATGGCAAATAAGATCTGTTTGAGAGCTTACTCCCAGATGGATTGATGGTGACTGCATGTGCACTGTTAGAGAGTTCACAGACAGGTACCTATATGGTTTGTGGCGGGTGATTGAGCGATGTTGGCGCTAGGACTGAGTAAAACCTCACTCTGCCTTGCAGTCTGGTCCCAAGCTCCAATTTGACTAGGCCTACTTTTGTGGTTGATTTTGTTTCACTGTTTTTTTTATTGTTGATACATGCATATGAGCAGGATTATTATATTTTTTGTTGGCCTTTCAGATTCTTGTGAGTTTATAAATAAATAGGTAACTGGGTAAGGGTAAGTTTAAGTCTAAATGTATTCTGCCTTTAATTTACGTCATCACACATATCTGGACGAGAATCTTTCTTCAAAGGCAAAAGGGGTTGCTAGGCAACTCACAGACAGCCCACATTCCTGGCATCTTAGCTGTGATAGGTACGGCAATTCAAACGCCCGTGCTTTTATTCTGTGTATGGTTTTATTCTTTCCTCTTTAACCTTTTCTTTATCGGTCAGAAAAGAATGGAGTGTCTCTTCTAAATGCGTTTTGAAGTTATTCTAGCGGAAAGTAAATACGTGCGGTAGAGAACAGAAACTTTGTACAAAGACGGATTGTGGAATTTCCCCAAAGAAGTTTTCTGCCACTGTAACAGGTCTGTGTCCCAGAGGAGGAAAGAATGTTTTTGGAAACCACCCGCAAAGACAGACCTAGCTTCCTCCTTTTGTCTGACAAAAACATACAGTGGTGTGCAGTAGAAACATGATATTGTTGTGCATCCAGGGTACGTTTTTGTGAATTTACAGAAAGGACAAAAGCAACAGTTTCACTTCTGATAATGGCACAAGCTCTGGGGCAGACCTGACAGGAAGTCACTCATAGATCTACTGCTGCCTACAGGGTAACTAACTGCTCCTAGTTCATGTTGCTATAACAGTCACAGAGTCTGACATAATACACTTTGTAACAGAGGTTTCCAAAAAAATTCTGAGTGGTCTAAAGTAAAAAAGGTTAATAATAATAAACAATATGACATATAACAGTATTTCATAAATTACATTCTGACTTTCAAAATAAAATAAACCAGGCTTTCAAAACACACCCTTAGAAATATCATGACATTCTGATATTTTATAGTTATATTGCTCATAAAAGTGTGTATTCTGTATATAGTTCATAATGTCTCCTTTAGACATGCTTCCACACACTGGTGCATTAAACAGCCACTGCATTGCAGCCTATGGTGGGAGTTGCATAAAGGTGTTAACAGTCGACCATTTTACTCAGATAGGGGTGCTCACACAGACAGTGGTCATAAAGGGGCCCGTTGAGATAAACATGCCTGGAACCACAGCTCTATGGAACTGTTAACACCCATTTAAACAGCTAATGATCGTAGCTATTGTCAGCTCCGGCATCATCTCCATGTGAGCAAACTGAACATCAGGGAGAGGGGGTTCCTAATGGGAAATAAAAATCCCCTTAATTCCATATGACAGTCTCACAGCAGGCCACCATCATGACTAAGACTCTCCGGACTGGGAAGCGAGGAAGGGACTCAGACTGGACTGAACGACTGTGACGACTGAGGTGGTTGTGACTGAAATGACTGAGCTAGGATTGATTCCCAACAGTAACAGTCCAGTCATAGTCAGATTCACAGTGACTAAATGTTTGGTTCTGTCATCACATGGGCGTAGGTGACAGCTATTGACTCTAGTCTTTCTATAGGTGTGTAAGAGCCACTGTAAATGTTCAGTCACTGTTCTTCTATCTTTTGAGCTTCAAAAGACCCAAATTATTTATGGTTTTATTTTATGTTTTGTATTTTCACAGTGTAATAGGAATGTGAATGGATATTCATGCTATTGTATGAATTACATATTAATTTACCCCACTTATCAAAGCTGTAATGTGGTTACTATTTTTTTTTTTGCATAGTAATTTGGATCACTTTTGGAATCTTTAAACAAAATTAATGCAAAAAAATGTGTATTCTCCACATACACATTGTTCTTGTTTCAACTCCTTGAGTGATATCCATCAATTTTAAGTGCAATTTATATGAACTTTAATAATGAATGACTGTGTGCGCCCATCTTTGAAGCACACCCAGAAAAGCATCCCTATAGCGTTTGAAATTCACCCTCATGTCCTGCCAGAAATTATGCGAGATGTTTGGAAAGTTCTGCTAGAATGATGAGCAGCCAAGCTCACAATGGACAGCCAGATTTATATCGCCATATACGATTGCAGAGTATTATTTTTATATAAAAAATTAAACTTTTTCCTGATAGGAAACGATGTCCATCAACGCATGTCGGGCCGGTTTTGACCGGTTTGGTTTAGATGGGTTTTTCCTTTCGGAGCGTAAGCCGGAGTTGATTGTACCATGGGATTTATAGAAGCTTCAGTTTTTTTTCTCCATTTTTCTGGTTGAGGTGTAGTGCGGGTTATTGTGCTTGAGCTTTTGAAGGGTTTGCTGCCCCGCGGACACAAATAAAACCGCGTGGATCAATAGCCCCAGAAACTCTCAGAGATAAGCGATCATCGCGTGCGCCGCTAGGCTCCCGCGAGGGAGCAGACAAGCCGAGGGTGAGGTGTAGACTTGGCTTTCAGCACCACCAGTCATGAAAGCCAATAGCTTCTACAATCCATCATCGCAATGTTGTAAGGCGCTTTGTTGAGGCAGCTTCATTTTTACTTCCTTATTTATTTATTTAAGCAGCCCACGTTTTGTACCTATGTCCTATAGAAATGTGTTTTTATCATAATATTCCACTGAAATGCAACTATTGTTAGAGTAGCTTCTACCATTTTATAAACTCCTGCTGAAGTTTTTTCAACTATTTAAAATAGAAAAGTCAATATAATTTGCGAAATTAACTGTTTACTTACTACTTATCAACTTCAGCTTTATCTTTGAGCAGTACGGTAGTTTCTTATCACAGCTGCGCTAGTAGGCCTACTGTGTGCATGAGATTTCCTGTATATAAATTGATAATATGTAATAAATAGTGTATACAATTAAATTATTTATCTTAATAATCTATATAATGTTACAGGAATAAATAAGATGAAAGTAAAATTATTTGAATGCAAAGTTACTTTGCATTTATTACTTATATTTTCTCTGTTTTATTGATTGTTTTGTAGGGTTTTTTTATAGAACAGTTATTCATTCACAGTCAGCTATGTGCAACATATCGAGGGACAGCTATAAATTGAGCCTAGTGCCGTTCTCTAGTGTCTCATTTGCTTGTCAGATTAAAAACTGTGTCAGGACCAAAGCCTATTTCATCAAGAGCTGAGATTTTTAAAAGCCCGGAATTTAGACAGATTTATTTTCAGTAATTCAATATGCTTAACTGCAACTGGTTGGCATTATATATTTTGGCTGCCTTTAGAATGAACTCTTTCTATAAGTCTGAGAGGGTTTCAAAACCTTCCTGTACCAATATATCCTCATTTTGTTTCAATAGCCAGGAAATCCAGTGGTTTTATTCAAACCAGATATGGTTCCACACATACCAGGGAACAGGATAATCGAGGTCAGTGAATAGAGAAATATGTAGCCCTGTTGTGGCCTGTTCAAAATACCCACAATATAACCGACTCAGTCACAAATGGACAGTGAACAAAAAATGCTAATATATGGTTCCCTCCAATATTATTGGCACCCCTGGAAAAAACAAGTAAAAAGAGTTATACAAAATTCACCATTTGGTGAATTAGCTTAATGTCACACTGAAAAAATTAGAAAAATCCAATCTTTAATTGAAGTCAATTTATTATAAGAAAAAAAAACCCTGATCAAGAAATAATTATTTTTAACAAAACCACGTGTGAAGAAACCCTTCAAGTTATCCATCCATATGTACTGTATTTCTGGAAGCAGAGGAATGGTTTAAGGCTTGTTTGATACGTCAGACCCTTGATGACTCAGAGCCATTTAGCCAACCATGTGTTCCATACTGTTCCAGTGTAATTCACAGCTAAATCTAGTCCCACCCCCCAATTCCCATAGAGATCCATTCAAATGCAGAGACGTTATAGTATCGCTTGTAAGAGTACCAGAAAATAAAATATCAAAAGTCTTTTGATGTTGTTGGGTCGCAGACATCAGGAAGTCATGGCATGCAAAGGATATGTGACCAAATATTAAAAATGATTACTTTGTTCTATATATAAATGCAGGGGTGCCACTAATTGTGGCACACGTGGTTTTGTTAAAAATAATTATTTCTTGATGAGGACACTGTATATTCCAGAAAAACTCTTTATTTTCATCACTGTTTTGAATAGAGATGAAATAAAAGAGTTCAGCTCGCAGTTGAAAATTTTTTTTCGGTTAAATTAAAACCCCAGTTTGAGGTGCCCCCCAGGGAAGGGTGTGACAGGATAGCATCCATCTGAGAAAATGTCTCCTTTAATCCCCTCCTCATTTCCACAGCCAAACTAAGATTTAGAGTCAGAGGATTATGTGAGCTGTCTGCGGAGGGTCGAAGGATCGAATCTCAGAAGGCCCACCACGGGCGTGGTGTTTTACCTCAAATGCTCCCAGTGAATCTATGAGAATTTTAAGAATAAGAATAAGAATACTATAAGAATTTTTAAAAAATATAATCTGTAGAAGTTCTGCTGTATAAGAGTGTCTGCAAAATGTAAAGTTATGCAAATTTAGCATCGCCCCGTTATTTTTGGATTTTTTCTCCGAGCTCCACTGCTCAAAAAAAATTGTTATAAAAAAAAAGTGTTGTTGTTGTGATGTGACGGCTGCACGAACTGCGGCTAACGGCTGGGGAACAGAGAAATTCTCAGGACCAGGCCTGCTACTGTACCTGATGTTTACCCATGGAATCCCAGCTGGTCTGGCAGCTTGTTTTTGCCAAAAGCTGGTCAAGAAAATCTCTGTCTTTCTCTCTTCACTCCACTCTCTGTTAGACTCTCGCTGAAAGTTTGGGCTTGTGGAGACACTTGTAAGAAGATGCTGATATATTTTTAATCCCATCTTTCCCTGATTCCCCCAGCTGAGACTTTAGCAAATTAATTGTGTCAATAAAGATTAAGATATACTAATGTCCTACATTTAATTTTTTTATGTGGTTTTTCACACAGATAAATTTTGTTGGTTGAAATAAGTTTGACGTGGACGAGTTCCCTTTAAGTGACAGTCCTGGGACCCAATTTCCAGAACAGAACAATCAAGTTGAAAGGGCCCTGGCCAAAATCAACCAAAAATTTGGGATTCTGGCTTACCCCTTTAAATTTTACAATTTTTTCTGTTTTTTACCTTTTGTCCTACCTTGCTACTATAACATCCCCTGCCACACACAACCTCTACTCAAATCAAAGCAGTGGCAATTTCACTACAGACTAACAGCACCACAGATCAAATCTAGATGTGGTATGGTCTAGCAGCTCGGAGGCACCATTTTGTTAACTTTTTTTATTTTTTTACTGTAGAGACTTCCATTGAGCTGAAAGAGTGGCATGTTTTCTCCCTGATGCGACACCCTTGGTTGAGTCGTATGAATTATTGAACGCCGCGCCATTCGCAGATCAGATTGATATTCAAAGGCTTCCCCTCTGAAACCTGTCATTGGTATTCCAATCGTACGGCCGTGTGAACATAGCCTCTCGTGTAGCTGCGACGTGATTGGCAGAGAGGGCCGCCCACCCTTCACCCCCCCCCCACCTCTTACACTGTCAGTGAAGCTTCTGTGCTTTCATCAGCAGGTGTGGGGATGGCGTAGGCTCAGGTGAGTGGGCGGGCAGTGGGAGTCGATTGATATGACAGCTGTCAGTGACTCTTTCTACCTGGTCTGATGATAATGGCCTTTTGAACTGGATGCATGTGCAGTGGCCTGTAATATTATTCCCTGTTTTAAATATACTTCTGAAGCATTGGTAAATTCCTGTTGTCTATGGCACAAGCCAGGAAAGTTAGTTCCAAAATATTTTTTGAAGGTGGCATTTTTCTAACTGCTGAAATGCTTTTCAGATTAATAATGAGGTTTTAGTAATCAAATTTAGTAATTCGGTGTTTTATAAAATCAAATAACGTGAGAATGTTTATCTGATGTAGTACTTTAATAAGACGGTAGTGGCTTACTGTCACCGGCCCTGAATTTCATTGTGTATGCACTTACTGTCTGTCTTCAGTATTTTTGGGTTATTATTTAAAAGAAGAGCTCCCCCTAGTGTCACTGGTTTGAACTAGCAGATGCTACTTGGGGTTTGTTTCATTTGCAGCGCTGCGTTTGCACTGACAAGAAGAAGCATTACAGGATTAAATATAACACAGATGACCACACTATCATCTCTGTCAACAAGACTACAGATGATTGTGTGTGTGTGTGTGTGTGTGTGTGTGTGTGTGTGTGTGAGAGTGTGTGTGTGGGTGTGTGAGAGAGAAAGAGAGAGAGAGAGAGGGAGCTTTGTTCTGAACATAATAAAAATGACCTTTTCAAAAGCATTTTTTTCAAAGGCTGAAAATAATTTCTCATTATCAAAAAATATATTCACAGTTTGACTTTAATACTTGAGACTTTAATACTTCAAGAATGAAAATAAATAAATCTGATTCTTTCCCAGGATCTCATTAGCTTGCTTTTATGGCATAACACATCCATGTGTTTTCTCAAGCAGAAAGAAGCCGTTGGGCTGGATTCACAAACATTCAAGTTCAGATGTTTTCAACACCATGACCTACTCCCCTGCGTTTGCTTTTCAGGGGGTCTTCTTTTTTAATTGCAGCATTCCGGGGGGCTTAGAGTCAGTTCAAAGAAAAAATTTTTACGCACTGCTGTATTTGTCTATCGCGGCTAAGAGCACTGCTCTGTATCTCACAAGCTTAACCGTTATCAGTTCTGTGTAATTCTGTGTAACCGTATTCAAAGCCTTTTATAGTGTCATTAGGTTCACCTGATTACACGCTGTAATGACTGAGGTGGAACTGTGTTTGTTTATAGTCATGAGGTCACATCCTCAGTGAAGCAGTCTTTCTGGAACACTGCCAAACGGGGCTTGGTTATTGTCAGATCCAAAATGACAAAGGGTCTGTTTTCACAGCCTCCACTCCTTCAAACACCTCTGTGCCATTCGGCCACGGTTGTGATTCCACTAGGCCTAGATTAAACCCTTATTGCTGGAGGTACTTTCAAGCTTGGAAAACATTTGGTTCAATTAGTCAGTCTGCTTGCATCGTGTTAATTACGACTGGAAAGCTGGATTAAATACTTCTACGGTATGTAATATTCAGCTTGGTTTCCACCTCGGTTACTGTTTTCAGATACTCTTTAATTGCCAACTGGAAAAGACATGTGAAGATCAGAGGGGATTGACCACACAAAATGTCTGCACTCTAGGCTATTCAATTGGGATGCAGGACAGCCTGTTTACGTTGAGTTTAATTAATTAATTTGCA
The DNA here is from genome assembly GCA_022702515.1 of Ilyophis sp. 1 JC-2022. Lineage (NCBI taxonomy): Eukaryota > Metazoa > Chordata > Actinopteri > Anguilliformes > Synaphobranchidae > Ilyophis > Ilyophis sp. 1 JC-2022. The sequence goes on from CM040404.1 coordinate 125,902,517, forward strand.
CTTTTTAAAGAAAAATCATGGTGCATCTCTGCTGGTAAAAATGCTTACATTCTGTTTGTGTATGTAAGTTAAATGCGGTTTCTCCAAATACCCTTACTTAATCAGTTTAAGGATGTGTACTCCTTCTATAAAACATGACAACCAAAGAGATTAACATGATTGTTTCACCCAGTGATTGTTTCACCCATAAAAATGGTATCTCTCTTGGTATAGATTTACCATTCACATTAACTGAGACTACACAGGGAATTACAATGCATTCAGTAAAATAATAATCATAAAATCAAAGACTTTGAAGTTTAGTTCTGGGAAAGTAAGGTTAATCTTGTTCACCCCTCCCTTTGAGTGTTGGGTAGACAACATTAGGCCTGATGTCTGCAGAATTCAAACGCTGGTATTATGCAGAAACGCAGCAGGGGGTGACTGACTCAAACTCTCAGTATTCAGCACAGTAAGCTAATCAATATCAAGTGAGTCAAGTGAGCTTTAATCCATTCAACCAACTGATTAATCCATTTTAATAATTGATCCATCTCCTCTCTCATGCTGGGAAAATTTAACTGGTGGTGGTTGAGACAAGTTTCCCCCTGGAACATTTCACAGGTAAACAGGTGAATAGATAACAGGTGATGCTATCATGACTGGGTATAAAAAGAGCATCCATGAAGGCTCGGGCGTTTACGAGCAAGGATGGGTCGAGGTTCGCCACTTTGCGAAAAACTGCGTGAGTGAATAGTCCAACAGTTTAAGAACAACGTTTCTCAATGCACGATTGCAAGGAATTTTGGGATTTCACCATGCATCTACAGTCCATAATATTATTAAAAGATTCAGAGAATCTGGAGAAATCTCCGTGCGTAAAGGGCAAGGCCGAAAACCAATATTGAATGCCTGTGACCTTCGATCCCTCAGACGGCACTGCATTAAAAACCGACATGCTTCTGTAATGAATATAACCACATGGGTTCGGGAATACTTCTGTAAACCAATGTCAGTAAACATCGTCGCTGCATCAACAAATGCAAGTTAAGACTTTACTACGCAAAGCGAAGCCATATATCAGGGGTGGCCAATTCCAGGCCTCGCGGGCCGGTGTGTATGCAGGTTTTTACTGCCACCAGTTACCACGGTTCAATCAGCTAATTAGTCATACACACAATCACCGATTCACTTGTAAATTACAGAACGATAAAATGCTACAATACACGCATTGACGCATACCGGCACAAGAACATTCATCAGCTGCTTTTCATATCGCGGATATGTAGATTAAAATATCAGATCGTGTAAACGATTGGGCTAATTAAATAATTGTTAACTGGCGGCAGCAAAAACCTGCATACACACCGGCCCGCGAGGCCTGGAATTGGCCACCCCTGCCATATATCAACAACATCCAGAAACATGCACAACTTTTTGACGCAAAGTGGAAACGTGTGCTGTGGTCTGACGAGTCCACCTTTCAATTTGTTTTTGGAAATAATGGATGTCGTGTTCTCCGGGCCAAAGAGAAAAAGGACCATCCTGATTGCTACCAATGCAAGGTTCAAAAGTTAGCATCTGTCATGGTATGGGGTGTGTTAGTGCCCATGGCATGGGTAACTTGCACATCTGTGAAGGCACCATTAACGCTGAAGGGTATATATGCATTTTGAAGCTACATATGCTGCCATCTAGACAACGTCTTTTTCAGGGACGTCCTGCTTATTTCAGGAAGACAATGCCAAGCCACAACAGCATGGCTTCGTAGTCAGAGAGTGCGGGTGCTAGACTGGCCTGCCTGCAGTCCAGACCTGTCTCCCATTGAAAACATCTGACGCATTATGAAGCGTAAAATACGACAACGGAGACCCCAGACTGTTGAGCAGCTGAAGTCCTATATGAAGCAAGAATGGGAAATAATTCCGCTTTTTAAAAAGTGTTGTTAAAATGAAAGGTGATGTAACACAGTGGTAAACATGTCCCTGTCCCAAAAATTTTGGGGACGATTGCAGGCATCACATTTAGAATGAGCGTATATTTTTAAAAAAACAATAAAGTTGATTAGTTAAAACATTAAATATCTTGTCTTTGTACTGTTTTCAATTGAATACAAGTTTAAAAAATGATATGCAAATCATCGCTTTCTGTTTTTATTTACATTTTATACACTGTCTCAACTTTTTTGAAATTAAGGTTTGTACAATATTTGGATATACAGTACTGTTCATCAAGTTTAATTCAGCTTGTCTACCTACCAGTTACTCTTATGAAAACACACAGGTACTTGGTATTTTGCACATGCTGTGTATTGTCCTTGTAGCGTGATGTTGAATCCGATGACATTTCACCGGAATGTGTGACAGGTTGCAGAGATATCTGTTCAAAGGATGAACCCAACAAGCTCATACTGACAATCTCACACACTCCTTACCTCAGAGACACACACACACACACACACACACACACACACACACACACACACACACACACAAACACAAACACCACACACACACACACACACATACAGAGCTTGAAACCATCAGCTCTTAGACCTTTTGGTCTGAAGGATAAAGCAGCTACTCGGTGGCACCTTCATGTAGCCAATTCGATGGCTGTTATGCTGTGGCAATATTTTTGTGCATTTTATAGTTTGCTCCCATGATAGGAACTCAATTTCAGCTGACCCCTACGTATTCCCCTCGCACGCTAGCGAGACCTCCTCATATCCCAGCATTCTTGCCACCGCCGTGAGCGGCTTCTCCCTAAACGGCGGGCCAGGCAGCCGTGCCATAAATCACTACAAGCTACCTGTTCCCGAGGATGTCAGGGATCTGTCAAAGATGGCCGCCTTCCGTCGACCTCTGTCTCCGGCTCGTTGGAGGGGCGCTCTATTTCGCCGAGCCACCGGCGAGGGCCCCCAGGGACCGCCGTGAGCCATGTAAGCCCCATCATTTTATTGGGGGCGGGGGGTGGGGTTCTGATGGACGGGCCGATAAAGCAGGAGATTACTCATTACTGTGACACGTCCGCACGTCAGAAACAATTCTGCTCTCCACGTGTCCCTGACAGTCAGGGACTCTCAGCTGGTTGTTTTGCCTGATTGAGTGCCTCTCGAATAGGACAAGATGGTTCACGGCGGGGTCACCAGATGAATGAGACAGAGAACGTGCTGGACTACATGCTGTGCCTCATGTGTGTAACATGCAGACACACACTCGCACATGTACAATCACACAAACACATGCACACACACACACACAAACTCCATACAAATCAGACTGCAACCTTGGCAGCTGAAAAAGTGAGATTTCAAATGTCTTTGTGCTTACCAGGGGCAACGTAAGGGGGGACTAGTGAAAGTTATTACCCAGGGCCCCAAGGTGGGGTGGACTGGACCTCAAAAGGCCTGGATTAAAAGGTTTGTTTTGGGAAGGGGGGCCACAAAGACTACATTTCTCAGCCCAGAATTTTATGCTACACCACTGGCACTCACTCTGCGTTAAACCCTTGTGATAGACAGACATCCATCTATGTGTTTGTCTATATGCTGACCACAATTAAGTTTGTGATCCCATTTAGTCATAGTTGAGGCCATTGTACAACGGCATTATAATTGACCTCGTGGTATATGCACAGTTGCACACGTGTACATCTATATTGCTTTTTAGAGATTTTTTTTTTTTCAGAAAGGGAGGGAGGGTAACAGGAAATGTATGGACTCATTGTTTGGGTGGATAATGTTTGTGCTCTGGTGTAACTTCCCCTGTATGGTCATTCTTGCAAAGACTATTTTTTTCTTCTCTATTCCATGGCATTTTCAATGCTACCATTTTGATTTTCGCTCCAACTTGAGTCCGTCCAGGAACTGCAACTGTGTCTCGCTGGGTCCATATCTCCAAATTAATACACTGAGTTTTTATTAACTTTTTTATAAGGTCATTTCCATTCGAGGCTTTTTTTGTGCTTCCAAATGTTTGACATTGAGATTTGAAAATGTTTGAAGACAGAGGTTCATCAGCATTCACTTCCCCTATCTGCCACACTGACTGTTAGGCATTGTGACACAAGCAGATACCTGCCCTACACAAACCTGTCACAGTGCTAATATGATAGCTGCTATGTGTTGGGAAAAAGTCTAATGACATCATTGAAACTTTTTTACTTCTCTGCAACTTTCTACAAGCTGGAAACTTAATATATTGCTTACGTAGTGGGCTATTAAGCTATTAAAAATATTAATGATACATTTCCAACTGTTAATATAATACTTACTGTATGTAATGCAGTAATAATCTTGTAGTTCACTGAGCTCAGGATTAAAGTTATATATCCCTCTTCTTTAAGAATACATGTAAACAGATGATTCCCACAAATCTGTGTAACTGCTAATATAATAAAAAGTAATGCATGCCCTATTGTACAGTTATTTGGCCATTTACATCGTTTTTTAGGGTTTACATAAAAGGTTCACAGACTAACCTGGTGGTCTTGTATCCTGCATTTAAAAATCCTACTTCAAGCCCCATTTAAAAGCAGGTAAATACCCCTCCTTGTCATGGGCCGTGGTTTATTTTTCCCTTTTCGCTGCGGTTCTCGTCCTTTCTCTCCGGTTGAGAATCTATCTGATTTTTTTCCATGTTCCATTCCGGGGTTTTGCTTCACCTCGCCTATTATTCGTTTCACCTTTGCTACTGCCTGCGGGGTATTAAAGCTCCTCACTTCCTTTTAAGCTCCTGTCATTCCTTTTTACATTGAGCCGGGTATAGTTAGTACAAGCGACCTTGTGATATTAAAGCGTCCTTTATGTTCACGAGGGACTTACTTCTTCGTATTAGTTTTACATAGAAGAGTTTTCCTCGTTTAAGCTATACTGTTCGACTTATTCCGTGCTGTTCTCCCTGAGACCGTTTTCTTTGTTGTTACTTTTTTTTTTTCACCTTCTTACCGCCCGTTTTAGTGTTACGTGCCGAAGGTGTTTCTTTTATATTTGTTTTCCCGTTTAAGCTCTAGTATTGAGCTCGGGAGACTTTGTTTTGTGCTCTCACTTGTGTTTTCAAGTTCGCCCTATCTTCCTGGGTTGATTATCATTTGGCTGTTTAGCTACTAGGATTATTCCTTTTTCTGTTCTACCCATTAGCGGGTTAAGCTCCCTTAGTCGTCCTCTCCTTTGTGGGTGATTTGTTCTGATCCCTCTTTCTGTCACATTTGATTCTCCGCTACTGAAAACATTACACTCCTTTAATAAAAACAGAATAAAATGTGTTTACCCCCCCAAAAAGGCCGCGGAACGCATTTCGAACGGGTAGGGCCAAGAATGACGTGACGTTCCCCCCCTCCCAAGCCACACTCGTAACGCATAACTTTATTTATTATTGTTATTTATTATTGCCGTTTTTATTTGTCCTGATTATAGCCTACACTTGAGTCACAATCAAATAGTATAATATGCATTACTTAATCAGTATGATTAGAAAGCATAAATCATTTGACACGTCAAGTCCAGTTGCATAGGATTAAAAAATGTCAACGCTCACCACCCCGTCTTAAACGTTCCCAAAGAAGTTCCTCCGTCTCTCGTTGTGCTGGATGAAGTCACTGGCAATGGCGAGACTATCCACATTGGCCAAAGCATCCCTGTGTGTGTGGCTGCACATCAAGTCATTGAGTCTCCTTTGAGTCATTGTTGACCTTAGATAAGTCTTCATACGACGAAGGGTTGAGAAAGACCTCTCGGCGCTGGCAGTTGACACGGGAATTGTATAAAACAATTTCAACAGCCTGTGTACATCTGAACCGAGTGCTTTCATTGTCCAAAAGCGACATTGTGTGCAGAAAAGTTTTGCTCTTGTTTGACACAACGTTAGCCATCTGTGGTCCTGGAACCACTGGGGTTGAACAGACCGGTTTCTTTGAGAGGTCCCTTCTCCCTGTACCATTTTTGTACCTGCGAGAACAGCGGGGTCGTCTGGTTGACTGGACTTTGAGAGATCCCTGCAGCACTCACTGGAACAGTGGACTTCTGCGAGGCTCGTAACGTTAGAGGTAGCGGCAGAGGGTCGAACACTAGTTGGAGCACTGACAGTTGTGGGGCTAATTAACAATTCTACTGCTGGTTCCTCAAGCTCAGAGGGCTCATTGTCAGCTGGGGTGAGGCTCATAATGTTGGAGGTAGCGGCAGAGGGGCTAGTTGGAGCAGCGACAGTTAGAAATTCTACTTCTGGTTCCTCAGAGGGCTCATTGTGGGCTGGAGTGACGGTGGTTGTCTCAGCTACCTTGGTTAACTTTGACCCGAAGAAATCAGTTATTTTTCGACGCTTCATCATTCAATTTAACGTTACTATTGCTTAAAGTTTAGCGAACACACTAACAGTTAGTCTACTTACATAGAGCGCTGGTATTTTGTTCTGTGAAATTCACGTTCGTGTGACGCTAAGCTCACGTGACACAAATAACCAATCAATCATTAGGAAACAGAGTTTGTTGCTTGTGATAGGCTACGTACTGTATGTAGGCTTACAGCTAGTGGAAATTAGCCCGGGAAGCGCGCAAAAGTGCAATACATTAAGAATGTAACGTATTTGCTTATAGATTTGAATTTTTACACATGTTTATGTTTGATGCACGCCAAAGTAGGTATGGCCACGGCCCTACTGGCCATACCGGTTCCGCGGCCTATACATCAATTACCCAGACTACTTTCAACACTTAATACAGTACATGCTGTCCCTATTCGACTCAAATAACCTCTGTTTAAGAAGGTTTAACAGATAGAAATGTGCTGTACGCCCACAGGGCATAAGCTAATTCCTATTTGATTACCTTACCAAAGAGGAATTGTGATTGATTCCCTGGATTTCACCTCCTGATTGGAGGACTCTCAGGAAGGACCCTGGCTGTGGGGGTCACCAGGGTAACAGCAGAACACCTAGATGTCTCTCAGGCAGTTCTAGCTGGTTGCACTATAGAACATTCTGTGTTAGCTCCCTGGAACAAAATGGCTGTCATGCATAATCACTTGTGTGGGTTTACCTGTCTTTACTGCAAGGTGCTTTGTGATCCTGAAAAGTGCTATATAAATGCAATACATTATTCCCCTCCATGACTTTGTCTCTGTCCAGACAGCAAAGCTGCTGGTGTCCAGGTCAGCTATACTGTTGATAACTGCTGTCAGCCAATGTTCACATCTCTGGGCAGTTCGGTCAAGAAGTTTTATAAGCCCATAAACCACCGTGTTTTGACCCAGCGGAGGAGCTACGGCTGAAGAATTTGAAAGGACAGCATAAAATATATCTGATTTAGGGGAAAGTTTTAAGATTTGTGAAGGAGGTCAGACGTGCAGGCCATCTTAGGTTTTAGTACTCAGAGCTTGGTACTGAATTCAATACCAATTTACCACTACAATGGCTTTCACAATCCTCCCCGAGGAAAGAAGTTCAAGAGGGACATAGATCTGTGTCTGTTTATTTTAAAAATGTATGTTATTTTGTGCCCAAGGTGCCCAGTCAGGCAGTAAAAGCACTCTCTATGGGTACAGGCGAAGACCTAGCTATAGCCTAGATATTTCTATTTTGAGTTTGGGCTACATTACTAGCCAATTATGGCTGGGAGTCCACAGCTGCAGGTCACAATTGACTTCATCCTTCATCCCGCTAGGATAGGGTGAGCTTAAGTCTGCGTACGATACCCCTACCCACTCATCCACCAGGAGCCTCACAGGTTGCCAGTTGTCATCAGTGAGAATATAGACACTGACTCAGGGGCTGACTACACAAAGCATTGAGTGTAAAACCCAACTCTGATAGAGTACTTTTAACATCAATAGAGTATGTGTGGCTCCTATTGGTCACATATAAACCTGGTTCTGAGTTGCTTTCATGCTGAGAAGTACACGTGCTTCAGCTGGAGCGCTTGTAAAGCAGATACAGAGGCCACAGCAGTGACACAAGAGAACAGGGAAATGTATGTATGGAGATGGAGACTCCTGAGTGTGTGCATTTGCACAGACTGGGTCACCTTCAGCGCTGAGTGACTAACAGAGGGAGATTTTGGCTGTTTGACTTTGACTGTACACCCCTAGCATATTGCAGAAACACATGCAATGGTGTCACTCTCCCTTAAATGTTGTTCATACTGCTAGGAGCATGTTTTCTTTTAGAACTAGTACTGTGCTGACTTTCACTTTATTTTATTACACCACTTAGACATGATACAACTCCCCTGTTTAAGTAATAGCAAGTAAGAAATGCATTGTGCAGCATTTAATATGGTGCAAGTAAAACACAATGTATTGTACATTTTCAGTGAGTAAAACAGCAGCAACATTCAAGACAGTTGAACATATGCTCCTTGTATGCTGCCCAAAGGCACTATAAACAGAAGAGATACTCAGAAAGGTAAAAGGCACCTCTTCGGTCTGTGTGGCAGAGGGGTAATTGAAATTGTATGAACAATGACAGTGATAAATATCATAGATTCACACTGTATAGGCATGCACAACAACATGTGGCAATTGTGGTGGATTGCATAAGAATGTATGAACAAGGCACAAGTGAGGTGAAGAAGACGGAAATTCATTTTCTTTATAAAAGGTTCCTTAAACTTTCTTTCTCAAGAATCCTGTTTTAGGCACGACGTGGAGTGATGCAATAGCATTGCAGAGATAAAACATTCGGAAGAACAACATTATATTTATAAGTAGCTCAACACCCTAGTAGATTGACTCTGTTACCATTGTTCTGTTGCCAGAAAACACACAGTCAGAATGCCACAAAGTTCCATTTATATGCTAATTTAACATGGCACGGTGTGACAGCAGTTGTCCACTTACATTAATTGTCCTCTTAAACATCCTCTTGATTTCAACAGCCTCACCCTGCTCCCTTGTACAAGTACACATGCATGGTCACATCATCGAGCTGTGCTATAAGAGATACTATTGAACAGCAAAGCCCACTTGCATGTTTAGATGTTCAGAATTATTTGCAGAATAGATGCAATGTGTGTTTATAGTCGAGGCCTGCATGTCATTTGTAAAGCTATCTTTACTCCTTCATTAGAATGGGCTTCCCTACACTGGCATTTGTAGTTTATCTTTATTTTGTCATTTTGAGGCAAAGAAGATTGTTTTTTATGGGCCACAGAACCTAATAGAGCACCAAAGAGACTTAAGCAAGCAGCTGAACATATGAGATAGGTTTCCCATATTACTTTTTTTTATCTCAAAAAAACATTGATGACTTCGACATTTTTCAAACGGCCAATCATTTCTTTGGAATTCACCTAGTATCAAATGTGGAACAATTATTTGAGATAAGAGCAAGATACGGGACGAAAGAAAGGGCGACGTTTTACTGGATGCTGCATTCTCCTGGAGTCGCCTCCTACAGGTTTCTGTGTGTACTTCTGCACGTGCTGCATTAATGCAATCGCAAACGGGAAGCTCAAGCACAACTCGTCTCTTTTTAATCAAATGTTTTTTACACTTGTTCCTAAACGCAACCCACAAGGAGAATCCTTCCATTCTTGACGTGAGAAATGTATACTGTATTTAGGCCCTTCTGTCCGTAGCAGATAAGGCAGCGGGAAAAAGCCCTAGGGTCCTCACGGCTGATAACCTAGCGGCTGGGACTTCTGCGATATAGATGTGAGAGAGATTTGTGTAGCGCATTTACCTCAACAAGTAGAATTTCCAGATCTCCTACATTGTGGTAGATGAATCCGTCACAGCACCAGGTCACTTTAGCAGATATTTCTTGAATTTTTCAGCCTCATTAGATATTAAGAAAAGAAAACCATTGTCGTGTGAATATAATTTTAACTGAGCCCTGATACATTACTTCCGTGATACTGAGCCGTCATAAGCACAGCACGGAACCTCAGTAACAGAACCATTCCTCTAACCCTGTACAATACTGGGGCAAACTTTTTCATCCATATTCACCCCAAGGGCCAGCTTTCGGCTTTCAAACTCAGCACTAGATATAATATCGCCCTTTGCTGATATCTATACTTTGTGCTCAAAAAGCCAGTTTCCCCATTGGGCTCCATTCATTTTTGACAGCGAAAAAAAATTACTTCCACTCATATATTGATGTTAACTGCATTAAAACATTTTTTTAATTGCTTATTATTTTTCCATAGTCAAATATTTTTTATGTACCACACGGACAAATATATTTAATTTTTTTTTTATTATTTATTCTTGTCTAAGTCTTATTTTTGCACGCTAGGTGGCAAACAAATACATACTCCTAAAGCTTTGGCGCAGCTGTCTTCACGTCACTTTCTGCGCCATGCTCGTTCTACACGTGCTCCAAAGACACAACTGTGCATGTGAGACGAGTGCAAATGTTCGGATGCATTCCCCATAGGTTTCTATACTATAGGGCAGTGTGACCTTCAAATAGAAGTTCCCAAACTATGGGTCATAAAACACTGGTGTCTGGCGGGTCATTGGAGAGGGAATGGGGTGGAGTTGTAACTCGTACTGAAAACAAATTAATTAAGTGTAGGTAGCCTAATAAACCTTTCCATTTCAAAGAACGCACCTTTCACATCTAGTTGTTTTGAAATACGAAAACATAAAACAAGGTTTTATTAATTAAATATGTTTTTATTAAGTGGGCCTGAGTACAATAGCATACTGCTATATTACCTTTTATATATTCCTATAATATGTTGTGGACAACGATACACTGCTTGTATGTTTATTGGATACTTACTGTACATTTAAATAGATCAGCTCCTGTGTATCACCATATAAACCACTGACATTAAATGCATATATGTTTAATGTTACCTGACACAAGTCAGACTTGTGTGTTATCAGCTAAGTAGGGAATTTAAACCACAAAAGGGTCGTTTACAAAACATGGAAACGAGAGTCGTTTACAAAACATTTGTAGGCACTTTTTTGACTTACAGTATTCTCTTCCTGTCTGCATGGAGACGTGACAAGAAAACCTGACAAACTCACAACCAATCACAAACATGGTGCCCTGCAACCGGATTGGCTACATAAATGACAAACAGCTCGATTTCCCGTTAAGGACCTCCTCGTTTTACGTAGAACATGTCGGTACTATAAAAGCCTGTTGCCAGCAAAGCCTCGTTCAGCCCTAGTTTTAGAGGGAAGATGTATCGTTTTTGTCCACAGATTTTCACCGGGTCTGCTTTCAACTCGTATTTGTTAACGCTGCTACTTGAAGGTTTTTATTTGAAGAGACATTGTACTAGAAACTGGTCATCGATTGGCTGATTTTTGTGAACGTTCTTCTCATTTTGTATGAAAATGCCAAGGTCCAAGAAGAAGAGTAACCGAGGTAAGGGTTGGTGCCCGTTTGTTTTGACTGGTTAGCATGTTCCAACCCTGGTTTATGCGAAAGGAACCATGGGACCCGTAGTTCTTTGCATGACGTTTCGTGTGGTCAAATCAACGATGACCTACGGTGAATATGACTACATTACCCACCGGTTTGTAGCCGTGTTTTACTTGGATGGAAGCCATCATTTTCTTGAGAAATTACAGAGAAGTTGTTCCATTACATTTTGTCGACAGTGCTCAATTGTACATATTTCAAGACTGAATCTTATAATGATTCGGTTGAGTATTCAGATGATGATACTACGGTGGATAGCTAGCTTTATTGGTCTGGAACAATGTCATGGTGAATGTAATGCGTTGCCAGAAACCATAAATAATTTAAGTTACACTGACACACGTATGGGGGCCTACACCCATTCTGTCGTTTAGAAACCTAGTGCTATATTGTCATCTAAAAGTTAAACACTAAACAGCCGATCTAGTATTAAGAAGAACGCTCGCTTGTCGTGTGTGATGTGCGTGCCGGTTAACCATCATGAATGAGACTTGGGCTATTGTTCTGTAGCCGGCTCCTAAACTCCCGAGGACTAGCCTTGATCTTTGATGTAGGTGGTAACCCTTTTCTTCAGTCTATGATGACTAGCTAACCAATTAAGGTTAACATAATTTTTAATCTACGGTAGCTATTGGCTATAATTATGGTTATTTTGTCTCGGATTCGGGACGTTGACAGCCTTCCCCTAGCTCAGGGGTTATTTGAGGACAGACGGACTACCGAGCTTTGGAAAGTGGGAACGGCCGACCCATTTTAAGTAGCTAGCCTAGTATTGCAAAAAGGCGTAGCTAAATCTAACGTTTAACCATTCAATTAAACGTAATTAGAAGGAAAAACGATCCATTATGATTTGTCGTTATGTAAATGTGGGCATCAAAAATGCATCACAAGGTTACTGTATTTTGTTTTTAATTTTGCTAAATGGTAGGCTCGCCTATTGCATTGGTTTACTGCTACTGCTCGTTCTAAAATGTTTAATATTTGAAACACAAAGGCTAAATAAAAATTCGAGTCAGTTTATTTTTAAATTAATCAAGTTCCATATTTAACGACCCGTTATATTCTAAGTACAGTTATACAGTTGCAAAGTTCTGTTCGTTATGTAGCTGGCCTTTATCGAGCCTGCCCAACAGTGCGCGTTTCCTCTAACGTTACGTGCAGTCTGAGGAAATGGTGGATTTAATCCCCGACGCGTAGGCGATGCCAAAGCCCGGTCACGGTCAGTATCCGCTGGGCTACATTTATGTGCATATGATTCCTTAAACGTTTATGGTGAGACGAGACAGGCGTTTTTGCCATCCGTTACTCTTTGTCCGTATGCGCCAGAGGGAAATGGGAGGCAACGGCTTCATAAAATTGACTACGAATGAAAGCATTAGGCCACTTTGACGTCTTCAAATTTGACGTTTGTAATAATAAAAAATTAAAAAGCATTGCTTTCACGTGTCCTGTCTTTCAGTGTGTCCAGCAGAAGTTGCTCAGGTTTATGATGATTCGTCTCTTATTACATAATGTTATAATTCTCAACTCTGTTGCCTAGCACCCTACCTAGCAGTTGGATCTTAAAAATGTCCCTCTCCCTGCATGGTTCCAGTGCGTTTAGGAGCTATTGGGAACAGTGGAAGAAGTTATTTGGGTAGTTTTGCTTGGAAACTTGCTTGGTGCCAATTTTACTGTGGCCTGCAGTTTATTCTGTTTTGTTTCAAGCCTGGTAGGGCGGAGATTTGGAGAATCCAGTGAACTCTTAACAGACTGCACACAGTGTCAAAATGTCCCATGTAATGGCCTCTACTTTCAGAAATCAACCCCAAAGATCCTCACAAGACTGGACTTGATGGCTATGAATACTGGTTGCATTAGGTGTACTTGGCCATTTTACTGTAACAATGTATGGGGTACTTGTTGGTCTGTGCTTTAAAATGATTACCCTGGTCAGGGTTGCAACCAGAAAGTGAGTATATCCCTTTGATACAGGTTTACTGATTTGCTAGCTGGGTTTGACCGAACTTTTCTTGGCTGACAATGTTTTATGTAGAGACCATGGAATGTACTGTTCTACAATTCAAATTTAAGACCCCCCCCCAACACCAGTTAACTGCTGTATGACTGTTCCTCCTGATGTACGTTTAATCCTTGAAAGAAGGAACACAATATCTGTAGTTCACATGTTAATATCTGACATTTTGTTAAGAATATCGGTGGTAAAAATGTTTCCATGGAAACGGGTCCTCCCGTGCTTAATTGTAACGGAAACTGTGCTTAATGGTTACTGGAAGTTTATGCGTTTTTGAACGACCATTAGAAGTATTCGATGTGGAAGTCGGAGACTTGTTTGTGCTCAGTAAGGTGGAAGAATTTATTAACCGTGTACTGCACGTGTTATGACTGACAAGTCAGTCGGGTGTGTGTGGCGTTTGCCTAATGTGATCCGGGCTACTCCTCTCTTGGGCCAAGTGAAGTTAAGGTTTTTTCAGTGTCTCTGAACTTTTGGATTGACGTCTTCGTTCAGTTATCAAATCCTTTGTAGAAACTGGTTGTTTTGTATTGTCGTAGACTGACATGTAACTTACTGAGCTTTCTGAGTGGCAGACTATACAGGAAGGTATTTGCTAGCGGTGATGGGAGAGATTTGGTGAAGCCTCAGAGTGGAGCTACAGTCACATGACTCGCTTGATCCAAACAAAATGTTCTTTCCATAGCAGATCAAAATGATTTACATTGAGTCTCAGTATATCAATAAGATTGTGATGTATGCATGTGCGTAAGCAACGGAGATACCTTCTTATGATATTCATGGCAGTTACTAATGGTAACTCACTGTGATATTCACGGCAGTTACTAGTGGTAACTCTGCTAATAATTCCTTGTGAATGTTGAGGGGTCAGAACCGTCTGCTATGGGCCCGTTTGTCCCCCCCCCCCCGCTGCTAAGTTGTCATGTTTTTCTGATCTACAGGGGGCCAGCAGAGAGCTGTGCAGCCGTTCAGTGATGAGGACGCCTCCATCGAAACCCTCAGCCGCTGCAGTAGCTTGAGTGATGTGGCCAGCGTAGCGGAGGACGGTGAGCGACTGCTAACCCCGTGTGTCCGTACAGGGGGGTAATGAGCGGGTGTGCACTGCCATTCTACAGCATAGCACTTCACTTGGACAATGTTGAAAAACTAGATGGTCGATCAACTTAAGAAAATTTGACGATCAGGACATTCACCATTATACCTAGGTATAGTGTCTGTGGTTCCAAAGTTGTTGATGGACGAGTGACAAGGGTCTAGATGTGGAAAGTGTATACTATCCTGTATACTATTCCTCTATATTACCATTCTGCATACTCTATTTTAGACTGAAATTAGTCAGTGAAATTCATTTTGACAAAAGTTTAAAGGTCCATGTCTGGGATTATTTAAATATGAATAATGTAAAAGAGTCAAGTGATGTCAATCATTGGCTGAAGAGTTTGGGAGCTAGACGTGTGGTGGCTAACCCTGATCTTGGAGAACTGCAGGGTGGGCTCTCTAAGGGTGGGCTCTCTCTAAGGGTGGGCTCTCTAAGGGTGGGCTCTCTCTAAGGGTGGGCTCTCTCTAAGGGTGGGTTCATGGGTCTGAATCGGTTGCAGATTTTTATGGCGAAAGTGAAAAGCATTGTGGATTGGGGACAATTGTGCAGTTAAGTTTGAGGAAAATGTTCTGAAGGGAAAAATGCAAGTGTCCAACATTCATTGACCAAGAGGCTGGCTGTAGCTAAGACAAGCATGCACAGGGATCCCAAGACTGAGTTTGAGAGCTGCTGGAATAAAATGCATCTAGCATTATGTAAAGCCTGGTCTTGAATGACTGCCAGTCGAAAGGTGAAACGAGCGAACTGTAACCTGTGTAAGTCACCCTGTACAAGGTGCACCTGCCAAGCAGTATAGTAATGGAAACTGACTAACCGTGAGCCGTAATGGCTCCCCGTGGAGAACTGTACAGGGTAAGAACTGGGGAAAAATCAATTGAACAAGGAAAAGCAGAAGATCAGGGTTTGTACTGAGAATTGTGTGCACAAGCTAGAAATTGTGCAACCGCAGATAAGGTTCGCCACGTTCATGCTCAGCTTGGGTATTTCCCGGCTGAAGAAAATAAATGACGTGGAATGCAGTAGGAACATTTTGCCTAAAAGATTGGTCTTTTGGGTTGCTTTATTTAAATTCTTTTTTTTGTGAGCAGGAGGAGAAGTGGGGGAGGATGTGGCTCTGGAGGACTTCCAGTACAAGCTGAAGGGTTTCATTGACAGCACCGTGGATAAAAGGTTGGTCTTATTTAATGCCGTTTTGTGTGCTGACCAGTCACCTGTATTCATAAATCATCTGAGTAGGAGTGGTGATCTAGGATGGGTTTTACCATTTAGATAATAAAGGCTAAAGTTTCAGAAAGAACAGTTGGAACCTGATCCAAGTAGTCTCATTAATCGAGCCCTTGGTCAGTAGCTTTATGAATACAGCCCTGATCAAGAATGGAATCCTAGTTACACCCATTTGAATTGGAAGAGAACAAAAATGCATACCACAGCTTGAAAAACCTGAATGGTGTGTTTCTTTTTACAAGCCATGGTGGCTTGCCAATACAGCCTAGTATTGTGCTTCTTCAAGAGCTATTAGAATGGCATATATCAAACACATTTGACCATTTTAATCAAAGTTTCTCTAACCAGACTGCATTCACCCTCAATTTGAGGAAGGATGCTCGATTCAATTTTAAGTGTTTTTTTCTATAGTAACAGACCTAGGTTTCGTTCCACTTGAATTTGTTAACAAGACTTTTGAATCCTTATCTCCTGTATTCTGATATACTCTGTCTTGTATGTGTAATTTCCATGTTTACAGTGCTAAAACCAGGCAGAGTGCTCTAGACGGACTGAAGACTGCCATGGCAACCAAAATCCTGTATGAGTTTATCCTGGAGAGGAGAATGACTATCACAGACAGCATTGAACGCTGTCTGAAGAAAGGTATTTCAGCAGTGTTCCACACTGCCATCTGCACAGTTGCATAAAGTACTTTGCATTCATTCTGTAGCAGGCAATCTTGTCCAGTGACATTCATAACCGCCTATTGTGTACAATAAGATGGATATTACATTGCATGGATATTCAAATCTGGACCTCAAATCCACCCCTGGTTCTTTCTCCCAGCTAATTAACTGAACAATTAGTGCTACTGATTGGCCAGACTGTTCACACCTGACTACGAGGTAAAGGGAGGGTGGAAAACCAGCCATTCTCAGACCTCGAGGACCTTGATTTGAATACCAGGGATCTACTGTAACAAAAATAACCATGTAGAGAGAGGTCTACATCAGGGATCTGTATCTCCAGTTCTGGAGGGTGGAAGTGTCTGCTGGTATTCATTGTGTTCCACACTTTCAGCATTTGAGTTAAGTCATTGGCTAGAGTCCTCGTGCCTTGTTTCCAAGGCCTAAATTGACTACAGATTGAAAGGAAACCACAAAGACCTGCAGACAATGGCTCTCCAGAGCTGGAGATTGAGACGACCTGAAGGGCTGGGAGATGAGACTGAGTGGCTGCTGTACCAATGGGTGTAGCCTTGTTTCCGATGGTCGCTGTCGTCCTATCGCCTGAAGGCAAAGGGGAGGAGCAACGGGCGGCCGCCTCCCTGGCCTGCCTCCTCTGCATTCAGCTGGGCTCTGGGATCGAGAGTGAGGAGGTGTTCAAGACCCTCAAGCCTGTCTTCAAGAATATTCTCAACGACGGGACCGCCAACATCCAGGCCAGGCATGCGGTAAGTCTGTGCCCGCTGTTAAGGCCAGGCATGCGGTAAGTCTGTGCCCGCTGTTGAAGCCAGGCCAGGCATGGTGTAAGTCTGTGCCCACTGTGAAAGCCAGGGCTTGGCTCTAATGGAAAATGTTTACTCAATTTGCTCGATCCATTTATTTTCTCTGCTGTTTTTGATGATTATTGGCTATAGCGACAAACGGACTGTAATTTTGTTGGAAATATTTTCCTGTAGTCTGATGGGACCGCCATGGGAATGCTCTGTACTGATGTTTGGATAATACAGCCAGAGAGCACACTAGCCCTACAGGAGCTGTGAATTCTGGTCCTTCCCTAACCTCCTTCCCCCTCCCCTTCTAATTGTTTCAGTGTGCGACCGGTTTGGGGATCTGCAGTTTGGTTGCTGAAGATGACATCTTGGTAGGTCAGCATTTTTACACTGCTAAGTAGATGCAAATCATTTTTAGCAGTCCCTGCAAGAGTAAAGCCTCGTCTATGGAAAAGCTTCAATTAAATTTCTGTCCTTGTGTTAAGTCTATTTCATGGCTACTCACCTCCAGGTCCTGCTGGCTACAGGGTCTGCAGGTATTCATTCCAACCATGCACTAGGCCGCCTGATTTCATGATTGCGCTTACTTCCTGAGCCAAGGTGGTAAAATAATTCAGGTGAAATCAGGTGGCGTATTGCATGGTTACAGTAAATGCCAGCAGGACCTGGAGTTGAGCTGCGCTGGTCTATTTGGACATTACCCAGGTAAGGATTTCCTGTCGTATGATTGCCCTGC
This sequence comes from Ilyophis sp. 1 JC-2022, assembly GCA_022702515.1. NCBI lineage: Eukaryota > Metazoa > Chordata > Actinopteri > Anguilliformes > Synaphobranchidae > Ilyophis > Ilyophis sp. 1 JC-2022. The sequence goes on from CM040404.1 coordinate 125,920,427, forward strand.
CTGTTGAGCACCATTATATGCCTCTATATAATGGCTGGGTTTGAGTGCTTCTGGTGCTCCTCCATTGTATTAAGTGTGTATTTGACCCAGGTCTGTTTAGTATACAGTAGTGGTGCAGACTTTGAGGAATCCTAAAGCATAGTGCACCTCAGTGACACGTGGTGTCTATTACCCAAAGTAACACTCCAGTCACTCCTTCTCTTTGTGTTGGGAACCAAATCCATGGCCTGCGGTGTTACCGCTCCACGGCAGTCAGTCACACTGCTCGGGCTAAATATTGCCGCTCCTTTGCGCGTTGTGCTTGATGAACTGTGTAATTGAGTATATAAGTCTTGCTTTATGCGTGGGGTCTCTCAGAGATGCAGGCCCGGCTCACAAAAATGACGGTTTTGTGCCCCAAGACAAGATGAGTCGAATAATTATTTGAAATGCTGTAACCCTTTAGACGGTGGTAAAATTCTTGCAGAGTGGCTACCTTTAATAGGTTTCTATTTTCACCAATGTTTAGAAGAATTATTCACTTGTATGATTGGAAATCTTTTGTGAATTGCATTTGGGCACATTCTCAGAGCCCTCCAGGAGTGCTCAAATTTTAGACATCTAAAAAGTTGGTGTTTCGAATGTATGCATTTGACCTGTGGGTGTGTCACGGAAGCGTGTTTTTTGTATTATTTTTTTTTTTTATGATCGCGTGCCACAAGGGTGTGTTTTCAAGTCTGGGCACTTCTGGGATGTGTGTGGCGTGCTACGACGGCACGCTTAAGACTCTTCTTTAGGCTACCACTTGCTTTGTTTGTGGTTTTAGGACTTGTAGGCTACGCTGTAGCACCCTGAGCCTTTATTCTCCAGCCAGGCTTCGTTCATGGTTTTGCACTTTAGGACGTGTATATTATGGACTGAGTCCTACTACGCCCTGTTATCCACGTTCCAACTCACTAGTTATTTCTCCCTGATGAAGGCCGGAGATATATATATATTTTTTGGCCAAAGAGCACTTTTGTTTACTCATCACACAAAAGACTCCTTTTATTTGTTGCGCTGTAGCCCTCTCTATATCCGTTTTCACTATTTATTAATTTTGTTTTATTTATTAATTTAAGGATGTATACTCCACCATGGAGTGCTTCGAGGGCCTGTTCTCCAGGAGCTATGCGAAGGGAGACGGGAGTCGCACGGCTTTCGGACCCCAGATCACCGTGCTGCACACCCACGCCCTTCTGTCCTGGGCCCTTCTCCTCACCATCTGCCCCACCTCCGAAGTCCAGAATGTTCTCCGGAAGTAAGCTCATCTCACTTTTGTCATCCTCGTAACCCCAAACTCCCCAAATTCTGCTGGTTTAATAGCCATTTTAATAGGCTATTGTGTAACTGCCCGCAGAATTGGAATTTAATTACTGAATATTGCCAAATGCATTCCCTACCACTTTTGGCATCCTATTGCTACACAAATGGGACCTTGTGTAATTATGAGCACTTCCTGTGTTACTAACACGTACTCAATTACTGTGCCTAGTGCTGCTCTTGCTGCGTGCAATATCAGTGGCCATTTTAATGTTTATTGGGTTGTTCAATTAAAATGAATCTACAGCCATCACACTTGGTCTTAATACCCCACATAAAACTCTTAAACCGATTAAAACGCTTGCAGATGCTTAAGTACATTACAGCGTAGGAAATTAAAACGCATATTTACTAATTATCCAAATTTAGCGGCTTTTCCCTGCCACACTGCTCAGTATGTTTCGCGAGTGTTCGTTCCCTCTGTCGTAATAAACCATATCGTCAAGGATCCTCTGTTCATATTCATTGGGTTAAACTGCAGAACTGATCCTAGATCATTGGCCGTGTGCATGAACTGAGTATAAGCGCTGACCTAGGTTACGGTTCCCCTGTCCTTAATTCTAACCTTATCCATTGCGAGCCAAAAGGCAGAACTGATCCGAGATCAGTGCCCGCATTCATGAAGCCTCCGAGTATGAGCGCTGAACTAGGATCTGTTCCCCCCCCCTGCCCATATTCTAACATTATCCATTGGGCTAAAAGGCAGAACTGATCCTAGATCAGTGCTATTGCTCAGGTGCTCTGTTGTGCTCTCAGGCACCTGCCCAGACTGCCTACCCTGCTGGAGAGTGAGGATGTGAATATGAGGATCGCTGCTGGGGAGACCATCGCCCTGCTGTTTGAGCTCGCCAGAGACGTGGACGCTGTGAGTAGGGTGCCACGCTTTCTCCCACCTAAAAAACATCAAATAAAATTTTATTCAATTTATTTATTTCTTTTTTTTAAATAATGGAAATTTGGAATGAATCGATCACAGAATAGGGTTTTGTAGCAGTGTTTGACACCTATGGCTTTAGGGAGGGGTTCATGAATTTTTCAAAACTAATTTCAGTTGATTGTTATAGCGCCACCCAGTGGCTGATGGTATGGTATTGGCCCAGGGGTCTGCAACCCTGGTCCTGGAGAGCCTCCAAGCTTTGTAGACCTTTTTGTTTTCACCTTAAAATCGCCGCCAAATTCAGACCCAGGTATCCAGGTGAATTGAGTTAACTAAAGCGGTAGATTACATAGTTAAGTGCAGAGGAAAAACAGCAGATCCTCCAGGACCCAGGTTGCAGACCCCTGTATTAGCCTCTACTGGACCTGGATAAGTTATACTGGGGTGCCTTACTCCTTTTGATATTTGTTCCCTGTAATAAAATATAGAAAATCATAACTGATACATTTGTGCAGAAATTAAGCCATGATCAATGCGGATTTAAAAGCTTTTATTCAGGATTAAGGATCACTGGCACTAAAGCAGTTGCTCTCCCCCTGGCCTTCCCTCAGGAGTTTGAACATGAGGCCTTGGAGCCCCTGTGTGAGAAGCTGAACGCTCTGGCCACCGACTGCAACAAGCACAGGGCCAAGAACGACAAACGCAAGCAGAGGTCCGTCTTCAGAGACGTCCTGCGAGGTGTAGAGGTGCGTTGCCCCAAAGTCGCATAATCGCTCGGACCACAAGGGTGGTCTTGGACTATTAGCTTTGCAAAACGTGCACACGTGCCTCTTACTTGGCTGCTTGGCAGGTAGGGGTTTTACATCCTAGCATACACACAGTTTATATGCCGCATGTAACGGACCTAATTATGTGAAGTTTGAATCCAAGTAGATCTTTGAAGTCAATTGTGACTGTTTCATGTGGCTTAATGGAGATCCACTTCAGATTTCCCCAAACAAACCCCTGAAAAGATGGTGAAGCTGAACTCCTGGGATATCTTTGGGTTTTGTGAGCAGGGCACTTCCTTTTTCGCTCACGCCTGCCTCCCTGGCTAGGATGGTGACTTCCCGACGGAGACGATACGCTTCGGCACGGAGCGCATGGAGATCGACACCTGGGTGAGGAAGAGAATGTACGACGCATTCCGGGAGTTCGTGGGGTCGGGCATGAACTACCACCTGCAGGTAAACTGACAAAATGGCCGCTGAACAGATGCGTACTGCATGGCTTTAATGACTTGGGGAGAACTGGGTGGCACACAGTCCTCGTACCTTATGGATAATGTGAATGCTACAGCCTGGTCTATAGTGATGTGTTGCTCAAATAACTTGCGCGGATGTACGCGTGTCCTTTCATGTTGCACTTCTATACACTGCTTTGGATAAAGCGTCTGCCAAATGAGCACAGCGTACCTTGTATCTTCTACATAATTCTGTAGTGTTTGTAAGGTACACGTTTTTGTATGTGCCGTTCAAGATCTGAAGCTTGTTTGCAACCTGCGTGTGTAAGAAGTTGCAACACCATTTGGTCACATGCCAGGATCGCACACGCACACGCAGTGACCTGTGAACAGAACTGGGTCATTGGCATGTCCGTGCCCGTTCGCCTCCCCATAGCTGTCGTTTCCTGTACTTTCCAGGCGAATGAGTTTATCCGGGACGTGTTCACGCTCGGGCCACCGGTGATGGTGGATTCAGCGACGCTTAAGACCATGAAAATCTCCCGCTTCGAAAGGGTAAGCTGTCCCCTGGCATCACATCACTTAAAAATGCAGGCTGACCAACCGTGGGGTATAGGCACCCAAAAACCAGGGGTGGGATCACTTAAGTTTATATTTAAGAAATAATCAAGTACTTTGGTCAAGCAAGCCTGGGATTTACCTTGCCTGGGAGGCGAGGAGTATTTACACTTTCTGACGAGAGGAGTAATGGAGTTAATGTTTCAATGCTTTGTTACAATAAAGTGCATTTAGAGTCTGGGCCCTGTAGAGACCGGAGTCACTGGGTCTGCTGATTTCTTTGCATTGTTACCTGGCACTTAATTGATGAATTAAGGCAGTTTATTGCATGGGTAATTCCCCTAGCCTGATTTCTTGGGTCTTAATTTGTAGCTGTGGAAATGTGTAGACTGTGCAGCTGTCCAGCACCAGAGGTGAGGACCCTGGTGTGGCAGGGAACATGTGCACAAGAACTTCCACGAACTAATTGTGCCTTGTTTTTTTTACAGCATCTTTACAACGCGGCTGCTTTTAAAGCTCGTACCAAGGCCCGGAGCAAGGTTCGAGACAAGCGGGTGGATGTGGGAGAGTTCTAGACATTCTAAAACTAACGTCACCATTAAAAACACATTTAAAAAAAATATATATATTAGTAGTAGCATCAAATTAATTTATATATTTATTTGGATTTTTTTTTACATAAATCACGTATCAATGTAATTATACTTTTTTTTTTGTTTATAATTGTATCCTTAAGGTGAGTACTGTAATTGTTTAAATTAACCTATGGATTCCCCCACCCCGCAAGTCCTAGCATGCTATTACCTGTAATACTGTTCTTTAATCCATGCGTTGCATTATTTAGATTTTGTTTTGGGGAAAGGGCACCAATTAATAAACATGAGCTAGCAGACTCATTACTGTGTATCTTTAATAAACGTATTTACCACGGTGGCTTTTTGTTGTGATTTAAAACCTTGTCTTGAAGCGTCTGTTGTGGCGAAATGTGTGAACGCTAGTCGATCTTTAATGGAGAAAGTTTAAGCCTCACTCTCTTAACAGCTGATGGAAACTGACGGGAAGCCCAAAGTTTATCGTTGGATTATAGGTTGTTTCTGGGTGCTTTATGCCGATCTAGGATTAGTTCTGGGTTTAACCACCAGGAGACGCCGGTACTCCTTATCAGGAAGTGGGCAGCTGTAGGAGGCCAGTGTAGAGAGGGTTAAAGGGCTGTTTATTTCTTCAGTGGCAATCGATGTTAAAATACGATGTAGAACCACAGTCCTAAATCGCTGAGGAAGTGGAAGGTTTTTGGTGTAAGGGGTGGGTTTAATGTAAAAGATGCGCATCTGTAATTTCTCATTGCCACCATTTCTGCCTGACCTTTAACCCTACCTATTGGCATGACACATCCTTGGATCAATTTTTGTATCGGACGGTGGTGGTGAAGGAGCTGAGCCAAAAGGCAAAGCTCTCGATTTACCGGTCAATCTTCGCTCCTACTCCCCTATGGTCACGAGCTGTGGGTAGTGACCGAAAGAGTGAAACTGCGACTACAAGCGGCCGAAATGAGGTTTCTCTCTATGCTGGTGAGGAGCTCCGAGTAGAGCTGCTGCTCCTCCACATTGAGGGAGTCTGTTGAGGTGGTTCGGATGTCCCCTGGGCGCCTCCCTATGTAGGTGTACTGGGCACGTCCAGCTTGGAGGAGACCCCGGGGCAGACCCAGGACACGCTGGAGGGATTATATCTTCCAGCTGGCCTGGGATTGGGATCCCGGGATGTGTTTGAGGAAATCGCTGGAGAGAGATATGTGGGCTACCCTGCGTGCCCTGTTGCCACCGTGATGGACGTCCCCGATTAATAATTTTTTTAAATCCACTGACGAAATTAATCCGTATTTCTGGACCCTCTGTAGCATGAAATAAGCCTGCAATAATAAACCTTCAAATGTCCATGTTTTGACTGGTAAATTTTTCTGTGAAATGTGAGTGGTACAAGACTAACATATTGACTGTCCATGTTCGCAGTCGGGCTGTGTCCAAATCGGCACCCTTCCATACTATTAGGTAGGCTTGTTGAGCAGACGGGACAAAGAAGTTAAGGAGGTGAAATTTTCTAAATATAGTATACTTTTATATATATTTACTTGTATGATACACTTGCGGGGTTTTGCTGAGCATTCGGGAGCACACTTTTGAAGATGCATAAACATGACGTGAAGCTTCGTTTTAAATACAACAAAAACTCATGGCATGGCCGCGAAAGGGTGGGACGTCTTACGACACTTCCACAGTACGGTCGTAAAATAGTATGGTGGATATTTTTTGCGTGCTGCATGTCGTGTGCTAAACGGAGCACGTTAAACCGCGCACGTCTGCCAGTGCGCTGTACGCAGGAGACAGGGTGCAGTAGATAGGGCTCTGATTTGGACACAGTGCACTACGCAGGAGACTGGGCGCAGTAGATAGGGCTCTGAATCGGACACGGTGCACTGTACGCAGGAGACAGGGTGCAGGAGATAGGGCTTTGAATCGGACACTGCACTGTACGCAGGAGACAGGGCGTAGTAGATAGGGCTCTGAATCGGACACAGTACACTGTACGCAGGAGACGGGGCACAGTAGATAGGGCTCTGATTTGGACACAGTGCACTGTATGCAGGAGAGAGGGCACAGTAGGTTCATTCATTCATTTCTTTATTTTAGCAGGGGGGACCCACAGACCGAAATCTCTTTTCCAGGGGGGCCCTGCGGCAATACAAAGTACATATATACCATACATGCACATACAAACATTTCAAGAACAATTACAAATGCTCTTTTTTTCCCATATTTCAACCACTAGCTCTTTAAAAATCTTATAAGACACCAGAGAAGAAAGTTTATTTGTATCTTGAAATTCATTCCATAAAAGGGGTGCTGAAACACTAAAAGCAGCTTTGCCCCATTCAGTCTTATATCTGGGTGTTTTTAGGATGATACAATCCTGAGATCTAGTGGCATAGTTTGAGATGTTAATTGATAAAAGACTGGATACATACAGGGGGACTTTAGCAAGTAAAGCTTTGTAAATAAATAATATATAATGCAGCTTCCTCCGTAGATCTAGAGAGAACCAACCAACTGTATGATACAGGGTACAATGATGAGTCCGGGAGCCAACGCCCGTGATAAATCGCAGAGCACTATGGTAAATGGCATTCAATGGCTTCAAAACAGAGGCTGAGGCATGCATATAAATTGTATCACCATAGTCAATAACTGACAATATTGTCGCCTGCACAATCCTTTTTCTGTTGCCCATAGAGAGACAAGACTTATTCCTATAAAGAAAGCCAATTTTGGGTTTAAGTTTGTTTGCCAAATTTATAACGTGACCTGAAGGACAAATCATAGTCCAACCAGATACCTAAATATTTGTATTCATGGACACGTTCAATCTCAGCATTGTTCAGAGTAGACAATTGTGCATCATGCATCAGGGCTCTGAATCAGACACAGTGCACTGTACGCAGGAGACAGGGCGCAGTAGATAGGGCTCTGAATCAGACACAGTGCACTGTACGCAGGAGACAGGGCGCAGTAGATAGGGCTCTGAATCGGACACGGTACACTGTACGCGGGAGACAGGGCGCAGTAGATAGGGCTCTGAATCGGACACAGTGCACTGTACGCAGGAGACAGGGCGCAGTAGATAGGGCTCTGAATTGGACACAGTACACTGTACGCGGGAGACAGGGCGCAGTAGATAGGGCTCTGAATCGGACACAGTACACTGTACGCAGGAGACAGGGCGCAGTAGATAGGGCTCTGAATCGGACACAGTGCACTGTACGCAGGAGACAGGGCGCAGTAGATAGGGCTCTGAATCGGACACAGTACACTGTACGCGGGAGACAGGGCGCAGTAGATAGGGCTCTGAATCGGACACAGTGCACTGTACGCAGGAGACAGGGCGCAGTAGATAGGGCTCTGAATCGGACACAGTACACTGTACGCGGGAGACAGGGCGCAGTAGATAGGGCTCTGAATCGGACACAGTGCACTGTACGCAGGAGACAGGGCGCAGTAGATAGGGCTCTGAATCGGACACAGTACACTGTACGCGGGAGACAGGGCGCAGTAGATAGGGCTCTGAATCGGACACAGTGCACTGTACGCAGGAGACAGGGCGCAGTAGATAGGGCTCTGAATCGGACACAGTGCACTGTACGCAGGAGACAGGGCGCAGTAGATAGGGCTCTGAATCGGACACAGTACACTGTACGCGGGAGATAGGGCGCAGTAGATAGGGCTCTGAATCGGACACAGTGCACTGTACGCGGGAGACAGGGCGCAGTAGATAGGGCTCTGAATCGGACACAGTGCACTGTACGCAGGAGACAGGGCGCAGTAGATAGGGCTCTGAATCGGACACAGTGCACTGTACGCAGGAGACAGGGCGCAGTAGATAGGGCTCTGAATCGGACACAGTACACTGTACGCGGGAGACAGGGCGCAGTAGATAGGGCTCTGAATCGGACACAGTGCACTGTACGCAGGAGACAGGGCGCAGTAGATAGGGCTCTGAATCGGACACAGTACACTGTACGCGGGAGACAGGGCGCAGTAGATAGGGCTCTGAATCGGACACAGTGCACTGTACGCAGGAGACAGGGCGCAGTAGATAGGGCTCTGAATCGGACACAGTACACTGTACGCGGGAGACAGGGCGCAGTAGATAGGGCTCTGAATCGGACACAGTGCACTGTACGCGGGAGACAGGGCGCAGTTGATAGGGCTCTGAATCGGACACAGCCAGGGTTTTTGTGATCCCTGTTCAAGGTGTTCTGCCTTGCAAATAAGTCAAGTAAATAACCTTTTTAAAAGTGGGCAGTGCAAAATAAAGTGAAGGCTCACACACACACACACACACACACACACACACCCTCGAGAGGGAACTGAAAGGGGGTGCTGTGTTTTCAGCTGCTGTCACTTCAAGGCAGTTGCCCTTCCCTCCCCCTGAAATCTTTGTTCTGCTGGGTCACAGAAACTGGTTGCCATCGAAATGGCTTCACATACTGTGGTTTCGTTTCGCAAAAATAAAATGTGGGGGGTACAGGCAGAGGGGGGGGGGGGGGGGGTTGTTGACTGGAATTTATAGAAACAATCAACTCCACTGAAATGCTTGAAATGCGATTGTTTATCTTCAAGAAAACCTTTTTTTTTTTTTCTTTGAGCGCATCACAAACGGGGTGTGTGTGGAATACTGATACAAACCTGTTGTTTCTGTTTTGATTAAGTTTTGAGTCCAAACAAATGCTAGTGGAAATCGGAGAGCAAGTTGGCAGAGTTTTTATTAACAAAAAAATTGTCTTCAGGTGAAATGTCCTGAAAAAAATATGGTTCACTTCCCTTAAGGAAATGGAATATACTGTATGGTTGTAATAATATTAAAACCGTCATCCACCATCATCGGGCTCCTTAAGAAAGAAAAGTCACTTTTACAGTGATACCAAAGCCTCACCTCATTTATGGTTAGTTCAAAAGGCTTTACATAATTCATATAGTGGAACTTTTCTCCTTACCTCTATATATTTTTTTTACAATTTATAGTTCCATTTATATTTAAAATCTTTAAGCTTCATAAAGTGTGCAGTATCGCACAAAGTACAAGCTGTTTATAATCAGACTGAGAGCAGGGCAAGTGTTCACCTCTCTGACAGTGATCCTGAGCCAAAGTTTGAATATCAGCCTACTACCACATCCATGGTGTGGCTTGATGCCAGTTTTACTGACAGGCCAATGCTCTCATATTTCACACATTTCATCTTGAGAAGATGGAAGCTGAGGTCATATGACTGACAGGCTGTAGAGTCCGGCTAGAAATGTCGCCATTTCTCCACATTGCCACAACAGACAATCCTGGATAATTGAATCCATCAGACAGTTGGCAATTCACTGGCAATCCTAAATCCTGGCCAAGCTCACCCTATTCTCGTTCATGAATATGCATTGCAATGAATGTTGGCCTTGCAATGAATGTGCAGCATCCGCGAGCTGCAGATATGAGCCCCCAGCCGTGCTGCAGACTGCCAGATATTCCATCACCCCCCCACCCTCCCCCACTTGAGCGGAGCAAGAAGACTCAAATTGATTTCTGTGACGCGTATGAGACACATCAGATTTGTTTTGGTTTATCTAGGGATGATGATGATGATGAAACTTGCCAGGAACTGGCAGTGCGTACCCACTGCATCACACACTTCATTTCCCATACAGACACAATTTCTCAACATCACTGCTTCTACTGGGTTTAGGCTACACAACAAACCTATCTTTGATTGGCTCCAAAATCACAATGGCTCTCAATACAATGTTGACCCCACATTTGTTACTAACCTGTGAGATAAAATACCATATTGACTAACAATTTGTTACTAACCTGTGAAGCATTATATTGGTTTGGACCAGTATGCTTTAAAAATCTTATTCTTCATCAACAGGCATAAAGCAACAGGCATTTTAATCCCTTGTTCAACTCCTTACCGTCTGTTACCCAGATCTATACTCTACTTGAGTCGTGCTTTTCTTTGGCAGCGAGACTGAAGACTTAACGCAGACACCAGCACAACCCTGAGCCGCTATGTGACTTGCTTGTAAACAGAGTTAGAGAAAAAAACGAGGATTGATTGATCGGCTGGGTTTTTAATCCTTTGCATTCTATGACAAAGGAAAACTACACTCTGGCGTCACTCGTCAAACTGACTCCACGATTCCGTTCAATTATGTCACGGACTCATCGACCAATCGGCACGTTCCCAGTTACAGATCATGTGACCTGTGCGCTGTCCTGAGAAAGTGGCAGCTAGCAGGAGTCTCTCAGCATCCTCTCTGTCCTCCAGGTGTGAGTCTAATGAATTGCGCACCGCAGGGAGGGCAATGAACGTAAACTCCTGCTGATAGAGCTCCAGGTTTCCTCTGGATTATGATGGCCAGTCTACTGCTCGGGCATCTCAGGTCAGGAGGAAACTTTAGCATTTCACTGCCACATCTGTACAGAACCATGATTCAAGATTGCAATCAGACCTGGGTCAAATAGATATAGTAAACTGTTGAACGCTTTAGATCAAATATATATTTGGAAATGCAAGTCCTTTCATTCCAGTAATGTTAAAACACTTCAGTAGGTCCCTGAGAATTTTCAGCAGATAAAAGTTGTTGAGTGTCCAGACTGTATGTTTTCTAGAGAGGCAATATAACTTTAATGTTTTTCATTACAGAGCAGTGAGCACCATTGTACTCATAGATACATTTATTTCACAGCCAGCCAACTGGTCACCTGTCGGTGTGCTAGTACAATTTTCCCCCTAGAATGAATGAATTGATTAATGCAACAAAAAATCACTAATCACTAAATCACTCATTTTATATATTTCAACACAATGTTTTTTGTATAGCCCTCTTTAGAGACCCTGCCAAAAAGATGCTTTACAGAATAAACAGAAAATAGGAAAACAGGAAATGGGAAACAGGTGTACCATTTACAATACGAACTTAGATCTGTTTATTTTCATAATTTAAGTCAAAATAAAGTGCCACAAATGCAAAGAAACTTTGGAAAAATGCAAAATAAAATTTTCTTTAGTTTGCAACAAAATACTGAGAGCTACATAAGTGAAACAGGTAAGTATATACATTTCCTGGATAAACTCCATGTCAACAATTGTGCAAAATCTGAGGATGATATGCAGAACTACTAAAGGTCTATGATGCAAAATATAGGTAGTGTACCCTGTTGTCCATTAGTGTCTCCAAATCTATCCAAATGGCTAAATTGTGTACTGCTCTAAATAAATAAAAAAAGATATATTTAACTACAAATCAACAGTTTTGGCTAATAAAACTCACCTTTGCATCATTTTCAAGTGAGAATGAATATACTTTCATCAGTATAGAGGGGTAGATATCTATGGGTCCAAAAACCCCATGCAAAACATGTCATAAAATTTATAAAATTTGTTTCACCCATGATAAAGAATATACATTTGCTTCTTCTGATGGATTACAATACAAATATTGATATCACAGTGTTACATACACCTACATATGCCTAATCATTCACTCATAAAACATCACTTTTCCCTGTACTCTACAGTATGTATACCTTTGCCTCGGGATTGCATTTTTCTGTAGTTTTTTTATGTTCCTTTTCATAATGACTCCAAGAAAAATCTTTACCTTAATCTACCACATATCAGCGCACAAAAAATTGGAATGAGCATTTGCCATGCCATGAGTGACAAGTATATATGCCATAGCCTATATAATGTACGATAACATGAAAATAAAATAGTATTCCACCATCTGCAAAATGCTGCCAAATGTTCTATTTTCAATGAAAATCAGTAGCCTACATCAAAAATAAAATTAACGATTGCACTACAGTATGTAAAATGCACTCAAAACGTGAAAATAACAATAGGCTTATTAATCATATTGATATTGCTGCAATACATTTTTCAAAGCACAAAATAAGACGTTGCATATACCGCTGCTAAGGTTATAAGGTACTCTATTGGATAAAAGAGCCGACAATTAAACCAGAATGAACTGTAATGAATGAGGGCTTGCAGGGCATGGGGGGTATTACGAGTCGACATTTCAGATCGTGTAATAGTGGTATAAAGTGTTGTATATTTCTCAAACGGATTGTACCAGACAATAAATGACCACTGAATTTTGAAAGAAACATCTCTATCTATAAAACCAATGGTAGGATTGTATATTTATATTGTATATATATTTACAAAAATCAATTAAAGTTGATAAGGTAAAACATTACATATATTTTCTTTGTACTGTTTTCAATTAAATATATGTAAAACAGAATTGACAAATCACTGCTTTCTGCTTTTATGTGCATTTTGCTTACTGTCCCAACTTTTTTGGATTTGGGTTTGCATATTTCAATGTATTTTCAGTAGCCTATATTCCGCCACAAGTCTAATACTGTTCAGCGTGCAGTTCTCTACCCATTGTAAAGTTATTGTTGTAATAATTCTGTAGATGTTAAAAGCACATTTCTCCCCCCTTTGGTTATTTGTCAAAACCCTACCGTTTGTTGAAACATTCAAAAAGGAGCGTCACCCTGTTCTCTTTCTTTCGGCGATAGAGAGAAATGTTTGTCCGATAACGATCCCCTGGGACGCGGCCCCAGCTGGAGAGGACACATCGTGTCACGTTTGAATGCTCTCCAGCCCTGACGTGGGGCCCAGCTCAGCAAGGGTTTTAAAATAAACTGACGGGACTTTCCCTCAAATCTGTATGAGGGCTTTGTTCAGCCAACACTCCACACATACGTATATACACATGTATATAGATCTATAGATGTGAGTTGCGTATGTTGTATATGTTCTAAAACCAATCTGGTTCCATGTAATCTGAGGTACATGCGTATGGACTGAATATTGACATATTGGACCAAAACCTTTTCCCCCTCAATATTTATACTTGATAATGGCTTCCCTATGGAGCCACACATTTTTATCTTTATATTTTTGCATCCGTTACCTTGGAGACAACAGCTGGTGGCCCTGTCATAGACATAGCTTTTGGATCTGGGCACTAGTCACCTCACCTTTAGCCATTGATTCCTGGAAGAGCATTCTTCCTTAAGTCTCTGCTCTGACATACTGTGACTCCGTGTAGGTCCTGGGGGGTCTGAGTGCAGTGTTCACCTGCTGGGGGGTGGGGGGGGGGGTGTGGTATTAGAACGCTGCATTATTTTGCAACAGCTATCTTCAAAGGAAAATAAGTGACAATGCTCAAGAAGATTGCGCCATAATTCAAGTTTGCATCAAATGAATGTTCCGACATCCAGAATAAATAAGCCCAATTGTTCCTGAATGCACTGGTGTTACGATCCGTAGGACAGGAACCCAAACGCAGGCAGGAGTGCGACAAACCAGGTTTAATATCCAGGCAAAGGTACCAAATCAATGTCCAAGGGGAAGTAAAAAAACAGGCAGGGGTCGATAACAGGAAGGCAAGGCAGAGGTACAAAACAAATCCAAAAGCAGGGTCGCGAGAACACAGACTGAGGTCAAAACCGGGATATCAATCAGACAGAAAAACAAACAAAAGAACAGACCACAAAAACTAACAAACTCAACACCTAACGTAAACTCGAAACACAGAAAACAAAAACTCGGAACACAGACTCGGAAAAAACAGATAACTCTAACTCAGGTGAAATACAGGCAACAGACAATGCTACAACTTGGTTTTACGAACTCGCAACGAGGGACAAAGACAGCAGGTATAAATGCATGTGTAGACAGGTGCAAACACTTAGCTTGAGAATAGCAGGAAATGGAAAACAGCTTGAGAGCTGAGACACGTAACAAGGCAATTAGTAAATCGTTAGTAGTTATCCTATCCTAGCCCTGTCGTTAGTAAATTAGTTAACACGACAATGACTGGATACGTAAGGAAACACTAAACAGCTGTGGAAACGTGAAGAGAACTAAATTGTTAGTTTGTGTTAGTAATAATTCTATTAAACCCTGACGTTAGTAGATTAGTTAACCACACCCGTGTTTAGCCGGTTAGTAATTAATAAGTCCTATATAATAATTAGTAGTGCAGGGTAATACAAACGAAGTGTACAGAAACGAAAGTTAAACTCTGTGAGAGGAAGCGAGAGATACAGCACAGAACGCAAGGCTGCGGAAAACATGGAAAAGTGTATGCTACAGAAACTGACGATACTAAACATGACAGAATAACAAAACAGACTCAGAACATAACAACTGGACTCACAAACTGAAAGAAAGTTTGCGTTTCGTTCAGCTCGTGAGTTTGAAAGCAAATAAAAATTAATATTCATAAAGAATAAAAGCATAGAGAGCGCACAGCCCCAACTGATGAGTTGGTAACAACTCCTTGTCTGCCTGCTTGCGTCAGTGGCTTTCACTCTACCAGGTGCTGCTGGGAGATTAACCACCTGTTGAAGCAGCACATTGGTTGCAGTATAATTAGCCAGCCAGCGAAGTTGACTAAGCTTGAGCGCCATGTCGATCCTCACCAGAAAAAAAACATTGAGTCAGGGTTGCTGGAGGGACGCATGAGTCCAACTCGTATTTTTAGGCACCAAGCATTTATTTATTTATTTTTATATTTTTATCAGGTGTCATGAACTGTAGAGAAAGTATATGGTCTGGTACATATATTCGCTCTTTTTCCCCCCAATTCTATATGGCAGTCCAAGGCTGTTCAAAGCAGTATGGGCATTTTGGTTCTGCTATTCACTGCCCTGACACATATTAGTGCAGACTGCGCTCCATGGACAGTCCCATCAACACTGTGGGGACTCATTGAGACAGCCAATCCTTTCCCTGTGTAGCCTAGTGGACGGAAGCTGCTCTCTGTTTCAGCCTAGTGCAATGAAAGCACGATAATAAACATTCACTTGCATTATGGAGCTAGAGTGTTTTAACTGTGCATTGCTGATTTTAGTGGACACCAGACCCGAGTCGAATAATTATTTGAATGTATGTTCAACTTAACAACATAATCACCAATAAACGTCCAACAGATTACTGAGTTTTAAAGCAAGCATCTATTTTCACCAATATTCTGAACAAAATGATTCTGTGGTACAATTCAGAATACTTTTTGCAGGGATAGTAACATGCTTCTTTGTAATCTCTCATAGTCTGCAGGAGAAATTAAAAATAACTGAAGAGATGTATTTGACCCAGATCTGATGGATGTGATGGTTCAAGCCCCAGATTATGGTCTGTTTGTTGGCAGCCTTAAATTGCATCACGGTCTGGAATCCAGAGCGAAAGGCGTGTGCACCATGCTAAACGTGATACACCCTCACAAGAGTGCTGCCAGGGATTTTGAGCCCTGTGAAAAGATCTCACATTCATTTCGATTCTATTTTATTTGTATAGCGCTTTGTACAGAGAACTGACAAAGATTCTGTACAGAGAAACAGAGGGAAAATTGGGCAAAAACCAGGCCTGAACCCCAGAAGGCAAGCAAAAACAAGGTAAAAACTCCCCAGTGGAAAGAACAACACCGAACGAGAAAAAACTGGAAATCTCGGGAGGAACCTGGCTAGAGAGGGGGAGCCCATCATCCACTGGCCGGACCGGTTTGAACTAAAGATGGAATGGATGGTAAAAATGTAATGAGGGATCTATCACAATAATGTCCACTAGCCTAGTGATGACATCACAGTAACATCCACATCATAAGTATGCAAGCAAGCGAGTTTGAATGCACCACAACCCAGCCCAGACTTCACCAATGAATACCCAGCAGAACAAATATGGGATGCTTAAATCAGGTTGTAGACAAAATCTGTAGGCTACAGTATATAACATTGACCTGTATTTAAGCAACGGTTGCTTCTGGATAGGTATGGATTCAATCAATATTTCACCTTAAATTGCCAGCTAACCCAATATTTCACCTTAAATTGTTATTAATAAAATTAAAAGGACATTTTGTTTTTCATCTTCACCCTTTTCAGCTATCGCCAAGATTAACTTGTCAAATTGTTTTGCTTTGTGAAGCAAAAAAATATATATATATATTTAAAGGTAAGTCAAGAACAAAAAGAGAAATATTGAATATAGGCCATTGCCTGTTCAGCAAATATAAATTTATTAAACTTGAATCACTTTACCCTTTCAGTGCTAGCCAGCATCAAATAGCTGAGTTCCACTTCCCACCAAGCAATGGAAGGTTCTGGATCCATATGCCTTTCACACTGTACACATCTTTAACCCTGGGTTAACCTAACTCCATTTCACACTATATTGTTAACCCGTGGTTAAATCTTAATCCAGGGTTAATGATTCACACTGTACACAGTTAACTCTGGGTTAACCTAACTCCATTTCACACTGCATAGTGTTAATCCGTGGTTAAGTCTTCACCCAGGGTTAATGATTACCACTGCCTCTTGTTAGCTCTGTGTTAAATGTCAGTTGATACACTGATATTTAACCCACTGATTAATGTTGGATGTGCTGTGATTGGAGAACAGAATTTATATGATGCAACGTTCATTGTTTATTCTAACCTCGATTCACGAAGGCAACAGTTGGCCCCTGCTTACAGGGATAACCCTGAACATTCTGGAATAACCCTGATCCGGAGCAGCGCCAGCTAACCCTATGTTAAAGTCGGGGTTAGCCCCCTTTGGAACGTGCCCGTGTGAAACGTTTGTTAATCTAGGGTTTACAGCCCAGTTAACCTAGGGTTAAAACAGCGGTTATTTTAATCAGGTATAACAGGCAAATTATAGTCAATTTACTTGTTCACTCTGTGTCTTCCCTTTCAACAGACTGTTTTGCTCACGCGCATTTGTTTCAGATTGTTAGCAAGCTAAACATAGTGAACGTTTGTGGAGAAGAGGGGCAAAGTTTCTTTTGAATTAGAGAAAAAATTAACTAACGTTTGAAAATGTTCGCCTTGTTAAACCCATGTCTGAATATTTGGTCCACTCCATAGGCAAAATCAAACCCAAGGTGACAGTCAATAACCTGGTGACAGGTCCGCTCTGCAGAAGAACCACATTGCGCTTGCCGCTGATTTGCCAGGGAGGTGGCCACTGTGCCGCTTTGCAAGCAATCACCTCCCGCTTTGAATGTATTTAGTATAAATAACGTCTGCACCGCTTCACCTCATGAGGTAGTAGACTAAACAGACTCCGGTTTCACAGAACATGGCTTTTGAATAATATCACTATTAAACCACAAAATTGCACCCCCTGTAAAACACTGCCTACTATCCAACGCAGTTATTGACAAAAACAAAGCTAAATTGCGCGAGGGAGAAATTGAAAGAGGAAGCAGCACGCCTGGATGAGATATTGTGGATTGAAATACCATTCCACTGATAATTAAATAACCCTACCTCAAAAATAATTTAATCTAACACGATGACATTGACCAATTTCAAACATTGTGTGAGCAATAAGAAAATTCTGATGATGGCAATTATAGTATAAACCAGTTTAATAAACCAGTGATAAACTTTGCAACACAAAACATAAGGTCAGTGAATAAGTAAGCAGAGGTGTAAAGTCCATGGGTTAGAAAGTAAAAGTCCAGCCATGTGTTTCTTCCACCCATGAACTCAGCCAGCTGATTTCACTAATTAGTTAGTTCTACCTCCTGGCTTAAGAATTGTGTTAATTAGCAAGTCCAGGTGATTGGAACAAAATACTGGGGAATACTTTTACTTTCTTTTTACTTAATTTACCTCAGTGAGTAGGTAGTGAGTGTGTTGTGTAAGGAGTGTATGTGGATGGTTATTCGTATGTGTGTAGGGTATGTGTGGTGGTTTAAGCTATGTGAATGACCCTGAGGATTGCAAAAAAAAACATTTGGATAGAAAAACAAATGTTGAGAGGAAGTCCTGTTTCACGGCAGGAATTTCAATTCACTCTGTGCAGGCATCTCATCCTCGCGCACGATGCTTCCTCTTTCAATCTCTCTCTCCTGCAATTTGGCTTGAAATTTGCCCACAACAGCCAATCTCTCCCTTGTGGTATTTGGCTTGACTTTTGTCCACAGCCTACCCACTTTTATACACTAAGTACTCTGTGGCCTGTTCCTGTCTTGGGCTGAGCAGCACAATATAAACCAGCCAGGATAATTGCTCTAGTTCCACCTTCAAGTCCCAGCACATCCGGAATCTTCTTCTTCTGTAAACCTGTCTCTGTTCACTCAGGAGATTAAATTGCTTCGTGAAATTATTGAGAGCATCATTGAGTTGTTACAGCGGTGCAGTGCTAGAAAACTAAGAGCTAATTAATGTGCTCTCTGAAAGTGGTGCTAGTGCTAACCGCTGTGTTTCTGTACACTTATGCCCTTACCTCCCCAGCCAATCATATAATGTGCATTGTATAGTTTATTTATAGCCTACTTTCTATTATGGTACACTCTCAGTAAAAAAGGTACAAAAAGTACCTAAAAAGATACAAACGCTTGTCACTGAGGTGGTACCCTAGGTACATAAAATTGTACCCCAAGCCAGCAATACATAATTAATTTGTAATGTAATAATGTTTTCCTTCAAAAGGTACCCATTAGTACCCAAATAGAACATTGTTGTACTTTCAGGGTACATTTGCGGAATTTGTCCCTTAAGGAAGGAAAATATAACTTCAGCGTACCTTAATTTTTGACAGTGTACCATAGACATTTTAAAGTATAGGCCGACTTTACTTTCGTAAATCATTTCGAGCCATTTATTTAATGCATTTCAACATCCATTAGCTCATTTTTTAGGATTAATGTTCTTTTACTGCACTACAAGTACCATAGCCATGAATTTTAACTGTGCAGCGGTTGTGCTAACTTGTTTAGGGGTTTAGCATCCTTCAAAGAGGTTGACAAGCATCCCGTGATATTTAACGCAAATCAAATTTACAATTCAATTGGTTTTGGTGCTTTTTTTCAATGAAGGAACATGTCATAAGAGAATGTGTTCAATAAACATACTGTACATAAAAATTTGTGACAAAAAACCTATTCTGTACTCAATTAGAAAGATGCATGTCATTAATGAGCTGCACAAAGCAGTATCCTTTCAGTTCATTGAACCACATTAGGATTACCTGTCACTGCAATACACAATCTTAAAATATGTACAGTGAACAAGGCAATGGAGATAGAAGAGTGCTCTGCCAGCGAGGGTTCTGATGGCTCTGTAATGTTAATGTAATGTTAATGTTTTTCTGGCATGGTTTGCATCATACCATCAGAAGGCAAAGCCAATGCTGATCGTTACTTAAGTGGCTTTTTACATTGGCGTTTCCATTTTTATTGTTCACTACTTGTATATGATGTGGTTCTGAGTGACTCCATAGATCACAAGCAAAGGCTGAGGCCTATACCTTAAACATTGCTGGTTAGCCAACTTTGGGACACAGGTTCAGCGTGGTCATGGTATCTTAGGTTACTGCTGCAACAACTCTTCCCCACAATGGATCAGGTGTCCACAGGTTACCAGTTGTCCTGTAGCATTGAAAACAGTTACTCATGGATGAGTTGCGATGAATATCGTTTTTGCTAGGTTATATTTTTCATATATATATATATATATATATATATATATCTTCCATATCCGATATTATTATTCCATATTATTATATATATTTTACTTTTACTTTTTTTTAATTGTTATTATATGTTTTGTATGTAATGTTATTATTCAACTGATGGTACAACTGATGATTACAAATTAAGATGAGAAAAAGGGGGATAAAAACATGAGAAAATGATTCCACTTAATTACTGAAATAAATCCACAGAAAATATATCATCACGTATGTGGTTTTGTGAGCATTGAAAATACTCACAACCTGCAGTTTCACATGCTGCCAGCAGATGGCAGAGGTTTACTACAAAATGTCATTCTGTCTTTCAGTGCACTACGTCTTTATCATGTCACGTTAAAAAATGCTGCATACGCCAACCCGAAAAGGTAATTTCTCTGACATATGGAAATTCACACAATATAATTCCACACGGTTAAAAATCATACCATTTTACAGGAACTGTATTCTTCTTGGCAGGATCTCATTTCTGGAATATGTATATTTTGTATGCAGAAAATGCACATGGTACGATTCTCTTTAACAGTTTGTTTTTTATAGGGCACACACTAATTCACTAAAAAAAAATCACTGATTCATTGTATAGGGGTGGCAGTGTAGCATAATGGTTAGGGTACTGGGCTTGCAACGCAAAGATTGCATAGCACTGCCATTGGACCCTTGAGCAAGGTACCCAACCTGAATTGCTTTAGTAAATATCCAGCTGTCTGAATGGACTGCATGTAGAATACAAGCAGTGCAAGTCGATAGATAAAAATGTCTGTTAAATGTCAAAATGTTAATGTAGGCTAAATCTTATTCAAAACTACATTTGCTTCATGATTATTGTTTCTCCTGGATTTGGTTCTAATAGTGAAAAATGTGCTTTTGAATCGGCTAACTGCACAAGTGCCAGGCGGAGGTAGAGACAGCACTAGCCATCATTAAATTTCCACTTCACACTCATTACCAATAAATCTCTCGTGAGCTCTAGTAAGAGAATGAAGCACCACGTGCTGTACAATGCTGTACCTGAAAGCAGCACTCTCTCATGAACTGCAATTGTGCATTAAATGGTCAAGCTAATCAAATTAGCCCATGAGAAAATAGTCTTTGGAGATGACACATTTTAGAAAAGCGCAACGGACCACTGGGCGGGCAGAAGTGAGATGCAGGGGGTTAAGTGACTGAGCCTGTAACTCAAAAGGTTGCAGTGCAGAACTGCGACTGTACCTTTGAGAAATGGTACCCAACCTGAATTTAGTAAAACTGTAGCACTTTTATAATGAAAGGTATGTAAAAAAGAAGCTGTGTAAGTTGCTTTGGGAATATTTAATAAGATGAAATAATCAAAGCAATGATGATGATTAATGTTAACAATTAAAAAGGTTTGTGTTTTTGATTACTCTCCAGCACTTTCTGATTATAGATAAATATATATATGTATGTATGCATGCCAGAGTAAAATATTCAACTGTAGATGGGGTCAGTATCTCAACATTTTTCGAACTGTCGTTTCAAAATGAATTGTCGACCGTGACCCCATACTCTCCAGAGCTTGGCCTGTAGTCCACCCTCCTCTACTGAGCGCTTCTCCACGTTTGCCCACACCAGATCCTCTGACTGACCAATGGTGAAGCTGGAAGAGGCCAGCCAATCACAGGGTGCTCAAGCAGAAAACCCTCCCTGCAATAATACAGCTGAATGCAGCCGGCTTTCTGCTGCATTCCTTATTCTGCCCTGCTTTCAGCTCCACAGTGACAATAGAATAAAGATGGTCTGGCGTGTGTGTGTGTGTGTGTGTATGCGCATACATCTATGGTGGTGTTTGTGTGTGTGCATGTACGCGAGAGTGTGCATATCAAAGCCTTGTTGTGTGCGTGTTGACTTCCGTGCATGTGTGTGCGGGTCGGCGCGCGTGTTTGTATTGTAGGTTAACCAACAATAAATAAATAAAAACATTTTGAGAAGCAAGTTTATAACCCTGAGGGTTTTTGCTTTTTATCCCAAGACTGCATTTCAACTCCAATTTGTAAAATGTGAAGTGCACTGCAGGTCAGTGAAGTAAGTCATTAAAAAGTTTGCCAGCCCTGGCTGTTACTTTAAAGGAAAATAAGTGCAGCAGCACACTTAACGCTCACCTTTTCCTTTGTTGTCCCTTATGCTTTCGTTTCCAATAAATCCTCCTGCCTAAACATCCATTACAGAAAGGCACATGCTTTAGCATAAGCATACGCCTATGCCAGGTGGAAGACTGGCTTATTGGCTACCGAAATGTAGACAATAAAACAATGAATACAAGGTTAAAGTGCAGCATCAGCTTTAATTTGAGGGTATTTACATTTATATCGGTTGATCCCTGTGGGAATCATATTTTATACATGTCCCGCCCATTTAAAAGGGAGTAAAAGTAATTCGACAATTGTGTGTGTGTGTGTGTGTGTGTGTGTGTGTGTGTCTATGAATCATTAGTTCACACAAAACTAACAAAGGGTCTAGAGTTGATTCTCAGTGTGGAAATTTGCATTTGTTGCCGTCGTCTCAACATGAGGACCAAAGAAGTGTCAACACCAGTAAAGCAGGCCATCATGAGGCTGAAAAATCTGAATAAATCAGTCAAAACATTGGTTGTATCAAAATCAACAGTTTGATACATTGTTAGGAAGCAATAACAAACTGGTGAGCTCAGCGATAGCAAATGACATGGTCGACCAAAGGAAGAACACTGCAGTGGATGACCAAAGAATACTTTGAGTTTGAAGAAAAACCCCTTTTCAACTGTCGAACGTCTCAAAAACACGGTATGGCTGCCACTGGAGCCGGCTCGCTCGTCTTCTTTGAGGATGTAACTGCTGACGACAACAGCAGGATGAATTCGGAAGTTCAGATATTTCTGATCCAACCAAATATGTCAAAACTCATTTGACAGCGCTTCACCTTGCAGCAGAAAAATGACTCCAAACATAGTGCTAAAGAAACCAAGGAGTTTCAGGGCCAAAAAATAAAAAAAGGGAACGTTATTGACTTGCCAAGTCAGTGACCCGTCCTGAATCCAATTGAACATGCGTTTCACTTGAAGACACGACTGAAGGCAAAGGGTCCAAGGAACAAACAGGAACTGAAGACGACTGCAGTACAGGCCTGACAGAGCATCACCGCGGAATATATCCAACGTTTGGTGATGTGTATGGGTCGCAGTCTTCGAGCAGTCATTGAATACGAAGAATTTGCAATAAAGTACTAAATATGATTACTGTGAAAGAGTGGCCATTCTCAATGACATTAAAAAGGCTTTAAAAACAGACATAGAAAATTGTTTTATAAATTTTTTTTTTTATTAAAGAATAAATAAAAAAATATATATTCTAAAACCACAAGCAGGTTCACCATCTTCACCTGGTGGATTCTCCTCACACAACGGCATACATAGGTTATATACCTGCCAATTGGCCTACTTGACACTTCATCACACCTGTGGGCTGCTGCAACTCACACACAATGAACCAATTAACACAACACTGAAGGGACAATTAACGGTTGAACTGGGAGCATCTGATGATCAGTAAGTTCAAGTTCAAGTTATTGAATAGCTTGATTAATGGAAAAACAAAAACACAAAACTTGAGCACAATACAATACATTTTACTTTGTAATGAGTCCCCAAGTCCAAACAGTGAGGGCGCTCCCTCACAATTACTTCATTTCAGATGATGTCCACTGTCCCCTGTCCACTCAGACCCCTGACTAGTATGTGCCCTGTCCACTCAGACCCCTGACTAGTATGTGCCCTGTCCCCTCACTTTGCAAGCAGTGGGCAAAAAAATATCCCGCAAAACTCCAAACTAGTGAGGAAGTAGTTTGTAATATCTATTTGTATTTTATTTTATTTTATTGAGAATATCAATCAGTTAATATATGATGATTGTTACAAAGTGCAGATTATGAATCAATATAGAATTACCAAAAATAAAAAAGAGTAGTCATAATAATGTAATATGAACCTATCTTGTACCATAGATATGCATATACGCTCTGTGTTTTTTACATTTTTACTTCCGGGTTTACTTAAATTGTCGGATGAGTGCACCGTTCTGCAGACGAGTGTGCTCCTGAATTCCCTCAACAAAATAAGGGGTTCATCCTGGTATTTTAAGTGCCCCCATTTGTGAGAAAAAGTTGCCCACTCAAAAGCATTTTGACGAAGTGGACTCAAAAGGGTGTAGGGGTCGTATTCGGACACACCTATGTATATGTATGGATGTAAGTACCCTTAAATTAAAGCTGACAGTTTGCACTTTAACCTCGTATTCATTGTTTTATTTCAAATACAATGTGATGAAGTTTTGCATTTAGCTGTAAATGCAAAATCTGTGACATCCCTACCAGCTGCTCATCAATTACACCCGAGTAGATCCCATCGTGGAGCTGTTCAGATCATACTATGATTATAGATATCATGGAGACTGTGGGGAACAGGACCTGCCATATTGATAGCCATGCTTTCATTAGCATATATTTTATGCGACCTGCCAAATTGGCATGACAATTGTGCACATACATTTAAAGTGAAGTAGATGATAGACCTGAATGTATTTATTCTGCAGTCAATAGGGGAAATGTCAAACTGGCTTTGATACCCATAGGCGAATGGAAAGAGACAGAATTTACAAAAACATAGCTAGCACCTGGGCTAAACGGAAAGCAAATATTTTTTCGTAGTCAAATGATTGAGTATAGGCATTGCTAATCACAAGATACGGGTATGCATAAATCATTCTATGACATTTTTATCCTCTAATATACAAACACCTGTTGTTTTGGATGTTTTGTTCACAGGTAAAATCCACTGACCCAATACATTTGTACTGAAATTTTAATAAAAACGTCACTTAGTTATCACCAAATGCAGTACAGAGAGAAAAGACAACAGTCCAAGAAAAGGAATGAGAAGTACTTGCATATCTTTGATCCAAACCAGTCCATTTCTAAACTACTTTTTCGCTTTAGAAAACAGTAAAATTTGAAAGCAATCCAAAAATATCCCTGAGAATTTTCAGTGAAACATGTTATAAAGTAAGGTTCAATCATATGAAATAATTTTGTTCTTAATATTGGTTAAAATAGATGCTTCCTTTAAAATTGTCAGTAGACGACAGAACTTCTATTGGCGTCTTGCATTTTTGACCCAAGTGTGAACAAGATTTGTTTCAAACCCTGAGAAGCAGAGACACTGACTGGAGGTATTCTGCTTCTGGAGTTCTGTGATCTATGAGAACATTTGGAATGTATCTGAAGATCTGCTGGTCTCTCATTGGCTGTTTGGAAGATAATTAACACACATGCTTCTCTGAGGAGGAGCTGTTGCTAAGGCTCCTTGACTGAGAGAAGCTCAGCTGATTAGCACCTTCCAATTAGCATCCAATCAAACAGAATTTACTCGTTTGATTGGATGTTACCTGAAAAAAAAAAAAACTTCAAAAGCATGCTATTTTGGTAATTGTATGCATTATAGCATATTATTTTTCTCTGCAATTTGGTGCATATTTTTATCAGCACTCATCACCACAACATCTATTATCGGTTTAAACAAGTACGTGGCACCCTGTTATTCAGTTGATGCCAGACTGAGGGTCCATCCATGCACTAGAACAGTATCTTAACAGAAACTAGACCGTGGGTTCCATCGATGCTTCAGAACAGTGCTGTAACAAATACCAGACCATGGGGCCCATCTATGTACTAGAACAGTGTCCTAACAGATACCAGACCATGGGGCCCATCCATACACAAGAGCAGTGCCTTAATGGATACATTACATTACATTCATTCATTTAGCAGACGCTTTTATCCAAAGCGACGTACAGTAAGTGCATACAGAAAGGTCATCAAAGTAACTACAGAACAGATAAGAAAGCAATTTTTCACATACAGTAGCAGCTATCCCTAGTAATGAACACAATGCAGTTCACAGTGAACTGGGTAAATCAGCTCTAATACAATTCTATACTAATCATTATAAACTTGACTATCCTGAGTACATAGTTCAACAAGAACACAAACCATGAGGTCCTAGCTAAGTATTAGTCCAGGTGGAGTCTGAAAAGGTGCGTTTTCAGGCCACGACGGAAAGTAGGCAGGGTTGGCATGGAACGTAGGGGAATGGGAAGTTCGTTCCACCACTGGGGAGCTAGGGTGGAAAAGCTCCGCAGTCGGGACGAGCGAGTACCATTTACACGGAGGGGGGGAAGCGCAAGTCGCCCTGCAGTAGATGAGCGAAGCGGTCGAGCAGGAACATAGTTCTGAATCAAGTCCTGCAGGTAGATAGGGCCTGTCCTATTGGCTGCAGTGTAGGCCAGGGTCAGAACTTTGAACCTGATCCTGGCTGCAACTGGCAGCCAGTGGAGTGACCTCAACAGGGGGGTGACATGTGAAAATTTCGGGAGGTTGAACACAAGCCGGGCAGCTGCGTTCTGAATCAGTTGAAGAGGCAGGATGGCGCAGGCCGGTAGGCTTGCGAGCAGGGAGTTACAGTAGTCAAGGCGTGAGGTGACCATGGTCTGGACCAAAAGCTGGGTGGAATAGGTGGTCAGGTACGGTCGAATCCTCCTGATGTTGTACAGGAGGAACCTGCAGGACCGTGCCGTCGCCCTGATCTGGTCTTTGAAGTTCAGCTGGTCGTCCAGGACCACCCCCAGGTTCTTTGCAGAGCGGGAGGCAGCCACCACGGTCCCGTCAACGGTGATGGAGAGGTCAAGTAGCGGGGAGGTTTTGTGTGGCATGAAGAGGAGCTCTGTCTTGTCCAGGTTGAGCTTCAGGTGATGGGTAGTCATCCACTCAGAGATGTCAGCCAGACAAGCAGATATCCTCTCCTTCACCTGTTGGGTAGAGGGAGGGAAAGAGAGGAAGAGTTGAGTATCGTCAGCATAACTATGGTATGAGAAGCCATGTGAATTGATTACTGAACCAAGAGACTTAGTATAGATGGAGAACAGCAGAGGACCCAATACAGATCCCTGCGGGACTCCTGTAAACAGGGGATGGGGTGCAGACACAGAACCCTTCCAAGAGACTTGGTAGGATCGATCAGTGAGGTACGATACAAACCAGGAGAGGGCAGTCCCAGAAATGCCCATCTCAGAAAGTGTGGAAATCAGGAGTTTGTGGTTGACCGTGTCGAACGCTGCAGACAGGTCAAGTAGAATCAGGACAGAGGAGAGGGATGAGGCTCTGGCAGCGGAGAGCGCCTCAGTCACGGCCAGGAGAGCAGTTTCTGTGGAATGTCCGGTTCTGAAGCCGGACTGATGGGGGTCAAGCAGGTTGTTCTGGTGGAGAAAAACAGATAGTTGGTTATGGACAGCTCGTTCCAGAGTTTTGGACAGGAAGGGCAGAAGAGATACAGGACGGTAGTTCCTGACATCAGAGGGGTCTAAGCTAGGTTTTTTTAGGAGTGGGGATACACGGGCAGTCTTAAAAACAGCAGGGACATGGCCACAGGTTAGGGAGGTGTTGATAATAGTGGACAGATATGGAACGAGCTCAGCAGATATTGACTGGAGGACTGCTGACGGGATGGGGTCCAGCGGACAGGTGGTCGCGCGATGGTGCGTCACCAGTTGGAGCACATCTGCGTCCTCCAGAGTCTTGAAGGACGACAGCGTGGCGATAGGTTCGGTACTGGGGATGTGGGGTGTCACCTGAGGTGTGAAGGAGTTGCGAATCATGGCCACCTTCCCCTCAAAGTGGGTCAGGAAGTCATCTGCAGAGAGGGAGGAAGGTGAAGGGGGTGGAGGGGGGGTAAGCAGGGAGGAGAAGGTGGAAAAGAGTTTCCGTGGATTAGACACACATGCATTAATTTTAGTCTGAAAAAAAGAAGTCTTAGCCGATGTAGTTGCAGCTGTGAAGGCTGCCAGCAGTGTGTGATAGGAGGCCAGGTCATCTGGGGATCTGGATTTCCTCCACTTTCTCTCAGCGCCTCGCAGTATGGTTCTGTTGGATCTGAGAGAATCTGTCAGCCACGGGGAAGGGGGTGATGGTCGAGCTGGTTTGGAGACAAGGGGACAAAGTGAGTTGAGAGACTGAGAGAGGCAGGAGTTAAACATAGAGGTGGCAGCATCAACATGCATATTAGCAAAAGACGCAGGAGGAGGAAGTATAGAGAGAGCGGAAGTAGTGAGAGAGGAGTACGAGAGGGTGCGGAGATTTCTCCTGAACATAACAGTGGGCGGGTCGTTAGTAGGGTTGAGGGAGAGCGGGAGGGAAAGAGAGAATGAAATAAAGAAATGGTCCGATACGTGGAGCGGGGTCACCGTGAGATCAGATGTGGCGCAGCTCCTGGTGAGTACAAGGTCAAGTTGGTTACCAGCCTTGTGGGTGGCAGGCGATGGGGATTGAGTGAGAGCGAAGGACTGGAAGAGTGAGGCGACACTGGATAGCTGGGAACTCTCTGGATGGAGGTTGAAGTCTCCCAGTAGGATTACAGGGGTGCCATCCTCAGGGAAGGAGCTCAGGAGAGTGTCCAGTTCATCCAGGAAAGCGCCGAGCGGACCTGGGGGACGATAGATAACAACAATGTTAAGTGTAGACGGGTGGGTTACAGTGACTGCATGAAACTCAAAAGAGGAGAAATTCATGCAGTGTGCAGTGGGGATAGAGAATTTCCAGGATGTGGAAATCAGCAGACCAGTACCCCCGCCTCGGCCAGAGGCCCTGGGGGTGTGGGAGAAGGAATAGCCAGCAGACAGAGCAGCGGGAGTGGCTGTGTTATCTGGAGTGATCCAGGTCTCAGTGAGAGCCAGGAAGTGGAGGGACTTCACCTTAGCGTAGGCAGTGATGAAGTCAGTTTTCTGGACAGCTGAGCGGCAGTTCCATAGTCCACCCACCACTGAGAGTTCCTTATGAAGGGACAGGGGTGGGCAGACCAGGTTAGCCGGGCAGCGCCTGCGGTGGTTGGACCTCCAGGCTCGAGGTATATAGCACAGAGAAATGGGGGTTAAACACATGGTAGGTGGTGAAAAGATAAGAACAAAGTCGTACAAATTGCTGATGAGGCTGCCGTACTTACGGCAGCCTCGGCTTTAATTTATGCACTATTTGCTAATTACCGATTGCATTCAGCTGCTTGTAGGGCTAATTCGCTCCGGATACTAGACCGTGGGGCCCATCTATGCACTAAAACAGTGCCTTAACAGATACTAGATTGTGGGGTCCAATCATGCTCTAGAACAGCGCCTTAACAGGACGAACCAACCCACATTCTCTCTCAAACATGCCCGTGTGTGTTCTCGCATTTCTCTATTTTTAAATTGTTCCCTTTTTCAATTTGCTTTAACAAAGCCAAATTAAAAATGCAAAACCCATCCTGCCGAATTCTATGCATTTGCCATTTTATTGAAATATCTCACAAAGCAAGTGTTGCCCTGTGGCTTTCAGCATCTAGGTCATTAATTAAAGCAGGATATACACCAATAAAAAATGGAAAAAGATACATTGCATATCTATTCCAAACCAAGAAAAGGGAGCAGAGATTACAGGCCGGAGCTTTTCATTGTTCCAAAACATTTGAAAAGACTAAACACTTCATTCCTCAAATGACCCCTGCCAGAGAGAGCGTTTGACTCAAACATGACTTCGTTCAGTAAAGGACATGCGTTTCCATATATAGCCTGCCTTCAGCTATCCCAGCAGGCAAGTGAGAGTGCACGGAACCAGTCAAGGTCACCCCGTCCAGCGTTTTACATTTTGACGAGAAATGCATTCATCCCCCCCACAAAGGAATCGTCCTCCTTACGCCAGGCGCCTTTATTCTCCCAGGCAGACTTCCTGCCATGCTCACTCTTTTCCCAGAAAGCCTGCTGGAATAATAAGTCAATAATGCCTCAAAATAGGCCTCTGTCATTTTCTCCTGCAGATTACAAGAATTCATGCTGTACTCTGTGAATACTGCATATTGCACATGTAATTACTGGGGATGATATTATGCAGATTATTTCCCCCGTTGCTAAGAGCAGAAGCAGTTTACAAGCAAGTTTACATCTGTAATTTGTTTAAAAATATCTATATTTTTCCCCTCTGTAATGAAAGCCCTCCTGAAATAAACTGCTGGAAATAATTCCGAAAGTGTTGCTGTGGTAATATGACATGCCAGACTCACTGAAATCATAAAAGGTATGCAAAATGATTTTAACGCATACCTGCGTCCTCCTGACGCCTCAATGCCACACCCCCAGCCGATGTTTTACCTTTTCATTGGCCGCTTGACTGAAGCAATCATTTTAAAAATCTAATAAAAACGAGAATTCGAATTGACTGGTTTCCTAGAGCAAGAAATCACCAATCATGTGCAAAAAAAAATGGATAGAAACTAAGCTTTTCATCAAAGCTGACAGGCCCACGCAGCAAAGTGAAAAACAAAGAAATATTCACCCATCGGGGGGGGGGGGTAAAATGGTAGTCATATTTGAAAGGACGTCCAGTTTTCCATGCATATATTCCAGCTAATATACTGAGGTTTAAAGCCCTTCCCAGACCGGCGCACGGCTCTTCTCTGACCCAGCTGGTTCCTTTGGCCCTCTTCCTGAATGGTACATGCCATGCAAATCGGTCCCATTCACCCTCGGAGGAACAGCCAATGACCTGCTCCGAGATCTCTCTCGCCTTATCTGGACAAATAAAAGCCTCCGCTGTCCAGATCAAAAGAAATAAATGAAAAATTTTAATTAAATGCTTGTGTATATGTACAATATATTTATATTAAAGCTAAAAATGGGGTAAGTGGCAACAACATTTGCTCAAAAAATGCTCTCATCAAATTCAATTGTAATGGATACACATTGAAGTCATAGCTAATTCCTTTTAGCCTGGAAAATTGAAGCGCTCTGTGGACTGTGCCAGGATTGGGCAAGGAAGGCCGTATCTGTAACCCGATTTCATGCTTACTTCTGCTCTTAATGGTTTAATTAGCCCCGATAATTTACGTGATCTGAAGTGACACTTGTGTTTACTAGGCAGAATGTTTTCCATGGTCCATCTGTGAGCGAACAGTATAGAGATAATCTAAATGGTCATTTGGTCATCACTGGTGGAACCAAAAACACATAAACCAGCCCTCCAGAACTGGAACCATTCCAACCCCAGACTATACTGTTTTTGGAGGGGAGCAGCCAAAAGTATTTTTGGGGGGGGGCTGACAGAAATTAGGTTTCTTCAAACATCAGTCAAGTATGCAATCACAGAGACAATACAAACTACTTGGAGGGATGAAGTCAATAGTTTTTTGTAATACCACATATTTTATAGTTCAACAGCAAGAATAACATGAGCTGAACAAAATAATTGTTTTTCGCAATTAAAGTCAGGAACATGTTTGTGTGTTCCTTTGTCCCCTTTACACATTGGGTAAAGGTGCTGGAAAAATCTATTCTGGGTACAATAACTCCAAGTAAAATTGTTGCGCAAATTGTTAAAAAATATAAAGCTCCTAAATGAAAAAAGTAAAAATGAGAGCCATCTCAGTGACTACACAGCAGGGCACTGTAATCCATTTTGGTCAATGTTTGCTATGTTTTGATACTTCTCTTTTGAAGCAAATTACTCGTCTAACTTTGGCTGAAAATACCTGGCAGTTTAAAATTGAAAACTTTAAATAAAATTTAAAGCCAATTAATGATCTACTGATTAATTATTTGATATGATTGGTCAACATTGCTGATACATATTTAAATACTGACTCTATATAGATGTCGATACTGAGTCAACAAATTAGAATGTTGTGGAAATTGATCTCATAAGCTCACTACTAAGAGTTATATTGTGTAGTTGGATGTTAAAAAGTGGTCTGAATGCAAATTAAGGCAGATATTACACAACCACCCCCCCCCCCCCAACCCACCTCACATTGCTACATTAAAAATATCAGCCATGTTTATGTATGTTCTGTGCTCAAGTACAATTTTTAGTGCTCTTCGAAGTATAATTTATTGCAATTTTAACAGAACTGTAGCTCTCAACAATTATAAACACAAATTATAGTGCCATTGGGCCGAAGTGGTGAAATACCATGTCAAACAAATCATTATAAATCTGAATCACATCCCAACCGCTGTTACCAAAGTGTTTGATTTGTCTCAGACACAAAGCCTGGGATAAAAAATAAAACCATAATATTCCGAATAAATTGGCATCCGTAACACCTAACTAGGGACCGAAGCTGAAAGTTATCATGCCCCTACTATATAAAAATTATTTTAAATAAACTAAATTCCAGAAGCCCAGTGCAAAGCGAGTGGTTCTGTTTTATCTGTTAACCTTTGTTCTGTGCTCCATCCTCAACAATTCACACTTATCGATGTCTCCCTAATTAGCCTTCACTTCAGCAAGACACTGTACTATGCAATTCATGGCAAGAGCACTCCGGCCCTTTGGAAACTGAAAATAAATGAATAAATAAATAAATAATTTCTGCTCATTTAGTGATTTACAGTTATTGCACAAGTGAAGCTCAAAATGAAATTTGAAGAAGACAATTAGCAGAACAAACAGAGCTGAAGTCTGTAGCTCATTCATTTTTCCAGGGAAAACGGTACAAACAAGGACTTGTATCTGTAATCACAGATCCGTTATGCTGAGCTGATCTAACAAAACTGTCATAAGGCTCAGCTATATAAAATACAACATGATACTGTTGACACAATACAATATTCTCATTGACTAGAAACAAGTTACACAAATCCAACACAATCATCACGGACCAGTGTTTAGATATAAGTGCATCTTGATAATATTTTTGGTAGTTGGAGAACACGTTGTTGAAATAATGCTATCAATAATTATAGGACAAATATATAAAGAGCACATTTTTATTTCTGTTATGAATAGTCATTGAATAAGAAGCAAGATATCTGTAAGTGATGAAGTCTAGGGGCCCTATCTACACCCGGCGATAAGCGGAGGTAACCCAAGCACAAGTGTCTTTGCTAGTTTCAGACCGGTGCAGGCGTC
Organism: Ilyophis sp. 1 JC-2022; assembly: GCA_022702515.1. Classification (NCBI taxonomy): domain Eukaryota; kingdom Metazoa; phylum Chordata; class Actinopteri; order Anguilliformes; family Synaphobranchidae; genus Ilyophis; species Ilyophis sp. 1 JC-2022. The sequence continues at coordinate 125,953,504 of CM040404.1, forward strand.
ATTTTAGCGTCCAGTGCTCACGTTGTTTAAATACCAAGTGAACTTGCGTCCATAGCAAGCGAACTGGGCGGGTTGGTCTTAAGATGAGATATGGCCATGATCATTTTTTTGGCGTATTGCTATCTTGAGGCAGCAAAAAGCATGCATGCTATAACCACTCCAAACCTGGTCTTAAATCATGTCACAGTTGATTCAATGTTATTATGAAGGTGTAATATAAGTTTGTCTACTACGCACGTACACCCTCCTGTCTGTTACACACAGGGGCTCACACAAGCATGCATAAACATCAAGATTACATTGTGAAATAGGGATTCATATTTTTTCCAAAAATATATATTTTTTGTCTCCTGGATTAGACGCATATTGTTCCTGGAATCCCAGGAAAAGCTTGTTTTAAGGCATTAAGCTACCAGTAAAAACGTGTTGATCATATTTCCATAAGCAGGACATTATAAAACAATGGAAAATATGTGTAACCCTATGGGTTCCCAACCTGACAGCTTTAGTGTAGTTAGTGTCATCATTAAGAGTCATCATTAAAATGAATGCTATTTATGTAAAACAGCCTTAGCCTTATATGTGAATGGATCTCTTATATCGCTGGTTATATGGCCATTAATATCTGAATGATGTAGCTACTAAATTAGCTAACCAGCTAATTGTCTAACTGTTAAGTGTAACTGAGCTCCCCCTTCTCATCTGTCTTTCCTTAAACAATCTGGTACAGATGACTGCTCTTGGCGAAAGCACTGCTTCATCTCAATCAGTTCAGTTTGGCTTTGCGGGAGAGATCTACTCAAGCATAGCCTTCAGTGTACGAAACTCATAAAGTAGACTGGTAGTTCTAATGAATATTATCTAACGGATGAAATCGGATGGAATGCGGTAGAGGGAAATATGGGTTGCGTGTGAACTAGCAGCCCAAGAGTGGTGAGCACAGTACCAACACACTTAATGAAAAATATACATTCTCTGTGATCGTTTTACACTCTATTGCACTTTCATTTCTTATTAACTGTACAATACACTACAGTATTTAGCAGATGCTCTCACCCAGAACATCTTACACAAATTTTTAAAATAAATTTTATATACATGTACATACAATTCACTTATACAGCTATATATTTACAGCAGCGGTTCAGGGCCAGCACTCATGTGTATAACGGCATTGCCTCAGCTGGGAATCCAACCGACAGCCTTTGAGTTACAAGCCCAGTTCTCTAACCATACGACCACACTGACATTCTATTCTCATCGACTATTCTCTTGGACTCAGTTAGAGCTCAGAACTAAATGGCTGTATACAGTATCTATGTAGAATTGGCATATTATATTGAGATGTTTTAAAGCATTTTTGTTAACAAGAGCACGCAACCTCAGTTATAGTTTCTTGTCTGGCTGCCTGGTGGTCTTACGCTTTGCTACAAGAGCTCGCGTGCCATTTCTTCATCTGAAAACAGAGGAAAGACTAAGGTTACTGAATGTGACGGCCACTTCCGTTAAGTCAGTTGCTGAGCAGTCCGCTACAGTGGGAGAAGGGTCCGAGTATTAGGCTCTGCCCTCAGCCCAACAGACGAGTGGATGCCACCGGTGACACGAGTAAAGCCTTACCCGCCTCATGGGCTCGACAAGAGTGCGCAGCCGCGAATGGATGCCTGGCGGTGTCCTTGGGTTTAAGAGGCTTCGGCCCATTAGCACGCGAAAGGGCCGGCTGCTTCCAGCCGCGAGCACTCAAACTGCCTCGGCACGCACTGCCAATCAGCCAGCATAAAAGAGGCTTTCATGGACCTTAATTAAGCCCACTCCTGTAAGGCATAATTCTGCTAATTATGAAGTGAAACTTTACAGCTCTCATTAGCATGCAAACATCATATGATGATAGTTCTCAGGATTTATCTGTTTCTCTTTCCTTTGCACAGTTTTAACCAGTCTTGGATAAACGGCCATTTTAGAGCCATGACACGCTGTGCTCTTTTGTATATCACACACATGGCAAGATAGCAGAAAAAAAACTCAAGGGTGCAGCAGAATACATCTTGGATTTTGCTGCCCAAAGCCTATGTGTGGATGGAAAATAGTGCCAAGCTATGCAGTAGATATTTCTTCTAAATCAATAGCCTCTCTTCTTCTGAACTTGTAAATGTACAAGCTTGCATAATATAATTGAATTTCATTCTCAGCCATGCTGAAACCTATTGATTGGCTTCCTTGCTTTACCCTACGATATCATCACATTGCCATGTGTTAGCATGTCTCCAATGACTGTAGAAGACTCAGAGCAAGGCCTCTTAACCTTAGACTGAAGCTCAATGAATCCTGGACAATGTTTCTGGCTTCCTGAAGTAAAGAGGTTGTATAGAGGACAGAGAGAGGATGTTATTGAACAAGAGGGAGGACAGAGAATGTAGGGGGGGGGGGGGGGGGGGGGCTGCAATGCAGGACAAAGGTCACTTGGCACATTTTTCACCTCTCTTCAGGTTCTTTTACAACAGGAAGTTGATATCTTCCAAGGACTGGCTGTTCCAAAGTAAAACCTGCTTTTATTTTCAATAAACGACCTCCTCATATATCTCTCAGAAGTCTATTTGTTTGTTTTTATATTGTGTGTGTGTGTGCCTGAACTTTGCGCTCACATTAGCATGAGTGTCATGTTACTTGGAACTTGAATACAGGCCAATCAGCCAATGTCACCTTTACTAATTAGTATAATTCATCCTGGCACATTCCATTTCGCCAATTTAATATGGATGCAAATATTACAAGACAATAATTTAACTGAAGCACTTAACTCTTTTCCGCAAGAGAAACGACAGGTTTGGGTCTCAGGGGTATTCCAGGAAGCTGGATTGTCAGCTCACCTGTGAAAAATATTTGGCTATAGTTTTTAATGTTTTGAATCTGAATTTGTAAAACTAAACTTGAATATATTAGGTGTCAATTAGTCATAAGTATTGATTGTTGCTATTTATTAACAAATGTTCAGAGAAGTTGTTGCATGCTATTTTAGAAGTTACCTGGCTACCTGCTTGATGCAATATCCCCTTCTGGACTCTAGTTTCTGGAAGGCAGGTGTCTGACTGATGGACATTGTATACAAAACCAAAGCTGACATTTCTTGCACTTTCCCATGGATGGTGGGGTATTACATTTTTTTGGTTTATGTATGACCTGTGAACAAGACTGGGCACTTTTTGCAATAAACTCAATTGAGTGGCATTTTTTGCTGGCATGTGACTTTTTTGTATTATATTTTGTTATAATTTCGGATCACTTGTACATTGTCAATTTGATCAGTAGTTTTAATTACTTTCTTTAAGTAGCTTTAGTTAACCAAACTAGATTTCTCCCTAGGGTAGCTTTCCTGTAACTTCTTTCAGTGTGAAGTAATTGGTAGCTTGCAAAGCTATGCTTTCAAAGTAGCTTCCCCAACACTGGAAAAAATGTCATTGTTCAGAAGATGGCCCTGACCACTGTAATGGAACTAGGAATGAGAAACAATACAGTGACTCTTCTAGTAGGCTACATGTTATCCAGCTGGTCAAGACACATACTGACGACAGTCACTACCATGCACCAAATTTATGTTCTGGAAGATCAGTATGCTGGAAGCTGTTGTAGTCATGCTGTAATGCAGATACATACGGCCGAGTCAATTTAAATAAGCTAAAAATAATGTTAAAATCATCCCTAAGCTTCATGCTAAATCAGATAGTTCTAATATACAGTAACATACAGTAACCTCACTCTACAGTTGGAATAATGGCTTATTACGATGGTATATCTGAGAGATAGTAACCCTGACATGTTTTAAAATATGCAGCTCAAGGAGAGCATTATACATTTATTCATTAACCCCCCCACCCCCCCAAACATTATTAAAAAAACAAAATGTATCTAAATTATAAACACAGAGTTTGGTTAAGGGTACAATTTGGCTGCTGCTGTTGATTGGAGGGAAAGGTCATGGACGTGAAGTTGTTTTCAGTTCTTGATTTATCACATTGATCTATCGGTTTCCAGGCATTTAGCAAAGGTTGAGTAACTAACAATGCGGTCTGTTCAAAGGACTCTACATCATGTTTGAGACCTCTAGTAAGGAGAGGGGGTGTACTGTGTTTTTAGGGGTATAAATTGATTAATTCAAATTGCAGTTCCGTGCTCAGTGACCCTCACTTTTTAATATCATCTCAGCTTGATGAGGTTCTCAGTTCCCGATCCCAATCGTAGCTGAAAACCATCTTTTACACTCACGCAGGGGTGAAAGGGATAAGTAATTTCAGCCCATGAGTATAACTGTATATCTAGGGCTGGTGATAACACACTATCACCTATTGCTGAGGAATGTGTTTTTCGTGAGCGATTATATTCCCTTTCTGTTTCAGAGCTTTATACATTCATAGCATGGCTGGTAATTATGGCACCCTCTGGCTTGCCCCCGCAGAAAAAATCATTACTTCTTGCTTGTTCCATTTCATCTCATTCCCTAGTATATGAAGTTCAGACTTGTTCTCAAATTATTACAACTACTTTTTAGGCTTAAGAGCACATAAAACCACTTATGGCCTCGCCTTCATTTTATGGAATGGCGACGTTGATCAACACAGACCGAAGGGACTCGCTCTGAATCCAGAAATACTTTTTTGGATTCAATACCATTAAGAACAAATGGAATACAATAAATGTCAATGTACAAGTGGACCGACTTCATGTTGCGATTGGCTGTCTGTTCAAGATTGTGTCAATCTTAAAAGATGCAGTTGAACCTAGCTAAATGTTGTTGTCCAATAAGCCGTCTTTTGAATTTAATTAAAGCATTTTATTGCTCTGAGAAGTCTTGTCTTAATTAGAGTGCTGAGAGCTTAAGTTAGCCAGCCACTTAATTCCCAGTGCTGCAGCCATACACACATATCAGTAAGACACTCAGTAAAGTCCACTGTCATAATGCAGGGAGAATGAACACACCCGTGCACACACAAACATGCATGGACACAAACGCGGACACACCGACACACGCACGCGCGCACGCACTATGTGTGTTTTTTCATCTCCTGATCCAATCTGATCACATGTAGATGGATGGCTGATGCCTGAGATGCTTTCTATTTTCACTACTGAGTTTCAGACAGAGCCCAGTGAATAAGCATAGACCTCCTCTTACATGTGATATGAGATAGAGAGAGAAATGGAGCGAGTGTGTGTGTGTCTCTTCTGGCAGTTTCATTAGGGTGAACTGAATGTTCCAGAAACTTCTTCTACTCCGAGAAGACTGAGACCCGAGGAATAGATTATGTGACAAGCAAAGACTACCCGCCCCCCCCCCCCCCCCCCCCCCCTTTTAGCTAATGTTTATTCTGTATCTACTCTTGGTGCGTAGGCAGTGCGCTGTGTGGGAAATATATTAAGAGAGAGAGAGAGAGAGAGAGAGAGAGAGAGAGAGAGAGAGAGAGAGAGAGAGAGAGAGAGAGAGAGAGAGAGAGAAAGAGAGAGAGAAAGAGAGAAAAAAAGAGAGGCAGGCTTTTTCAAAACTGTTCTTTTAGGCCTGTCCAGGAATTCTCCCGCAGGCAGAGAGAGCAAGAGGGCTTGGGAAAATATCCGCCACGTACAAAACTGCTCATTACCGTGATGCGAAACGGCAATACAATATCCCGTGATTTATGGGCCGTTCTCTGCCCTGCACAATTAAACCGCCGGTTCTAATAGAACACCACAGGCCTTTGATATTCACAGTTTTACAGGTCGTTCTGCTCGGCGAGAGGGGGGTTCATATTTTTTTGTTCCATTAGTAAATGACTCTGCGGTTTTTCGGAGCTCGACGTATATACTGTACCCAGAGACGCAAGGGGACTTCCTGTGGCTGAAAAAGCAGGAATATATAGGTCGCATATCCTTTGCATGACAAGACTTCCTGATGTCTGTGACCCAACAACATCATGTATATGAGCTGGGATACGCATACAAAACAGAAAAAACACACAAGAGAGATAAAATAACATGTATTTCATTATTTATGAAGAAGAAACGCACCATGCGTTCTATTAGCTTTGAAATCCCCACTCTTGTTGGAGGCGAATGAACAGCTGGCTGCTCATCGTGGGACACAATGCACACAGGAAACCCCAGAGTAATAAACAGTGGCCTCCACCCCACAAGCTCAATCACTCAGCAAAGAGAACATGTCGGATACAAGTAAATAAACATGAAAATACACAAGCCTCCTCTCTGTATGTTGTGTCTTTGTCTTTTCCTGACTCTGGTTCAGGTATCACGTTGTCTCTTTTGACAACCCAGTATCGTTACATCACATTCATTTAGGAGACGCTCTAAACCAGAGAGGGGGTAAAAGAACATAACGTTGTGAAGCCGCCAGGCACCTAGCTGCGACTTAACATATTACTTGGACATTTGCATCAAGCCAGTTTTGATCATTTAGAAAGCTAGCCAGCCACAAACGCCTTGTCAACTGTCCAAATCAAATCGCAATTAAAATAATGTCCTCATTAGTCAGGACAGCTGATATTACACAGGCCCACAATGAGCCTCACCTGGGAACATTCCAGTCAATCCATCAACTAGTTTGCCTGCAGAAAAGCTCATTCACACCAATCGAACCGTTCATGACGGCTAGTGAATAAAGCTTAGTATGCAGTGGCCTTGTAAAAAAATTAATAACTAATAAACTAATAATTTTATTTTATATTTGAAAATACAAACCCCCCCACACAGTTCACAACATTTAAAGCCGTAGACTGTGAGAACGACTCCTTCCCTGACCAAAACATTCAGCTGTGAGCAATGTACCCAGACCAGCACGTGTAGTGTGCAGTATCATTATGGCTATGTTACTGTCACAGTTGCACACTGGCTAACACTGGTATCATAGTTAAACCACAGGACAGCAGTTATATAAATCATTCCTCATATTGGTTAAGTACCCTGTTCGCTCAGTTCATATCAAAATAAATTTATATCTCATATGGGCCTCATCAACAGCTGAACTGGGCCCCAATTTACTCAAAAGCCACACATTGCTGACCCTTGCTGTCATTCCGTTTCATATGCTAAATACAACTTCTGAATTTTCAACTGGAATTCTGCGTGTGGCTAAATAACGGTTGGAAAATAACACAATAAATGCATTTTAAAACGTCTATGTAAAACGTCTACACTCGGAAGCGGGAATGCTCTGTAGCTGCATGTATTTAATTAACTCTGTGTTTAATGTGCACAAAGTCATAATGTTGCTTATTCAAGCAAGGGGCTCCTCATGCATAAACATATGCACGCGCATTCAATGTAATGAAATGTGCACCAATGGAAGCCACTAAAATAGCTCAACCTGAACTGGCTGCCTAGCAACAGGGTGCTAAGCAGAGCCTGTGCGGTCACACGCAACATCCTCAAGAACAGGTGGGGTACGAATCGAAGATTATTCCACTTTTTCTGGAAATCAGGAGAGAGACATTTCTAGACATGTTCTTTATGAAAGCACTGCTATTTTGAACACGCTTTGAAAATTATCCATTGAGCGCAGAAACAATAATGTACAGCATTATTTAAATTTGTTTTGAACATGTAGAAGTATTTTTGTTTTGATAGTTACCTGCTCTATTTTTTCAATAATGTCCTTTGTAAATGTATATTGTGGCTGTGGTGACCTCTGGCTTAGTGATATTGTTATCTAAATTCAAGCTTAAATGCAGTCTGAATTCAATAAGCTCTGCTGGAGGCAAGTTTTCCTTCACCCACCTGGCGCATGTGACCTGTTGACTGTTTTGTACTCCATTGCACCACGAATAGAGCTTTACACGGGTTGCCAGCACCACCACATCAACAGCAACAAGGGTGACAAGACAACAGAAAAAAATGTGGACAGGTAACTAAATCAGCTGTATTACTTAGCAGTACAACTCGCCATTTTGACTGGGCTTAACCACAGTATTTGTTCCAGTCTGAAAGTCTGTTGTGGTAAATCTCTTTAATCTACCAACCAAATGTACTGGGTCATTGGCTACCCCAAAATAACTTCAGTGCCTACAAGTTTCCGTCCGTCCGTCCGTCTTCATAATTATAAGCATTTTTACTTAATCCTCGCTTCCCTGACAATGTTAAACTCTTAACAAGATGCCAGAAAATGAGCTTTTCATAGTTGAATTTCTTATAGTTCACAGTCATGCAAGTTTATAAAACCTACATTTAATTAACAAAGCTGATGAAGGAAATTAAATGAAACCATCCATGACACTCTCACATGACCGATGACAAGAAGATGCTTTCGAACACACAAACTGCGGTTCAAAATGGTACCGTTCCACATTCAGCTTAATTTCTAAAAAACATGTCCTCTCCGTTCAGCAGGTCAGTGGGTAGACTAGTGAGGGTTCGAATTTTCTCAGAAAAAGACTTAATTTTCTATGCAGTTATTAGCCTTTGTGAATTTGCACATAATCCTACAGCGTTCACAGCTTACTCTGCAGTGGAAATAAATAAATAAACAAACAAACATGCCCAAATAACCCCAAAAATAATACAAAAAAATAATAATAAGAATGGAATCAGAATTGCAGATATACAGAGTATCATCATTCTAGAAGCAAACTATGTGTTTAAAGTCAGAGATAATGGTGTGTAATTGTGCCAAGAGGATTAACAATGGTTGATATTGCTCTTCTCCTCCGCAGTCTTAATTTAGTTTTCTTCACACAAACATCCTCTGTGCGTTTCTTAATGAGAATTCCTTCGCTTAATTAGCCATCTGCACTCTGGCCTGCTTAACGTGCAGCCATCACAGTGTGCCGCTCTTCACCAGGGGCTACAGCACAGACTGCTTAACCCTTTTTGCATTCTGCCGTTTTGGTTTGCTTATTTGTTTGTTTGTTTTTTGAACATGGGACCATAACCTTACATGGTGTGTAAAGAGCTTGGTTACAGACAGTTTAGTCACTTGTTCCACTCCAAACGCCTGTTTTTTCTGTCTTTATTTCTTTTTTTCTTTTTTAAAATTTCTTTTGCAGATATCAAGCTGCGCAATTAGTCAAGGTTCCCGTTCGACTTTGAGATATTGAGCTTTTACCATGGTTACTGCTGAGTCTGGGTAGAACCGTGGAGCCAGCAAGGCTGGCTGGCTGAATTCGGTCTCTGTGCAGAATGTATACATTTATTTCTGAGGCGATCATCTTTGCTTATGAGGGGATTTTACTAAAGCTCGCATATCCACAGGGCAAATCCAGCTGAGAAAGATTCCTGAAAACAGCCTCAGGGGCTGCTTGTGAAATATCATAAACAGTGTATTTAGTATATTAAAATAGAAATACAGTTGGGTTAACGTTAGGACATTTGCAGATTGGTACGTGCCAATAGCTTTATCCCGAATAAACCCCAACTCTGCAGATATTTTTCGCTGTTCCTGAAAAGTTGTTACGAAATCCGCAGTGAAAATTACAAATTTTCCCCTGACACCAGTGCATCTGACTAGTCAGCATCCAGGGACCTGAGATGTCAGCTGGATATTTTTTTTTGCCCCCCCCCCCAAAAAAAACACACACACACACACACACACACACACACACACACACACACACACACACACACACACACACACACACACACACACACACACTTCACACAGGCCCAGCTGCAGTTTTCAGCTTCTAAATTAGGCGATTCCATTTCATTACATGGAAATTGCCCAACAGCGGAATAAAAAGTCGAAGTACTGGAGCAGTGGAGGGGAAAGTTGGGGGGGGGTGCACTTTAATGGCTTTGGTCCAAATGCGGGGGTGAGATGTTGAGGTGTGACACATCAGGTAGGAGTACCCTCCCCAAAAGAGAGAGAGCAGAGAGAAAGAGAGACATTTTCTGAAGGCGTCTCTCTGTGCTAAGAGCTGAGCGCTGCGTGTATAACCAACTGTCACTCCCATCCTAGGCACTGAGAGAACTCATGCTGCCAGTGTATTAGAGGATTGGATCCTAGCCAAAGAGTCAAGAAGCAAAACGTTTGCCTGGAGAAGAATTTATCGCTGTTTGAACCTCTCGACTTCCTGTCCAGCACCAATCAAACCTGCTTCAGAAAAAGTAGAATAATTATCCCATACAAAGTGAAATGTCTAAGAAAGGTACAGTTCAGCTGACCCATCTTTGTATGGACATTACACCCTTTGAACAGGGGCCTGTATCACAAAGCAGGATTACTGAGTTAGCTGGATAACTGCACAAAACCCATAACAGCTCTTTTTTTACTTCAAGTCCAGGTTCCAGTTCTGGGAGGTTTCCGGGTTTTACTCAGTGCAGTTATCCAGCTAACTCAGTAATCCTGCTTTGTGATACAGGCCCCAGGAGTCATTCTGGAGCTCGTGGAGCTTATTCTGCACTCTTTCTGCTAAGAAAGGGAACCGTTCATTCGTCAGGTTGTCCCTAAATGACATTTTAACACAGTTTCAGTTTGTGCCTTGTGTTTTAGCTTAAGATGTGGCTTTTGTGAACTCTGAGACTGACTACGTATTCCACTTAGCCATCTGATCCCAATGAAACTGCCAGTCCAAAAAAAAAGAAAGGATGCCACTATTTATTCCCATAGATTGAATTTACCTCATACTGAACTTGCAGTGAACTGTGTCGGATGGCATCCTGAATGAAAGGATAGAGAAAGACGAATGAGAATGAGAATACAATTTATATTCACAGAACAATATGAAATAAATACGTTTCTGATCCATTTCAATTCAGTGCATTTTATGTTAGGTTACCCATGTCCTTTCTGACAATTTATTAATAAAATAAATAATCATGGTCATATCAATCCACAATATCATTCAAATCTGTATGTCAGGGTTTATTATAACAATGCAGTCAGTTATGCCACTGCCATAAAACAAAATCCGACAGGTCACTGTATGGGGAAGAGATGTTCAAACAAACTCTAGATTAGCACACATCTTTATGTCTGCTAGCCTGATCCTTTTTCAGATAATATCTACTGCAGATCAGACCCACGGTGCTATGCAAAACAAGCAGATTATTTATCTTACACAAAGCCCTGGCTTACTTAGTACTGGATTTTAACAACAAACTTTCATGTGGTTTTGAGAAAGGCAGTCGCACAACCTAATGGAGTTTAGAAGAAGAACCCACAAAGTAATCTAATATTCTTAAGAATTATTTGCGCTGTAGCCATGAATCAGCCTGACCTTATTAACAGTGGATAACTCTGTGAAGGGGAACACCGAGAATGGGCACAGAATGGTCTCCGGCCTCCTCTGCGGTCATTTTATGTTGTTTTAAATATCCTAAATACTGTCATCCCAGTTTCGTCTGACAGAAGGGGAAACATTCCCTCTCCATCTCAGGGAAAAAGGTGCCCAGTCTCTCTCTCTGATTTGTGGGTGTTGGTTCTCTGTGGTGTTAATTAAAACGGACACTTGTGCGTGGCGTAGGTGTCCCGGGACCCATTGTAAAATGCGTTATTCGCTGTAGCATGGTGGAGGACTCCCAGAATCCCTTGTGCAATGTGCTTCTAGCTGAGCCCATGATGCATTTATCCAATAGCTATCTAGTGTAATTCACAACCGATAGCTAGCTAGGTAGGTAACATTTAGCAAACCTTTATAGCAAACATGCCGCTTAGTTAAATAACGTAAACAGTGACTACACGTACACAAGCGCAAAACGGTCTCAAAGTGCACAATCACGTGGTAGCGTTTGTATCCAATAAGGGGTCGATACATCATATGCCCTCGGAAGCGGAAACAGGAGATGCCGTTTCTGTAAAGGACGCAGTTACATGCACGGTGCACACCATTGGTGTATGTATGCATGTACATTGGAAATGTAGCCTACTAAAGCAGCTTAGGTTAAGTACCTTGCTCATGGGTACAAAGGCAGCGTCCTACCAGGGAATCAAATCTACAACCTTAAGGTTACACGGCCGGTTCCTTACCCATACTACACTGCTGCCAGACCATGGACCATCTAGGTGCTGAACTTTCACCGAGATCCGAGCTGTGACACACAATTGGCAGGTTTGTCATATTGGGAGAAGGCTTTAAAAAATATTTGAGGGATGTTTCGGAAAAACCTGTCAATCTACCTTTGTCAATCTACGTTGCACACAACTCTGGTGACTGTGCCGCCCAAGGTCAATCTCAAATTCTCAACAGAAAAGGACGCAACACTAGGGTACTTTACTTAAGCAAAAATTAGTTTGAGTAAAAATGTATGGGAGTCAGAAACAGGAGAATTTAAAAAAGATGTATGGGGTATGGGGGGAGGGGCGGAGAATATGAGTGTTATTAAGCGAGCGTGAAATTCACACAGCGCTGGGGGCAAAGGCTGTTCCACATTCATCAACTAGAGTATTCCGACGGTATTGTTATGGCAACCCCCCCCCTCTCTCCTGGCACAGTTAATATTTACCATCTCCACATTCGGACAAAGAGCCTGGGGTATTTGCATTGTATGTAAATCAGACTCCATTAATTATGTGGGTGCAGATGGCGTGCTGGTGGCACGGCTCGGCTCCTCTGCTCGTTAGCCGTGTTCCACAGACGACTGTTGAGGACATTAGGCCCCAGTCTGCAGTTTTATTCTCACGTGCGATTCCTGTTTAACATTCTGAGCAGGCCAAGCTCCCTCACATCTCTGTCCCTTTCTCCCTCCTGCACTCATCCCTCCATCTCTCTGTCCCTTTCTCCCTCCTGCACTCATCCCTCCATCTCTCTGTCCCTTTCTCCCTCCTGCTCTCATCCCTCCGTCCCTTTCTCCCTCCTGCACTCATCCCTCCATCTCTCTGTCCCTTTCTTCCTCCTGCTCTCACCCCTCCATCTCTTTCTCCCTCCTGCTCTCATCCCTCTGGCAACTTTCTGAAGGTACCGCTAACGCAACTCCTTAGCCTTTCTGTCGAACGTCCGCTTGGCCTCCCGTGTCGGGGAATTCTTCACCCGCTCAGACACGCAGACAGATGGTCCACCCCCTCCGCCTAAAACGTAGTTCTGAAATGTTAAGAGCCCGCGGGCCCCAGGGTGCCCTGGTGAGACTTTTCCAGCAGCTTAACAAGTCGTTTAATTAGCATGGCAGACACCCGTTAGCAGCGATTCACACACGGAAACAGGAGCGAGGAAACGATGGCTTTATTGATTAGTACAGATGTCTTCCCCTGTCCACAGTGTCTTGCTGTGAGGATCGAGGATGCAGCAACAAGCGGGAACAAAACGAGGATATCCGGAGCTCCGCCCACTCCGACGGACGCTTTCGTACCGCCCATGATGATGGACATGCGTCAGTCACATCTCTGTGCTTAGCGGGCCCATTCCACACGCACGGTTGCCCATGGCAACCTTCAGCAGGCCAGATGTTCTTAAGATGAGGGAGAACACCAATCCTGAAGGGCCGTTTCGGTTTCCACCAATCGCCCTGGCTCAATCGCTTAGTCCTATACACCAATGGCAGTTCTCTCATATATTCAACCACAGTAAAAAAAAAAAAAATCATATTGTGTCAGGAAATTAGCTCATCAATAAATGTAGCTAAACTGTCAGATCCCAAGAATGATTTGTCTCATAATTAAATTATTAAGAGCAGGAGTGGGCATGAAATCCAGAAACAGACTCGACCCTCCAGGAATGGTTCCCTTCTCCTCCTCTAATGCTATCACTCTCCTGTATTAAAAAAAAATCTATATTCATATTGTTAATGGTATGCACAAAATACATTGGAATTAAGGCATCGTTGCAGAGAAACAAGTACAACAAAAGCTTTTCAAAATATGCATAGGGTTACAACAAGGCAGGTACATTTGAATAAAATACGCTTTGGCCGTTTTGCATAAACTTGCTTAAAGATCACAGTGCTCGACAGAAAAAGGCCCAATTTAACAACTCAAGACTGGTCACGTGGGCCAGTGGGCAGATGGGCACTAACTCTAGACCAGGGGTTCCCAAAACCTTTAATTGTAAGACCCACCTGGAATGACCATCCTCTGGGTGAGCACCACACCTCAGTTTGGGAAACCCTGCTCTAGGCAACAGATAAGGCCTCTCAGATCCACTTTATCCCACCGCTCCACTAATGAGTTTGTAACGGTCGATCACTGAAGACCTCGTCACTTCAAATGATTCGCCTTGTGTTTGGGGTTCTACTTGTGTACGCTGTGATTTATGGAATCAAAAACCAAAGCGTATCAGAAATCAGAAACAATTTGGGCTGTACCTAAACAGCCCGAAAGAGAGAAACGTTTTCTCCCTGACATACAAACTGAGCAGCTCCCCCAGTGTAACAGCACTAGCCCGGTTTCACCACCAGGAGGCGCAAAGGCACTAATAAGGGGATCCAAGTAGAGGCAGCTGCCGAACAGTCCCAGTTCTCATTCAATCGGCTCGTTTCCTTTATGACATAACGAGGCAAAAAAAATGGTCCAATCAGAATGAGTCATCGTTTGCTTGGAGTCTAATTTGAAGGTACAAAAGGAAGCTGCATATTCTGCATTGTGACATCACTGCCACTTTGCCAGGAACTTTGGAAACAAGGTCTGTGACCCGATTTAACAGCCTTCCTGATTCTGTATGGGTATTAGCAGAACGTAGTTCTACCAGTAAGGTGCATTGATGGCTGTTTTAATGCCATTTTAATACATCTGTCAGTAAACGGGAAGCAAGTGCTGCTTCCCCTGTGCTGTCATTAGAACATAATGCGTGCAAGATCAAGCCCATTTTAAATGGCCACCGCATTCATAATATTATGAGGCTGCCTGTACGTCTATTTCAGCAGACATATTTTTGTGTATGGCAGCAAGCAATCAGACCCATTCATTTACGATGTAGTGAATCATGGTATGAAAACTACGCTCATAACCACTTGGAAAATTAGGCCTAAAGATTCAGTCTGTGTATAAGTTAACATAGTACCACTCATAAAGTCAAACTTACTTACAATACTAATGATTTCACACATTTCATTTTCATTCAAGGCCTAAAGGAGGATGGGTTATTGGCCATTATACCAAAGGCAGCAAACATCTACTTCTCAAGCACCAATAAAATGTGCCAGCTTCATAATCACATGACAATGTACCTGTCGTTCATTCGTAATGCCAGCAGCATTCAATGCATCTTAAGACAACTCCTCTGTACATTTCCTCCAAGCTTCTAAACACTGTACCCATTTAGGTAACAGACCGAGCTCAACGCAGTAAACCATTATCACCAAGATTCCTGTCCAGACCAAACAGCTGCCCTTCTAAGTAGGGAATAACAACTTTCAACATAACCAAACAAATCAAATACAAATCAAGACGACAAACACAACCCGACGCAAAAACATCCCTTAAACTGTGGGGAGGGAACAATTATATTACATTTGAAAAATATAGAGTACGTGCAACATCAGGTATACCGAAATAAAAACTCTTTAAAAGTGGCGATTTAGGATTTGACCAGCTTGAACCCTTGGCCAGTGTCCAGGATGTTGGGAGGAAACCAGGCCATCTTCAGCCTCCGGAAGCAGCGGAGGCACATGCTACAGGCCCAGAACAGGTTCAGACCCCCACACCAGTTGGCCAGGTAAACCAGCGGGTAGGTAACCTTGGGGAAGTAGGTCTTCCAGTGCTTGGTGACATCACTTCCTGTGGGCAGGTGCAGGGTGTAGTCGCTCCACCTCTTGGAGACACCGTAGGCCGCACGCACGGTCCGTCCTTTCTCCGCCCACTGGATGTCGCTATCAGGGTCGCAGTTGAACTCGACCCACTCGGTGGTGAAGTCACCCAGCTGAGGGGGTGGAGACTCTGCGTCCACCGCCCTGCTAAGCTCCGCCCCCTGCACCGCCACAAAGAGCTCGTCCACACCCTTCACCGCCCTCACCCACGGTAGCGAGTTCTCCGTGTCCAGCACAAGGATGAGACGCGAGCAAAACCCGCCATTCTTCTCCCTCCACCACTCCAGTACCTCTTCCAATCGGAGTGTATCCCCGCCTACAGGAAACACCAAACATAAGTATTTTAGTTATTAATTTATTTATTTTACAGAGTTTACAATGCATCCAACAGCTTGCAGGTTATCTAGTAGGAGGCAGGGACCCTTGAGGTTGTCAACTCAGGAAACAAAGGTAAAAAAAGGGGTGAGGCAGTCGTGACATCAATAGTAAACTTTGAGGAGCTCCACCAATCATAGAGTACATTGGTAACAACTAATAGAACAAAGCTGATGGTGGTTGGTGAATACCTGTGGCAATTCCCACATAATCCCAGAAGTATAAACAGAAGGGTATCCGCTAATCACGGTCGCCTGTGTTCTCTAGCCTTTTACAAACATACTCCTTTGTGAGTAAGTATATTTTCTGTCAGTAAGGTAATGTCATGGCTGTCTCATCGCCATTTTACCATCTCTGGATAAATTCCAAAGCACTGGATAGCACATAGCACTCAAAATTGCAGGTAAATAAGTAGCCTAGATGAGCTGAGTGTTCTAGTCATTACGTATTCTTACATTCAAATGTTCTAACCACGGCTACTAGTTCCCCAGTCCAATAGTGTATCCCCACCTACAAGAGACAAACACAAACACAAGCCCCACCCTTGACTCTTCAAGTCTCCACCCATCGACGCTCAGTGCCTCAGTCCTTGCAGGGCCTTTCCAAAGTTGTAGGCAATAAGAGTTAGCATGTGGAAGACGTGTTTAACATTAAATTTCATGGATTCATTTTGAATTGTTGCTTCTTGCTAGAGGTTAATTTCAAATGTTTTATTCATTTTTTTATTGCCATTATAAATACCCAGAAATTGCTAATTGCCATGCTGGGAATGTATTGCCTCAGAGACAGCATGTGATAAAGCAGCCTCACAGCAATTATGCTGCTGTAGTTACATCTTAGCAGCATCAATGTGATCTAGAGCCCCATAAATGCATCGCAGAGATGTTGTTACGGTTGTAACGTAGGCATGTATGTATCAACGATATGGCTGCCGGGAGCCCTTCCATCAGACAAACTCATTTTCCCCTCACACATAGGAAGCAGGGGAACCGAGGCAAACTCCCAGCGAAAGTACAATTCCAGGCCGATTCTTCATTCGGAATTTGAATAGAGAAAAAATATTTTAAAAATTCCATTCAATTCCATTCAGGAATACTTGAACAGGAATGAAGAGGCATCTTTACTCCCTTTCAATAAATTCCACTTATGTTTGAAAGATAAATGTCAGTACATTTATGTACATCCCTGTATACACACAGTATATATATATATATATATATGACTGATTGTAAAAGGATTACTACATGATTTTACAGGCTGTATTACGGCTCAAAGACTTCCAAACATTTATTTAACATTTTTTAATGAAATCAAAGTGCATTTTTCGAAATAAATGTCAAAAGCCTGTAGTTACTAGCTTGGTGATGAATAAGTGTAAGGTTCTTGGTTGGCGTATTTGATTGAGGCACTTTGCTTGCTTTTCAGTGTATGGCCTCAAACGGTTTGGAGAGCCCAGTTGGCTGGCCAGACCACACTGGATAATGACCCGTTTATTTGTGCGTGTAAACTCAGAAACAGAAAAACCACCTTGAGATGTGGACCTCCACTGACAATGTAACTGATAAAAAGCAAGCTGCAGGTCTACAAAGGCTAGGCCTTGATCACTTCAACCAATCACAAGCAGCGCAGCGGGAGACGATTGCGCAACGAGGAAAGCTCAGCAAGACTGTATAACCTGCTGTGGTTCAACTAGAGGCAACTTCAAATCAAAAGGCATCTCCAGCCAAGAGGACAGTGCTACTGATTGGCTCCCCCTTCAGTTATTCAGCCTACGCACAAGAGACTCAAAACAGCAAATGGTTAACACATACTGTGGTATGCCTTGCAATTAAAAATGAGAAGCTTCATTATCAAATAAAACATTTCAACAAAAGGAAGCAATAACAGCATTCACTAAATGAGCAGCCTATTCTCAAAGGTGCCATTAATACTAACTGAGTAAAGATGAGCCCCACTACAGATATTTATATTTGTAAAGTGAGTGGCATTAAACAATTACATTATATTTCCTTTAGCTCCGATTATAAATCTCCCAATCCAGTTTCAATTCAACAATGTTTGCAAATTCTAAGTGACATCGGATGAGAGTGACCTCTCGAATGACCTCTAAATACAGAAAGCTTTGTGGAACATGGCCTGAGAGAAAAGTGACGTCTAAAGAACAGGTCATAGGGAGAGTGACCTCTACAATGACCTCAAAGCTGAGGAGTGATCTCTACAATGACCTGTATAGTGACCTCACTGCTGAGGACAGTGACCTCTACAATGACCTCAGTGCTGAGGAGTGACCTCTACAATAACCTCTATAACAACCTCAGTGCTGAAGAGAACGACCTCTGCAGTAACCCAGGTGTTAAGGTGAACCGACTCGGTGGTGAGCGCTGTGGTAAACAACAAGGGTCCAGCCCCCACCTCCCCTCCCTGGGGCCTGTCACTTTGTCCTTAACAGCTGTAGGCTAGCGTCGGGTGTGCTGGCTAATCCTCTTAAGGAAGAGCCTTGGGGGGAAGACGGAGACGGAGACAGAGGGGGATAAATTACAGACGCTCCCTCCATCCCTCCATCCGTCCATCCCCCCACCGCCAGAAACATCATCACCGCTCAGCGTCCGACTGGCAGAAGGGAGAAACACGCCTCCTCTCGCCCTCTCTGCCTCCGCAACAGGTGGGGCTGCTTCTCCAGCTCCGGCCCCCCGCTGATCAAACACTGACACGGAACGCGAGGCGCAGCATCCTTCATGAGGATTAATGGTCTTTGGCGGCGGCGTGGGCTGCCAGATAAACTGAGGCTCAGAGATGCAGCCAAAGATGAGATATATGGGAACGTCTCCGAACGGTGGATACAGACCAGCGCTCAAAAGGCTGGATTTATTTCACCGAGTCAGGGTGCCACAGTGAAGAACGTCCGGCCCGCCTTAACGTGTCCCCGTGTTCCCAGAGACCCCAAGAAAAGCCGTAAAAAAAAAAATTATAATAAAACAATAAATAAATGACTTAAAGGGATATTTCACCTTTGTGTGACAGAAGTAATTTTGTGGAGCCTACCCCATTATATTGGCATAGCGTTAATGCTAGCAACATCAGCTGTCCCTGCTGACCGTTAATGGCATCGCCGTTAGTCCCGGTTGTCAGGTTCCCCATTCACTCCCATGCACAAACTAACTACGGTGGATAATACATCAATAAAAGAGAACACAAGGGTGAAAAGGTAAGCGTTTGTTTCGACATTTAATGCATTTTCAACATTTTATTAGCTTTAAAAAATAAAAATAAAAATAAAAATAAAAAAGAAGATCTGTCAGAAAGCTTTGTTATTTTAACTCAGTGATGATTTTGCACACGATAAAGTTGATGTCAATTCACCAACTGTAGTAGGCTACGATTAGTTGTAGGTTTACGTTATAATAAAACAAGAAATCCAACTACGGGTTGTTGTATTTCTACGCAGTAGTATATACGAAAATAGTTCCACTATTATAGCTCATTTAAACATGAAAACATGCACCTTTTCACCTTCCTGTCCTCTTTTATACATTAATTATCCGCCGTAGTTAGTTTGTGCTTTAAAACGATTCATTTGGGTGAGGTCCCGAAAATGAATGGGAGTAAATGCGGACCCTGACAACGGCGATGCCATTAACGGTCAGCAGGGACAGCTGATGTTGCTAGTATTAAGGCTATGCAAATACACTGCTCAAAAAAATTAAGGGAACACAATCATCACAGTATAACACCAAGTCAATTAAACCAAACCGGTCATACTGGATGATGTTGCAGGCAGCATAACATTCGCCACGGCGTCTCTTCACGTCTGTCACATGTGCTCAGTGTGAACCTGCTCTCATCTGTGAAGAGAACGGGGTGCCAATGGCGAACCTGCCAATTCTGGTGTTCTGTGGCAAATGTCAATCGAGCTGCATGGTGCTGGGCTGTGAGCACAGGTCCCACTACAGGACGTCGGGCCCTCATGCCACCCTCATGGAGTCCGTTTCTGACAGTTTGGTCAGAAACATGCACACGAGTAGCCCGCTGGAGGTCATTTTGAAGGGCTCTGGCAGTGCTCCTCCTGTTCCTCCTCGCACAAAAGAGCAGATACCGGTCCTGCCGCTGGGTTATTGACCTTCTACAGCCCTGTCCAGCTCTCCTCGTGTAATGGCCCGTCTCCCGGTATCTCCTCCACGCTCTTGAGACTGTGCTGGGAGACACAGCAAACCTTCTTGCGATGGCACGTGCAACCTGAATGAGCTGCAGGTACCGCCTCATGCTACCAGTAGTGACAAGGGCACTAGCAAAATGCAAAACTAGAAAAAAATCAGTCAGGAAGGATAGAGAGAGAAAAATGGTCTGTGGCCACCACCTGCAAAACCATTTACTTTTTGGGGTTTGTCTTGCTGTTGCCTCTCCTGTCCATCTGTTGTCACTTTCATTTGCACCAAATGATTCACAATCCTTTACGCTTCCTAACTGGACAGATCGATATCCCAGAAGTTTAATTGACTTGGTGTTATACTGTGTCGATTAGGTATTCCCTTAATTTCTTTGAGCAGTGTATAATGAGGTAGGCTCCACAAAATGACTTCTGTCACAGGAAGGTGAAATATCCCTTTAAAAATGACCAGGAAACGACGGTAAAGAACACTGTTGTGAACAGGAAGCTCGAGACGGTAGGAGCGATGTTTAAAAAATAAATAAATACTAAATTATAAAACGCACTACAGCAGTGACGATTGATAATGGGCTTACATGCAGAAGCGATGGAAATATTAAACGCGGAACACAAAGATAAATTTAGCGATGCTACACGCAGTAGATTTTGATTTGTAGAAATAAAAAGCAGTTGTTTTTTTTACTCCGCAGTACACACAATCATTAGCAGAACAGCAACGCTGTCATTCACAGGGGAGATCAGGCCAGAGTACTGCCAAGAACAGTCATCCCATTAAAGCCTGAGACAGCACCACGCACCAACCGTGACCGCTGAATTACCACATGTTCTCCGAGGTATACACCAAGAGGCGTTAGCCTAATTATGCAAGTAAACTAATTGGTTCCCATATTAAAATTTTATTTGGGGCAGCAGTGTAGTATCATGGTTAGGGAACTGGGCTTGTAACAGGTTTGACTTTGCCCTTGAGCAAGGAGCTTCACCTGGATGGCTTTAGTAAATACCCAGCTGTATAAACTGACTGGATTTATAAAACAGAAGCTGTGTTGCTATAGATAAGAGCTTCTTCAGAGACCAGTTTTGCAGATCTTTTCTGTGTTGTTTATGGTCCTGTACAGACTTACAGGTATTGTAACAACAGCAAGTCAACATGTACAATAAACTTTAAAACTGGGAGCCGTGCTGATGGGAGACTGTCTGGGCAACAGGATATACAAGCAGAGCATGTATCCCACAACTGAACTGAGAATTGGGAAAAGGCTCCTGAAATCTGACTATGGAATACGCAGTCCTTTTTGTTAGCGTAGCCCATCACAGCAACTGCCTCAATACTTTTTTGAAGAGCCACGTCACTGCACCGAGGCCAGTGCTTCAGCTGGCTGTGCAGCCTGGACGACCCCAAAACAGGAATTTTTCATGTTTCACCCACACATTTACAGGAAATTACCAGAATGAAGCCAAGATTTTAGCATTTCACCTTGTACATATGGGCTACTTTTGTGGAAATATAGAAACCAAGGTAATTAGTGGGATAATTACTGCCTCTCAGAACATAATGGCGTTACCCTTGGACTACACTGTATCAGGACTGACGCTCCTGGAAACAGTCCAGTCGCGCTAAAGGTTAATTACCTCTCCCCTGACCCAATGGACTTACCTACTGTGCTGTCAGTGAAATAGGTTACATTCCCAACACAGAGAAGAGCATTTATGCCTCTTTAGTCTGTATTACAATCCTAATGGCAAGTTACTGAGACACACATGTTTTGCACCGATCATCTAAAGTGTTGGTTTCTGGATTTGGCATTAATTTCTTCCCGTAATTATTTTATTATGAGCCCAATCATTTATGTGATATGATATTTTAGCTACATTTTTGATAAGCTCACAATTGCCTGCTGAGGACAGTTATTGCGTGCGCATATGAAGCATTTTACCGTGATGTAATGTGGAAGTGAACTGGCATTGGCTTATGCAGCTATTAATGAGCTAACTGAGCCAGGGTAATCAGTGGGAAGACAAACCCACACACCCACACCCAATTTCCAACCTCAAATCTATAGACTGCCTTTCATCTACCTACATAGTCTGGTCATTTGAACATGAAAAAAAAACAGGCCTTATTTGATCCAACAGAAATGATCGATGTTCTCAACTTCTGTAGCTAAAGCAGGAACGATAATGTGTTTGCTTGGGTTTTTTTGTTTTAGTATGAAACTAACAACAGCTGTTAATTATCAATCACCGCAGTGAAAGCAGGCCGGCGTTGGCTAGCAGGGGAAATGCAGTAGTACACACACTTCAGTATAAGACCGACCAGCTGCTAGCAAAGCAACCATAGCATACTGCAGCATTAGCGCTGAGCCATAGTCCAGTCACATTCAAGCTTTACACACATACAATCACACATTCTGTCATACAGCTGGGCACAGGGAAATACAGGCCAATTTGTAATGAATGCACAAAGGTCTTCGCAAAAAAACACTGCATTGTACACGACATCTGCTGGGTTATACGTTTAGCTTCACAAGGAGGGCGGGGGGTGAAGTGTGGGCGGGTCTTACAGATTGGGGGCAGGGCCTTACCTCGTGGTAGGAGTGGCCACTTTTCAAGATGAGTAAATGTAGCCGAACAAGGCAAATATGTTTCATGAACAGAAGTGGTGCTGTATTGAACACGCTGTTGCACAGCATAGTGACTATGGCGACCAAGAGCCAAAGAGTGTTCCAGAATGTTTAAAGTAATTTTTTTTAACAGGGATTTTAAAATCCAGTCCTGGAGGGCCGCAGTGTCTGCAGGATTTTATGGGTTTCCTTTCAATCAGCAGCCAATTTAGGCCTTGTAGAAAATCGTGCGTGGACTCTTCAGCCAATCAATGACTTAAATTAATCAATCAATTAAAAGTGCTGAAACCCCCCGAAAACCAGCAGACAATGCAGATGTCCGGGATTTAAGTTGAAGATCCCTCTTTATTTACAGAGAAAATAAGCAACCGTTTCGATAAGTTTCCGATCCTGAACGTGACCCCTGCAGGTCTGGTGATGGGAGGGGGGATGTGGGCGGGGCATCTGAGCCTTACCTGCTAGGGCCAGGTCCCCAGAGCGTTGGGCGTGGCCGCTGTAGTAGACCAGGTAGGTGTCGTGGCGGGGCCCGTCGGCAGTGCGCAGCTCCAGAAAGGCCCTGAGCTTGGCCTGCAGGCTGTCCAAAGGCATGCCTGCTGTGGAGTAGTCGCAGCTGTATGGTTCGATCATGTGGTGAGAGAAGAAGCGCTGGATACTGTTCAGCATTCCAGTGGAGCGCAGGTTCAGCTCCTGAACCAGGTCCGGTGGGAGAAGGGCGGGCTGTCCGTCAGCACTGCGGAATCAAAACCACAACACTGTTACACACTAAGACAACACATTGACCCTGTGAGGACCACACCGCTTTTACACACTAATACACAACACACTGACCCTGTGAGGACCACACCGCTTTTACACACTAATACACAACACACTAACCTTGTGAGGACCCCACTGCTTTTACACACTAATACACAACACTGACCCTGTGAGGACCACCGCCTTTACACACAACAACCTGATCCCGTAAGAATCCCACCACCCTTACAACTTACACGCATTGATATCACACATTTTTTTGGGGTCAAATTTAATATCAGAAAGTGACCAGAAGGGATCAGACAAGCCCTAATATGCTTGTATAGGGTTTGAGCCAGAGGCATCATCACAGGGGCGGGGTCACATTAGTCTGCACATTACGCGGGTAACACCCACCAGATCCGCTAATGAACCCAGGGCTCACCTATTCACACGGCCAGGTATCAGGCCCACCCACACGTGGGCTTTCCGCCATACCGCCATCTGAGCTCTGGCTATGCCACAGACCGACTCATCTCTAACTGAACCTTGCCCATTAATCTCATCTGTCACTGCCGCACCCAGCTGGGACAACTGCACATTTCTGTTTAACAGAAAAACACGCTATACGCTAAAACACCTCTCTCTATGAGCTGTTAGGCGGGGAGCACTTCACACATTCTTCTCCACGACTCTGATTTGAATGCACAATTAGTCCAGTTAGTGGCGTTCTAAATTCTAATTAGCCGACGGCTGTGAGCTATAGTGACTGGTAAGAGAGGGAGCCGGGAGAGCCATAATACGGTCAGTGCCGGCCAAATACGAGAGGCTTTCTATGAGACAGGTCAGGGTCACAAATTAATTAGTTATTTAACCTTTATTTAAGCAGGTAGATTAACGGAGAACTCTGTTCTAGGGAATGAATGGGGGAAGAGAGCGCACGGGCTTGTCGAGGTGCAATCTGAAGCACGGGATGATATGGTGGCCCGATTGAGAGATTTTGTGGGAATTTGGCCAGGATGCCGGGGTTAACACCCCTTACTCTTTTGAAAAGTGCCAGGAAAGCTTTAATAACCACAGTGAGTCAGGCCCTCGGTCTAATATCTCATCCAAAGAATGGTACCTCTGATGTCACAGTGCCCCCGTCACCATACTGGGGAATTGGATTTCTATTTGGAACAGTGCCCCCTACAGGCTCATCAACATCTTCCTCTTCCAGCTTCCCTGTGAGAGAACTTATAGCCGACTGTATTCTGTTCATTACTAGGGATAGCTCCTACGTTGTGAGAAAGTTGTGCTGTTCGATTTGCTTTGTAGTTGTGTCAATGACCTTGAATGTGCACTTCTAGTACGTCGCGTTGGATAAAAGCGTCTGCCAAATAACTGTAATGTAATGTACGTTATGGTGGGTATCATGTTTCATTCTAATTTTGCAGGGATTGGCAGACGTGTTTTTCTAAATTATAACAGCATTTGAAGAGTTCAAGTATCAAACGCATATTTGACCCAGGTCTTGTGGGAAATTAAGTGCCAAAACCTTGTTAAAAAAAGAATTTGGGACGACTGCCATTTCTCTGAGAAATATCAATGATAAACCGACCACAGGATCTTGTTAAAGTCAGACTAACGCTTGACGGAGTGAATATATGTTCACCTTTTGGTGCCTGTGTCCATTTTCTCGTAGACATGAAACACAGACCACTTCACTACTTCGTTATATCATGACACTGGAATTCAAACAATCTTCCAGGCTTATCATATAAGCAAACAAGTACAATTACGGAGAAAAAACGAGTCATTTTTCGTAAATAAATGAAGGCATAAACGGCAGGAATAGTATTACTGGAATGACAGGCACGCTCAGTGAACGGTGAAATAACAGAGCAAACGCACACTGACCTACAGCGGCCTGTCCATTTCTCACTGCCAGGACCGCCACTCGTCTATTCCGCCTAAACCCCCCTCTTCTTTCTCTCCCTCTCCCCCGTCTCTTTACCTTTCCCTCGCTCTGATCTCCCGCTCACATTAGTCTTCCTCTACCTCCCTCCATCCATCCACCCCATTCTTTCTCTTTCAATTCTCAAACTCCCCCCCGAGGCCCTTCATCATTGAAAAAACATGATCTGAGACCGTCACATATAAAATTATGAAGAGCTATATTCTCATCATGCGCACCTCCCTGTCTCTGGTGGCCCCTCACGAGGCAGGAATACAGAGAGCCGCCGGCCGCGCAGCTGCAATTAGAGAGGGGCGGTGTAGCATTTCAGTCCCTTTCATTTGGGGTCATTTTATACGAGGCGTGCGCTTGAATTACGTCACGTGTCTTCGCGATATGGGACAGGTCTGCGATCTGAAATGCCACGGGAGGCGTTAAAGGGGTAAATCACTAAACATCAGGCGCTGTCTCGCTCGCCGCTTTCATTTGGTGGCTTAACCCTTAATCTGCTTGGTCGAGCTTTCAGTTAAAGGGTTAAATCATCTGCAACACGAAAAATGCTACGTAAAAAAATAAATAATTTTAAAAAAAAAATAAAAATAAAAAAAAATAATACAAATAACGCGCGCAGACTTCCAGCATGAACACTGAACGACGCTGAAATTCTGCTACAGTTGTTTTAACGCTGAATACTGTATATTTTAACCACTCACTTGAGCTGTCTGTTAAAGGGATAGAGATGTCTTTTACAGATACGGCCTATTAGAAGGCAGCGCCCTATCAAGGGTACAACAGCAAGCCACACTAACAGTCACTATGGTACGTCTTGATTAACTAGTATGAAAATACATGTTTTAAAAAAATGACATGGTGCAGAAACAATCCACCGTCGACAACATCAAATCAAAAACAGCAGAAAAATAAAAACTTAATAAATAGCTATTGACTTTGTAAAAAGGTAACACTAGGCAACCCTTCACAAGTACAAGATGCTATTCACATTTGAGTGAAATGACCTGAACGCAAGGGGCAGAACCTATGCACAGATGGTATATGTATATCAGGTCAATGTACCCTCTGACAATTACGATACAAAACTCTTAATGACCACCTGAGCTTTCAGGTCACAGCCTTCCTCTTTTTATGATAATGAACATTAGCACATAATATATACGACACATAATATGTGTGTGTGTGTGTGTGTGTGTGTGTGTGTGTGTGTGCGCACACGTCTATACTTCGTCCTCCAGATAACCGTTTGCGAATGCATTCAGACCCGGTGACTGCACTACACGTGTCATCATTCACCACTCAACACAACAGCAGCTGGCAGGCTTGTTGTGCTGGCTGACCGACGAAAGAAATATAATAACCCACAATGTGGATATTGACCGGATGGGCCAGACTGTCGGAATCGCCTTAAGCTTATTGCACATGGCACCGTTTAATTTCAATTCAGCTCTGCTCAGAAAGATAATTATATTTTAAGAGATGAAGATGAGTGAGACTTGTGTATCCTGCTTTTCTTGCTAATGCCCGTGTGGTGTTTGTGTCTAATATCATCTTTGATTACTCAATCTGGCACCGCCCTCTGGCCCCGAGGTACAAGAACCATAGCAAAAGCATGATGATAAACATCTCTACTGTCATAAAGGCCTAGAAATATGGCTATAATATTTTATTATCGCCTACCCTTAGTTACAACAGAAATCCACTTTGCGACTAACATTTAGGCCTTGCATAAAGGCAATAATGCATCTATGCGTGCATGTACGAACAGTGGACTACTCACTTACTGCTTATGATCCTCTTGCTACCAGTTTTAAAATAAACCTATCAATCTCCTGAGTAATACGGTAAAATAAGGCATGTTAATCCATTTTCTGAGAGCAAACCAGGGGGAAACGAGTAACACATACATGCTTTGTTCCTGTGAGGTCCGAATGGGTTAACCCGGCCCAGGAGAGAAACTGTTTGAGGCAGAGTTCTCAATCTCCAGTTCTGGAGTGCCACTGTGTCTGCGGGCTGCTGTGGATTCCTCTTAATCAGCAACTAATTTAAACTTTGGAAACAAGGTGTGTGGACCCTTTAGCTAATCAGTGGACTGAATTAAGCACTTCTGGAGCTGGATTTCACTGTTACTCAGCAAGTAATTGAGCAGCTGATTGCACAGTTAACTCGCCTTGTTTCAAGAGTCTGAACTTGTTGCTAATTTGAAGGCAAAGTCAAGCACCAGCAGACCCATACCCAGGGTATCAGACCCCGGTAATACACCATCAGAATGCAATGAGAACCTGAAGTGGCTATGAAGGGTTATGATGGTGTTATAACAGGCCGTGGCGGCTGCACGCAGCTGAGGGTAAAGAAGGCGTTATAACAGCTGCGCTCCGTACCTGCAGTGGCTTGTGGGAATGACCAGCGCGTAGCCCACGCACGTGCCACCCAGGCAGTTTCCCAGCTCGTGGAAGAGGCCGTGCACCAGCGACTCCAGGGGCAGGATCAATAGG
This sequence comes from Ilyophis sp. 1 JC-2022, assembly GCA_022702515.1. Lineage (NCBI taxonomy): Eukaryota > Metazoa > Chordata > Actinopteri > Anguilliformes > Synaphobranchidae > Ilyophis > Ilyophis sp. 1 JC-2022. Next base: position 125,981,488 of record CM040404.1, read on the forward strand.
AGGACGCTCAGGAAGGTTCCGCTGTCTGGCTGCCCAAAACAAGCACACGACACATCTTTAGTTACATTTCATCTTTGAGCGAAGACACCGTGAAAACCGAGGGGGGGGAAAACAAAAAAAATAGACTAGAACGTTAAAATAGATGAGTGTTCCAACAGAGAGGGGTTCCGGATTGATCTTGCAGAATGCCAGACGCAGGTAGACTGTGCCGCAGGTAGGGGTGGGACAATGCATCGCGATGCATCGATCTGAATGTGTAAATACAACTGCATCGATCTGTAAGCTTAGAATTGATAAGCATCGATTAATATCGCATTGTAAATGAATGTGCACATGTATTTATTTTTCAAAAAAAATATTCATTTCATTATTTAAAAAATATATTTCTGAGACACGACTACTTTTAAAACTGTTTTGACTAGCTTTAATCCATGTTTCTGCTCCAACCCCCACGTAAGCGTGAGTTGAAAGCAGCGACAGGCGGGAATCAAGCGACAATGAGACGGACAGATCTGAGCGAAATGGCTAGCTGCTCAAGTGCGACAAAAGAGACAGAAATTGACAGAATGTGCGATGTTCCGAACAGAAAATCAGTGGTATGGAAGCATTTCGGGTTTAGAAAGAAGGAGGGTGTACTTGACAAAACCGCTGCAATATGCAATATATGCCAAGTTGAAATCAGATACACAGGCAACACCACAAACATGATAAACCATTTGAGCCGACGACACGCCATTGACGTGAAGGACAGCAAGTGGGTTAGGAAGCTAAACTCGGGAATCAGGATTTTCCTGGAGAAATGGCCAAACAGTTATTTTATTTGTTTTTATTAGTTTTTATACACATACCGTGTCCAGACAGTTAATTGTAAAGTGCTTTCTGATATTTTAATTTAAACCTGCTATAGCCACGTTCATCTGCAAAGACCTTAGACCATACAGTGCGGTAGAAGAAGAGGGATTTAGTCACTTAATGAATGTTGTGGAACCTAGATACACCATGCAGAAAACATTTTAGTGAATAAAGGAAAGGTATTAGGGTACCATGTCTGACACTGTTTGAAAAACAATAACCTCAATCGGGCAACTTTAGAAAATACACTTAGTCATGTTTATTGCTGCATTATTTGCTGCAGACAGCTGCAAAATTGTATGGCTTGCCTTAACAATAAACATAAGCTAACTTGGCGTAAGGTTCTAATTTAATATTTAATTACTGCTGACTATCGGTATCAAATCACATTAGCATACCTATTAAATTTTCAGTAAGTATCAAAATTAATCGAACTGAATTGTATCGAATCGAAGTCAAATGTAAGATGTTATGATGCATCGAACCTTTGCCTAAAGAATCGTAACCAAATCGAATCGTTATGGGATTGAATCGTCCCACCACTAGCCACAGGGCATTTAGGCCGTACTGGCCACCCGCCGGCCCAACACCCAATTAGATTATTTACATTTTTAATTCACTACCTTTACAAACATGGATGAACGATTAGAGTTTAAAACATCGATAATGCTGCTTTGGTCAGCGGCACTGGCTTTCCTGTGAGGGTGCTGGTTGAGTGACATTAGGCAGTTAATGACCGTTGATGAAACTATAGGCTCCACCCCCACCCCCCTTCAGATATCGCAATAGAGCATGGTTTCCAAGGTTTAGACAGAACTCATAAATTACCATCTCAAGTCTGGCCTAACTTCAGTAACGTCGCAATAATTACGCCGTCACGGGTTTTATCCTCCAACAAATCACCCTTTGCTTGAAACAACCTGGCTTCAGTCACATTCTTTGATCACACTGCTTGATTTTAGAGACTCAGCGAAAAAGAAAAAAGGAAAGTTGTACACTTGACATTTTCCCCAGCAGTAATTGCCAATTTGGGAAGGACTTGAAAGTGTGAATTCACCTGTCTGGCCTGCTTAGCAAATCATCATGGCAGAAAGTTAATCATAATAACTCCTCTATTCTGTCCAGGATGCAGCTGATTGGTCAGTAAGTTTTAGGCCCAATTTCCTTTATAGAAAAAAAACAAAAGGTCCTTGTGCTGAGGGCCCGGCAGCTGTGCTCGTCTGACTTTGCCGCTCCCAGATCTGTACTGTGAACGAGGCAAAAGGAGGATACCAAAATGAACTCATTTGAACCCAACGGTTTACAGCACTCCATCTTTTTATACGCGAAGCTTGAGAGACGACATGGGGAATGGGCGAAGCGCGAGGTTAAAAATATGCCAAAACCTTTTATAAAAGATTGCTTTAGTGTGCACGAATGACAGTAAAGTAATGTATTCTTCCCACAGCTCATATAGAACACAAGAAGGTTCTGGAAATAATATAAGGATGCAGTTACAGCGGAAGCATTAATAACGTGAACAGCTGAAGATGACCGTGCACACAATAAACATATATTTATTTATTTTTATTAAAAGAGTATTTTCTTCTGTCATGCTGACTGTTTATGGCAAATGGGATAAACCACTTACTACGGTGGCAGCAGCTTTTGAAAGTGGTCTGAATAGGCATCAATTTTGTATTTTATTTTTTTATTTTTCTGAAGAGGGACGACTGCTCTCAAGATGCACCACCGTGCACCATTTCTCCTGCAAGGTTAAACAGTGATTGCCCCTAATCAACAACATGATGCAGGTACTTTCCAATCTTGTTTAATTTAATGACTTGCTAGAAACAAAGGGTAATCAAGGTAACTGATCGGACCGCAGGTCGACCGGCATGGTAGAGAATGGAAAGGCGATAAAACCAGGTTGTTAAAAACTTACTAGCTTTGTGATAACATACAGGAATTCCGCTTCCACTGACTTTAATAAGCTTCACTCTCCCAGTAAACTATTTTAGTAATTATAGTTTCAATTACACATACTTAATTATCAAAGTTCAGAAGAGATGATGACTACTACCTTGCAAACTTTGTTAATTTTCAGTAAAATCTAAGCTACTTTTGATGCTAAACCACAGTATCGTACAGCCAGTACTGACTTAATGCAGCGTCTGTTATTTTCCTCAGGGAAGTGAAAAATATGTTCCAGGCTGAGCTGTATATTACAGTTCTCTTAGCACTGGAAGTTCCTATGCCGGGCTGTGGAGTAGAAAGCCTGCATCACCGAGTTTGACTTTGAGCGCCCTCTACACTGCAGCGTGGGCTGAAAGAAAGTGCGTTTGTTTTAGTGAACATTTATTCCATGAGTCCGCATAAAAATATAGGAATTATAAATAATTAGAACGGATTTGTTTTTGAATGTGAATGCAGCAGTTTGCGGTTGTCCTTTTGACTGCACGCTACAGCCTACTGGGTTCATTGTATTACAGAGGCGTCACACTCCAGCCCTGGAAGGCCACAGTGCCTGCTGCTTTTTTACATTCATTTCCCTGGCTGATTGGCTAAAGTGTCCCCACACTTCAAAGGTCTAAATTGGCTGCTGATTGAAAGAGGACCACAAATAAGTGCACACACAGCCCCCCTCCAGGACTGGAGTTTGACACTTGTGCATGAATCAGATGTGATCTACTACAATGACTACATAACATTAAAGCGTTCTCTCAATCCCATTCTCATGTACCCAACATCAGAGATCAATTCCTTTACAATTCAGTCAATTGAGGAAACTGAAATTCAAATAATGAACTGAAATTCCCATAATGTTCAGCGGTGATGTCTAAATACAGAATTGTAATGCATTTCCTGAATTGACATCTGGAATGGAATTAATCCCCAACCCTAATATACAACCCAGATAAGTTTTAATCAGTTTTATTTATGGCCTACCTGTCATGAAACTACTCCAAGTATTGAATCCTCTCATATCTACACACTAATATATTATTAATCTAATCATGTATTTAAATACAGCTTCAAATAAATTATCTTAATTATGATATAATGCTGGGGTAAGTCCACCAGAGGGCCATAGATGTTCTTAACAGAGATGGATATCAAACAAAAAAGCTATATTGATAGGATACGTTCAATAAACAATGTGGATCCTTATGAACTGCAAGCTTGGTTTTCTAGTACAGATTTAACACTAGTTGCAAGTGTTACAATGTTCCCCATAGCCTAGCTACAGTATGCATTGTTTCCCATAGCCTAGCTACAATATGCATTTGACTTTTTTCAAGATTAACTTATATTGTTTGGCCAGAGATAAAAATGAGCAGATGTGGGATGAAGTGTGTCATTGAAAACATCTGCGTGCAGCACGAAGAGCTCCTATTTCTTCTCAGGAGAGAAACGAGCAGCGTCAAACCTTATTGAAACGGAGACAATGTGAATGATATGAAGTTATGTTAGTGTTGACTAAACAATATTGGGGCCAGCACTGGACGTTGTTAGCCTGCATCCAGACCCAGAATCGCTGTGTTTGTGTCATTGTTTTCTTTTTCTGACGAGAAATAGAAAATGATAACTAATGATCTGTGTTAGTAGCTGGCTAATAAGTTCAGGTAAATTAACAGCTGGTAATTAGTACACATCTGCAATGTACAGAACAGATAAGACCAGTTTTCATTGGCAAATGAAAATGTACTTGTAGTCTAGAATGATACACTTCTCTTTGCCTCAGAACACATCTCGCATACATTTATTTAATTTTTTTTCTCAGAATCCCTTTTTTGACGTTTAAATATGGCCCTCAATGTACCAATTTGAATATGATTCGAATTTCAAATGTAAATGTGACAGCCCTAATTTACACTGGAGTAATTTAACCTGAATTTATCAACTGTGAGGTTTGTGGCCTACTTGCCACAAAACAATTGCAAACATTGAGTGCAGTTTACCTTCCTTGCCCTAGTTCCGTATGTATTGACAGGTCAGTAGTTTAATTTATTTTTATCCAACTGCAAGGATCGGGGCCTACCTGCCAGGAAATGGCGGTCAGGATGGCGGTGGACAGCAGGCTGAAAAAGGCCAGGCGCTCGGAGATGAGGCAGAAATGGCGCATGCCCTTGGAGGCCATGACCCTGTCCAGGCTCCGCCCCTCCCCACGCTGGGCACAGTAGACCTTCTGGCAGTCGTTGAGCTTGGTGTGGAAGCCCCAGAGCGTGACCACCAGGATGGTGTGGCAGACGGCCCAGAAGATGGCCGAGACGCAGAAGCTCGGGATCACCACGTACCACAGCTCCAGGTCGCCCAGCTTGATAGCGGACAGGACAAGAAACGACAGCTCTGCCAGGCCCAGGGGGAGAACCGTCAGCTTGCGCAAGAGCGGACCACGCGTCAGGAAGGGCAGCCATCGCTCGGTCACCGAGAGCCCGCTGAAGTACACGTCCAGCAGAGGGTCGCAGATCAGGCGGCTCAGGTAGCAGGCCAGAGCGAACGGGTTGGCCTGGATGCCCAGAGACTTGAAGAACACCACTGAGGTGATGGCAGCAAAGCAGGCTAGGTTTGGGATGGCCAGGAAGGACTTCATGCGGAGGTCCACCACCAGCACAGCCAGAGCTACCACCAGCACGATCAAGCTCACCGCCTTATGGAGCAGCATGGTGGTGCTGGCGATAGCAAACCCAACCAGCTCCAGGAACTCGGCGGAGGTCAGGAGGGTCGGCCGGTGCCGGACGCGACCACGTATCCGTTCCAGCAGCGCCCACAGAGTCCTCAGTATCATGCTGACCAGCAGGAGGTAATTGGTGGCCTCTTCCTTGACATCGTTCTGCAAGGCGGGGCTGTTGAGGAAACAGAGCAGCCCCAGCAGGAAGCCGAACCACAGGTGGAAGAGGCTCATGCTAGCCGCCTCCATAGAGAAATAGTAGTACAGTATGCTTGCGATTCCCAGGACAAACAGGCCCAGGATAAAGATGACCAGGATGGTGGCTTCTGAAGTCTTCTCCCAACGGACATACAGGCCCAGGCAAATGGCTACCAGCAGGCTGAGGCTGGAGAAATAGCCCAGAAATCGAACGGGAGACAGTATCCCGACCTCCCTGTTCATGTCTTCCAGTCGGGTCATGGCGGCGTAGAGACAGTGACTAACACAGTAGCGTAACGACCTGCACATTAGCGAGGATGAGCGCAAGCTCATTACAATCAGGCAAGCCAAGTCCGTAGGTCGGTCACCTGGGCGGTGTGGTGAACAGGTGGGAGTGGGATTCAGAGGGTCCTTCCTCAAATATTAGGAAGGAGGTGAAATCCTCCACAGCTGAAAAAAACAGAACAAGAAAGCTGCAATAAATTCCATGAACCAATCAACAACAACCTATAACAAATCTAGTAAATGCATGAGATTTTTTTTTCTTTCTTAAAAGAAACCAATGATCAAAATGCTTAAATGCAAATTGCCTTGAGAATGTCTGTAACTACTGTTCCATCATTCAGTCCAATTAGCTGGCAAACTTGTGCAGTAAACTAAGCAGGTTACAGAGAAGGGCTGTTAACTGAGGATATAACTGATTTGTCCCATGATTAATCATCAGTTGGCTGAAAAAAGACCACCCTATTTGATGGTGGACTTCAGTGGATCGCCACTCAAACTAACCATGACATGAACCCTATAAAAAGCTAGATGACGCTAGCTAGCACCCAGATAATAATTAAACGTTGTTGCCAGTTAACCAACAAATAATGTTAAATGTTTCTGAAAAACGAATTCTTTGGATTCCTAAACTAGCATGCAATTTATTTTTCCTCCAGTAGCTAACGCCTTTTCAAGATTTCATAAAGCGGCTTTTCACCTTCAGGCGAGTTAATGTTACTTCCGTACTCGTAACCATAATTTGCCTGTGGAGTGAGATAATTCCAGATTGCTTGTAATTTGCATTAGCTAGCTACCGTTAGTTGGTGAAGGAACACGTTTAATTTAACGCGTTAGTAACTTAGCTAACACTCAGCAGCGGTTTAATCAGCTTAACGTTAGCTATTCTCGGCTAATGTTTGAAACAACTCGACAGCCCAAATTAATAAACAAACTAACCAACTAAACCAAACATTTTCAACACGAAGTGAACCCGTTCATTATTAAGCCAACATAGGTAACGTTAATTATATTTTGTTCATTTTATCTTGCCAGTTAACGTTACTCACTATGGAAACTCACTACTATAACAGTCAAACCATTAAACTATTGCGTTAATTTAACTAGACAAGCTACTTTATATCCCAGAAAATATCTTTACGTGGCTAGCTACCCAACTAACTAGTTAAAGTTACATGGCGTTAACTAAGACGCGAGCTCGCAAGTTAGTTAGTAGTACACAGACATTTGCGGATAGGTGGCTTTATCATGCTAGGTAACATTAGCTAAATTAGCTTAGCTCATAAATTGCATAGATGAGCCATGCACTAACACAGTTTGGAACAGAATAAAAATAATTAATACACTACTAAAATGAAACTTACGTGTTATGGTTAATTTTAACCAGAAGGATATCGTTAAAGGTCATGATGGAAATGTCGCTAACTTTTCCTGTTTGAAAACTTTCTTGTTTAACATCCGCCATCTTCCCTTCCTAAAGTACGGCAAGCGAACCTTGACATTTTGGGTCTATGTGTTAATCGTGTCGATTAGCAGTACGAATATTCAGTTAGGTGACCAAGCTTTATGGAAATCAGAAAACAACCATTAATCAAAATACCTTTAGTATATTTTATATCTCAAAGAGTCAATCACCTGCACCCTTCTCATTGCTAGTTAGTTGTGAGCTTGGTTAGCATTTGAATTGGAGACCTCAGGAAAATAATTTGGTGTTAAGAAGAGGTGTTAGTGAGCCAGCAAGGGGGCATTCTACCCTCTGGACCAAAAAGAAATCAGATTCCCCACCGCAGTGACGGGGAACCAAGTTATGGTCACTGTCAAAGACCTGTGCTATTCTTTGGATGATATATTAAACCAAGGTCCAGACTCACTGTGGCCATTTAACATTCTATAACAGTTTTCAAAACCTAGTGTAGGAAAACTGGTCCTGATTCATACTGTACATCTGGTCGCCCAATTATCCCACTACATCTGATTGGCTACTCAATCCCTTGCATTCCCTGCCCACTTAGATTTCCCAGGTTGTTGCTGTGAAGAAGAATCAAGTTCTCAGTTGACCCATCTGGTTAAATAACTTGCTAAAGGTACATAAAATCACTCTATTAATACTATCGCTATCAAAAAATACAGCACTGGACTGGGTTAAGATCTTTTGAGTCTTTCTCATAAATTGATATTTTTTCTTTAACAGCCAGAAGCATTTTTAGAGAACATGGTATTATAGTATATACCAGACAATTATTTTAAAAAAATGTATTTCTATGTAAGTAGCAGCCTTGAGACTGATGAAGCCAGCCTGTTTTCAACCCAATTTAAACAGTGAGTCAGACTCGGTGTCCCGGTATCCTCAAGAGGCTCTTTCTTTGGTTTTTAGTCATTCAGTTTCCTTGGAAAGAACATGATTCATTGTATTACCATATCCAAGAGCACTTATCTCTCCCATTATACGACTGGGCTGAGGCACGCTGATGGACTTCTTTTTTTTGTGGCCTTTTTCCAGCATTGAAATGCAAGAAAACTCCTTCACCCCTTACATCCTTTAGGCTGAATGACTTTAACTGCTTGCTTCAAGGCTGTCCCAACTGGTCCATAAAAAACGCTCCAAGGACTTTAACGGAATTGATTGCGCATCACCTGTCATAACCGGTGATAGTGCATCACCTGTCCCAGCTGCCTCCCCTCTAAATTCAGAGTCTTCTGATTTCTGTTCTTTATCTGCAAATGGCTGGATTTTCCAATTATCTCCATAATACGTAAAAAAGCGTGTTATTATATATAATCCTGCTACACTGTTATAGCTTCAGGAAGCAGGCTGCCTTGTCTTTGTCAAAACTTAAATTTGAATGTGCAGGGCATGGCGTTTGCCTGCGGCACACCTGGAATATGGAAAGACTAAAAACACAATGGGATTTAGCCTGTGATTTTCATAACACTTAATAAACATAACATTTGAACTGAGAATGTACACCTCTGTTGTGTTTTACATATCCTTGGAAGCAAGAACACCGCCCCCTCCCCCACCCCCCTCTTTTTAAATGCATAAAACACAACTGCACTTTCATTTTTACCTGCAAATGAGCGCTCATTACTTAATGTTACGTCGCCCCTGGTGAAGCAATAAATGTGCGATTAGCATGTTTGTATTCCCACAGCTGGGAAACCTGACTGTTACAAACATAGCTGTATATCTTCATCAATCCAGAGATCAGGTTACTTCATCTGGATTTACCAATGTATTCAAAAATGTGCAATTACTAACCCATCTCCATCCTCTCCATCTTTATTTCAGCACAGTTGTACTTCCATCACTTATCTGTTGCCACGGCTCCTAAACACCATATAACATGTCACTTTCACGCGGGACTGAAACACGAGACAGCGAAGCTATCACACCAGCTTGTATTATTAAACAGCTTTTTATCGTAGAACTCGATGCACGATGGTTTACGAGCCACTTTCTCTCGGTTCTGCTTCTGCGTGTCTCTCTCCGCGGAAGATGCCATTGATATTCCATATCAGAGCGGTGTAGGCGGCCTGCTCTGTGGGAGACAACCTCCAAGGTCCATATACACAGGGGACCTGGCTTTTCCCCGCCAGGTGGTATTCAACAGAGGATTTGATCTGACTAGAAATATACATTGAAAAACAAATAAGAAAATACTTTACGGCATTCCTACTTATCTCTGTCTGGGTCCTATGAAGCGAGGACAGAAACTGGATTAACCGTCAGCTTAAGTACAGTGATTATGGTTCTTGCTGAAGTTTCTTCCATCCTTCTCTTCTGATAAAAAAAGCTCTCTCCCATGGCACCTTCATCTCAGTCATGGGGAAATATAGAAATAGGCATACTCTGTACCTGTATTAGAATGGACTACAATTCCCTAAACAACCCCGGGATATAACTTGACCCATTCTGTTTCAAGTGCCTCTCGAGTCTAGAAGTCAGAATACTTTAATACTACATTTGTGTGTATTTTGAACTCAATTAGACGTATGTACATTGTCTGTATATGTAAAAAGTTTTACTGACAACTACTTACAGCTTTTAATACTGTACTGTTTAAAAAAAAAATTCTATCATGACATTTTCTTTACTGTTCAGAACATCTTCACTGGTCTGGTAGCATTTTCTGTTCCATAATAATTTTCTGTAATGTGCTTTGTGAATCACTCCTTGGCAATCTCTTCGCCAAGAACTCTGCCACTCAAAATGGTGGATTAGATAAATTAGTTCCATGAGACATATTCCGACCCTTCCTGTTTCTAAATGTTTGCTGCCATCTTTGCTGACAGTGGGAGTGGATGTAGGCTACCAGATGGTTTCCACAGGCACTGGAAGTACAGACAGAAATGACAAAACTCCAGGTCACTTTGATTAGTATTCCAAGAAATAGCATGCGGTGTCCAGGTAGCATGAATTCACAGAGAGAGCAGGAGGAGGGGCGATTGTGAAACTACTCTACAGCATAGAGTCTTGCCCCCATGTTGCCTGGGTAACACTTAGAGAGCCAGGAGGCCTACAGCACTTCCACTGTACAGAACCCTTACTACTAATGCCCACTACTACTACTCTGCTACTTCTCCCATCTCTCCTGCCACCACAACCACTGTTACTCCTACTCTGCTATGATGCTACTACCTCCACTTCTATGCTATATTGATACCTCTACTACCTACCTAACTACTAGCACTACTAATACTACTAGTGATAATACTTTCCCTAACACTACCGCACCTACTACCACAATAAACTATTACTACCACTACTACCACTAATAATATTAATATTTCTAATAATAATAGTAATAATAATAATAAAGGGTGATGCATGGTAACAATGTTTGAGCCAGAACACACACTACATGTCAACTGTACTGTTAATATAAGATGCAGAATGAACAGCTGTGACAAATTATTGCTGCTCCAGTCACTTTTTATCTTACGTCTGATCAATCCATTACATCCACACAACAGTGCAGTTCCATTGCAAACATCTCCTATGTCCCCATTCATTTTATGCATAGCACATAACACTGTGAATTATTACCAAGTGTAGCACTTTATGTAGGTTTGTCCCCAAGGCCTTTGATTGTAAGTGATTGAGAGAACCCTACATATTCCATCTCTAACATCTAGTTTCTTTTTATTCAACACTACTGAGTAGATCATTCAATCTTCATTTATAAATGGGTCATCAGAATGGAATCAAGGGGTTCCTTGGTCATATTTCTAATGATTGTGATGAGATTAATGTTTGTTTTTTCTTCTTCTGAGTACCATGTCATCATGTTGATTATTTGGCATCAAAACAGAAACATGATGCAATTTTGTTCCAAATTAGCTGCATCAAATAATGTATGTTTTTAAGAAACCACATCGTAAGACTGCATTCAGACTTGTTTACTTGTTTAAGAAAGAAACACTGAGTTGAGAGCACTTGGGTAATTCAAAAATCACAGTATTTCAAAACCAGTCATGCAAATAATGAAGCACAAGAAATAGGCTAAAACACAGTCAAATAATTATGAATCAAACTTTATTTAATGCATCATTTCTACAATAAAAATTTAATTGTGAAAAAATTGTGAAATATTCTCATCTTTTTAAGAACAATAGACACATAAATATCAACAGCCTTTAGTTTCAGTAACTTTGTTATCTTGCTGAGCTATACTCTAAACAATCTTTCCAGAGGCTGTTGTAAAAAAAAAAAAAAAGTGCATACTGCTGCTAATTATGCTAATAACCTGATTTGCATAAAATCCATGCAATTGGCAAAACTAAAATGACAGTAATTCTCGTGAGCAAGGCCAACCATAGCGCTCACCAAACATTTTGTAATAAAAATGTCCTTTTAGCTCTGTGACTTTAGTACAGTCTTAAATGAAGATACCAGCTTTAGCATAAGAAAGGGGTAGTGAGGTCTCACTGTAAATCTGGCCATTTCAACTGTGTCGTTGGGCGTAGTACCAATGCGGAAAGAGATTCAGATTCTATTACACCCACAGTTATAGCACCCTAAGAGTTAACAAAATAAAATAAAGTGTCAGATATACAGTACTAGACACAAATTTCATACGCCAGGGGAAATATAATTGTAAACAAGTGCTGCACCTTTCCACTGTTTTACACCTGTATAAAGATAAGTGTCCCCAAAGAATTTTAAGACTGCTGTTTAGGCTATGTATAGCTATTGGTACAGTGCTACTGAAACAGAAGTCACTATCTGTCGCTAGATGGGATATAAGGGCAAATTGTCACCAAGGTAATAAACTACTGAAAGAACAAAAAACACTGACTGCTCTGTTCAATGCAAAGGCATTTAGTAAAGATGTTACAAAAAATATGACAAACTCCTGCACACTAGTTGTAATTGCAACTTTATTTACCAGAAAGTTATGGCCATGAATCGTTTTATCAGAGCATAAATGAGACGGATGTGTGCGGGTTGGACCCGTAACGCACGACTCAGAACACCGACGTAATAATAAATGCCCGCAAGGGCTTTATTATGGAGAAATCCAAAATCATAGTCACACAAGCAAAATCCAAAAACCAATAAATCCAGCCAAACCAAAAATACAGTACCGAGGGAGAAGGCAGTCTCGAAATCGGTATCCATGCACAAGTTCAGTAACCAGAGTAGCTGTCAGCGGAGCAGAAGTACAAAACAGGGGTAAAGCAAAGTTCGTTGGTCGTGGGGCGTAGCAGGAGTCAGACCGAAGACCTATCCGCGAGGCAGAGGTACAAAACAGACAGCAGGCAAAACTCGTGGTCAAAAACAGGCAGTAGAAATGATAGGCAGGCAGTAACGATGGTCAGTAAACAGGCTAGATCAATAACGGTAGACAAACAATGGAAAACGCTCAAAAATGACAGTAGAAAACTAAAGGCAACAATTTCACAAGTACATGACATGAACACTGATCTTATATGCAGGTGTAGACAGGTGCAGACACTTAGCTTGAGAGCAGCAGGAAATGAACAACAGCTTGAGAAAATGAGACACGTAACAAGGCAATTAGTAAATCGTTAGTAGTTATCCTATCCTAGACCTGACATTAGTAAATTAGTAAATGACATGCACAAGAAACGTAAGGTAAACATGAACACATGGTTAGAGAGTTAGTATTACCCAATCCTGATCTAATGTTAGTAGATTAGTAAATAGACATGGGAGAATGAAACAATTAGGGAAGCGTGAGCGACAGCAAGAGAAACAGCATGAATGCAAGGCTGCGGAAAAACACGGAAATGTGTATGCAAACAATGAACTGCATCGTAACATAAACAGAACACAAGCATGACATGAACAGAAAATAAACTGTGACAAACACTAAACATGAAACGTGACATAAATATGACAGAAACGTAACAATAAATTCCCAGCTGTGCAAAATTATTCTTCTGACTCAACTCAATTCTTGCCAAAGAAAAAACAAACAAAAGTAATTTTTCACACGATTAGCGTTATGTGACTTGTGTGATTTATGTAATTAGCTGTACTTTTAGAAAAAAAATAGAAGTTACCAAACAAAGTTACCAAAATCTGTTTATTATAAAAACTCAACCCACCATTAAAGCAGAATATTGGCTGAGAGGGACTTGTCAGCGGACCATCCTGATTTGTTCAAATGTGGACAGACCTTCATTTGTCAAGGAAATGGAACTGAGTTCTGTCAGGAGGGTACGAACACCAATTCTAAGAACTGTGAAAAGTAGGTAGCTGACAGCAAGTGGCAGGCACTTTTTCTCTCTCAAAGTTTCTTTTGACTCCTTTAGCCTCTCCCCAGTCTCCAGCCTCACACAGCAAGCTTGACATGCTGATTCAGTGTCTGGCTTTTAAGCGGGAGATAAAGTCACCAGCCTCCCTGGATCAGAAGTGCATTTACTGCATTACGAAGATGGAGTCTGTTTAAAAGGTTTATATAGGGCTTTCGGCTCACGCAACAAGATAAATGAAAGGATAGGATGAGCATCAGTGAGCTTGCTAATTCCCTACCCTGGGGGCATTGTGCTGCCAACCTTTTGTTTTTGTGTCTGTTTGAGTGCATGCGCATAAAAGTGTGTGTGTGTGAGAGAGTGTGTATGTGTGTGCGTGTGTATGTGTGAATACTATAGTGCCAGTGAATTAGAGGGTGTGTGTTTACGTATGTGTGTTGGAATGCGTGTCAAACATACAGATATTTCTGTAAAACACGCATGGTTTTTCCTTCTGTGCATTTTTCTGTAAAATGTAAGTGTGTGTCAGCGGGCTCGTTCTGTGTGTCAGCGGGCTCGTTCGGCTCTGCAGAGCCTGGGGCTGTGCTGGCATGGCTGGGAGGTCGTGTCAGTTCAGTTCTGCAGGACAGGGTCTGCCTGGTCTTGGAAGGGAAAGGAACTCTGGCTCCCTCCAGAACAGACCAACTCTAGCTCCCTCCAGAACAGACCACTGGCTATATTGACATCACGTGGCACTGTAATGGAGACATGTAGTCCAGCTGTCTCTCATCTTCGTGTTTGTTAATTTCAATGTATTTTGTTGTGTTTGGGCTTTTGGCTCAGGGTAGAAGAACATAATGCGGGGGAGGAGTGAGGAGATGACTGGGGAAGATTGATGCAGTTCGGTGCTCCGTTTCGGCGGTGTACAGAGTCCACTGCGCTGCGTGTGTGGAGGAGAGTCGTGGAGGCGGAGTTTGTGTGTTGGACTGCTTGGTGACACTGGACATCTCGGGACAGCGGGGGCTATTTTTAATCATGGCTGTATTGCACTTTAATACACTGGATTGATGTAATGATTCTGTTGGATGTGTTTGTTTGATATGTTTGTTTGTGTGTTGTGGGTCTGCCCAACTGTCTATGTATTTTTTGTTGTTGCTGGGGCTACAATTGAAGTTCTCTAGCGGGAAATAAAAGTTATTCTATTCTATTCTATTCTATATCCATGGGTGGTTCTAGCAGGTGGTATTTTGGGAAACAGACTTTCTTATACTATATATATATTGGTTTAGTTTATATATTATTGTGCTGTGTGTGTGTTCAGATTATCATTTGCCACTTTTTCGAGTTGATTTTATTGGTGTTGTGTTTGCTTGTACTGCTAAATCACATCAATTGTAACAATCGTGGCTGCTCAATATTGCCCCCCTCCCACAATAAAAAATTGTTTCATCTCAAGGGGTTTCTTCCTGTAGATAAACTTGGTTATTTATCATTGTTTTTATTATTGTGTCTCTTGGAATCTTAGAATCCAGAACCTCTGCCAGCTCTTCATTGACAGGGTGAGAGTGAGATAACTGATACGGGTAGAAGGGGGGTCTGTGGAATTGGTGGAATTGAGGGAGGCCCTGATGACATCACACTCCTGCTGGAAGTCTTTAGGAAGTCTCACCTGTACATAGTCTTTGTAAATGAGACAAGAACCACAAGAGCCTTTTAATGTTTTAGGAAACAACAAGGGAAATATAAATATACCCTATAAGCCCAGTTCTAAGTTTATGGAACACATATTGAGGTTTAAACACATGTACAAATGCACACACACACATACAAATAGTGTACACTTGACCTGTTAAATTACCACTTTATTTCATGTATAATTTAAAATAGTATTAATTTTAAATAGTATAAAGTTTAAACAGTTTATATTTTTGTATACAAATTCCTAACATGCACCCAACAGAGCAGCAACATTTCAGAATATAGCCGACACTTTATTTCCACTTTAGAGTGAAATGTTCTGCTAAAAAATGGCGAATGTTATGCATTAGCAAATTCAACTGGACCAAGCCTTATTTTGCTGAGAGGGTCCACAGTGCCTATGGCTACATGTAGTGCATAAGTCCCTTCCTCTTGGTCACATGGTCTGAAAGCCAGAAGGTTCTCTTCATTCCAGCAGAGAGGAATGAAGCTTCAGCTAAATTGTGGAGAATCCTTACATTGGAATAACTCCATGCATCTTCAATAACCGGCACAAACCTCACTCATTACCGACCTTTTAAAAATATTCTGCTGCATGACTGATATTTTAGGTCTCATTTCCTGTTTACTGCAAAGAATATGGACAAAAAAGAAGCACAGACTCAAAGGACCTAACCATCCACGAAGGCTGCACAGCACATAGCATTATATCTGCCTCTGAGGCTTCATTCCCCTATAACTCTATGCGTGCAACACAGCACATAGCATTATCTCTGCCTATGAGGCTTCATTCCCCTATAACTCTATGCGTCCAACACAGCACATAGCATTATCTCTGCCTATGAGGCTTCATTCCCCTATAACTCTATGTGTGCAACACAGCACATAGCATTATCTCTGCCTCTGAGGCTTCATTCCCCTATAACTCTATACGTGCAACACAGCACATAGCATTATCTCTGCCTCTGAGGCTTCATTCCCCTATAACTCTATACGTGCAACACAGCACATAGCATTATATCTGCCTCTGAGGCTTCATTCCCCTATAACTCTATGCGTGCAACACAGCACATAGCATTATCTCTGCCTCTGAGGCTTCATTCCCCTATAACTCTATGCGTGCAACACAGCACATAGCATTATCTCTGCCTATGAGGCTTCATTCCCCTATAACTCTATGCGTGCAACACAGCACATAGCATTATCTCTGCCTCTGAGGCTTCATTCCCCTATAACTCTATACGTGCAACACAGCACATAGCATTATATCTGCCACTGAGGCTTCATTCCCCTATAACTCTATGCGTCCAACACAGCACATAGCATTATCTCTGCCTATGAGGCTTCATTCCCCTATAACTCTATGCGTGCAACACAGCACATAGCATTATATCTGCCTCTGAGGCTTCATTCCCCTATAACTCTATACGTGCAACACAGCACATAGCATTATCTCTGCCTCTGAGGCTTCATTCCCCTATAACTCTATGCGTGCAACACAGCACATAGCATTATCTCTGCCTCTGAGGCTTCATTCCCCTATAACTCTATGTGTGCAACACAGCACATAGCATTAACTCTGCCTCTGAGGCTTCATTCCCCTATAACTCTATGTGTGCAACACAGCACATAGCATTATCTCTGCCTCTGAGGCTTCATTCCCCTATAACTCTATGTGTGCAACACAGCACATAGCATTAACTCTGCCTCTGAGGCTTCATTCCCCTATAACTCTATGCGTGCAACACAGCACATAGCATTAACTCTGCCTCTGAGGCTTCATTCCCCTATAACTCTATGTGTGCAACACAGCACATAGCATTATCTCTGCCTCTGAGGCTTCATTCCTCTATAACTATATGTGTGCAACACAGCACATAGCATTAACTCTGCCTCTGAGGCTTCATTCCCCTATAACTCTATGTGTGCAACACAGCACATAGCATTATCTCTGCCTCTGAGGCTTCATTCCTCTATAACTATATATGTGCAACACAGCACATAGCATTAACTCTGCCTCTGAGGCTTCATTCCCCTATAACTCTATGCGTGCAACACAGCACATAGCATTATCTCTGCCTCTGAGGCTTCATTCCTCTATAACTCTATGTGTGCAACACAGCACATAGCATTATCTCTGCCTCTGAGGCTTCATTCCTCTATAACTATATGTGTGCAACACAGCACATAGCATTAACTCTGCCTCTGAGGCTTCATTCCCCTATAACTCTATGTGTGCAACACAGCACATAGCATTATCTCTGCCTCTGAGGCTTCATTCCTCTATAACTATATGTGTGCAACACAGCACATAGCATTATCTCTGCCTCTGAGGCTTCATTCCCCTATAACTCTATGCGTGCAACACAGCACATAGCATTATCTCTGCCTCTGAGGCTTCATTCCCCTATAACTCTATGTGTGCAACACAGCACATAGCATTATCTCTTCCTCTGAGGCTTCATTCCCCTATAACTCTATACGTGCAACACAGCACATAGCATTATCTCTGCCTCTGAGGCTTCATTCCCCTATAACTCTATGCGTGCAACACAGCACATAGCATTATCTCTGCCTCTGAGGCTTCATTCCTCTATAACTATATGTGTGCAACACAGCACATAGCATTAACTCTGCCTCTGAGGCTTCATTCCCCTATAACTCTATGCGTGCAACACAGCACATAGCATTATCTCTGCCTCTGAGGCTTCATTCCCCTATAACTCTATGCGTGCAACACAGCACATAGCATTATCTCTGCCTCTGAGGCTTCATTCCCCTATAACTCTATGCGTGCAACACAGCACATAGCATTAACTCTGCCTCTGAGGCTTCATTCCCCTATAACTCTATGCGTGCAACACAGCACATAGCATTAACTCTGCCTCTGAGGCTTCATTCCCCTATAACTCTATGCGTGCAACACAGCACATAGCATTAACTCTGCCTCTGAGGCTTCATTCCCCTATAACTCTATGCGTGCAACACAGCACATAGCATTATCTCTGCCTCTGAGGCTTCATTCCCCTATAACTCTATGTGTGCAACACAGCACATAGCATTATCTCTTCCTCTGAGGCTTCATTCCCCTATAACTCTATACGTGCAACACAGCACATAGCATTATCTCTGCCTCTGAGGCTTCATTCCTCTATAACTCTATATGTGCAACACAGCACATAGCATTATCTCTGCCTCTGAGGCTTCATTCCCCTATAACTCTATGTGTGCAACACAGCACATAGCATTATCTCTTCCTCTGAGGCTTCATTCCCCTATAACTCTATACGTGCAACACAGCACATAGCATTATATCTGCCTCTGAGGCTTCATTCCCCTATAACTCTATGTGTGCAACACAGCACATAGCATTATCTCTGCCTCTGAGGCTTCATTCCTCTATAACTCTATGTGTGCAACACAGCACATAGCATTATCTCTGCCTCTGAGGCTTCATTCCTCTATAACTATATGTGTGCAACACAGCACATAGCATTAACTCTGCCTCTGAGGCTTCATTCCCCTATAACTCTATGTGTGCAACACAGCACATAGCATTATCTCTGCCTCTGAGGCTTCATTCCTCTATAACTATATGTGTGCAACACAGCACATAGCATTAACTCTGCCTCTGAGGCTTCATTCCCCTATAACTCTATGCGTGCAACACAGCACATAGCATTATCTCTGCCTCTGAGGCTTCATTCCTCTATAACTCTATGTGTGCAACACAGCACATAGCATTATCTCTGCCTCTGAGGCTTCATTCCTCAATAACTATATGTGTGCAACACAGCACATAGCATTAACTCTGCCTCTGAGGCTTCATTCCCCTATAACTCTATGTGTGCAACACAGCACATAGCATTATCTCTGCCTCTGAGGCTTCATTCCTCTATAACTATATGTGTGCAACACAGCACATAGCATTATCTCTGCCTCTGAGGCTTCATTCCTCTATAACTATATGTGTGCAACACAGCACATAGCATTATCTCTGCCTCTGAGGCTTCATTCCCCTATAACTCTATGCGTGCAACACAGCACATAGCATTATCTCTGCCTCTGAGGCTTCATTCCTCTATAACTATATGTGTGCAACACAGCACATAGCATTAACTCTGCCTCTGAGGCTTCATTCCCCTATAACTCTATGCGTGCAACACAGCACATAGCATTATCTCTGCCTCTGAGGCTTCATTCCTCTATAACTCTATGTGTGCAACACAGCACATAGCATTATCTCTGCCTCTGAGGCTTCATTCCTCTATAACTATATGTGTGCAACACAGCACATAGCATTAACTCTGCCTCTGAGGCTTCATTCCCCTATAACTCTATGCGTGCAACACAGCACATAGCATTATCTCTGCCTCTGAGGCTTCATTCCTCTATAACTCTATGTGTGCAACACAGCACATAGCATTATCTCTGCCTCTGAGGCTTCATTCCTCTATAACTATATGTGTGCAACACAGCACATAGCATTAACTCTGCCTCTGAGGCTTCATTCCCCTATAACTCTATGTGTGCAACACAGCACATAGCATTATCTCTGCCTCTGAGGCTTCATTCCTCTATAACTATATGTGTGCAACACAGCACATAGCATTATCTCTGCCTCTGAGGCTTCATTCCCCTATAACTCTATGCGTGCAACACAGCACATAGCATTATCTCTGCCTCTGAGGCTTCATTCCCCTATAACTCTATGTGTGCAACACAGCACATAGCATTATCTCTGCCTCTGAGGCTTCATTCCCCTATAACTCTATACGTGCAACACAGCACATAGCATTATCTCTGCCTCTGAGGCTTCATTCCCCTATAACTCTATGCGTGCAACACAGCACATAGCATTATCTCTTCCTCTGAGGCTTCATTCCCCTATAACTCTATACGTGCAACACAGCACATAGCATTAACTCTGCCTCTGAGGCTTCATTCCCCTATAACTCTATGCGTGCAACACAGCACATAGCATTATCTCTGCCTCTGAGGCTTCATTCCCCTATAACTCTATGCGTGCAACACAGCACATAGCATTAACTCTGCCTCTGAGGCTTCATTCCCCTATAACTCTATGCGTGCAACACAGCACATAGCATTAACTCTGCCTCTGAGGCTTCATTCCCCTATAACTCTATGCGTGCAACACAGCACATAGCATTAACTCTGCCTCTGAGGCTTCATTCCCCTATAACTCTATGCGTGCAACACAGCACATAGCATTATCTCTGCCTCTGAGGCTTCATTCCCCTATAACTCTATGTGTGCAACACAGCACATAGCATTATCTCTTCCTCTGAGGCTTCATTCCCCTATAACTCTATACGTGCAACACAGCACATAGCATTATCTCTGCCTCTGAGGCTTCATTCCTCTATAACTCTATATGTGCAACACAGCACATAGCATTATCTCTGCCTCTGAGGCTTCATTCCCCTATAACTCTATGTGTGCAACACAGCACATAGCATTATCTCTTCCTCTGAGGCTTCATTCCCCTATAACTCTATACGTGCAACACAGCACATAGCATTATATCTGCCTCTGAGGCTTCATTCCCCTATAACTCTATGTGTGCAACACAGCACATAGCATTATCTCTGCCTCTGAGGCTTCATTCCTCTATAACTCTATGTGTGCAACACAGCACATAGCATTATCTCTGCCTCTGAGGCTTCATTCCTCTATAACTCTATGTGTGCAACACAGCACATAGCATTATCTCTGCCTCTGAGGCTTCATTCCCCTATAACTCTATGTGTGCAACACAGCACATAGCATTATCTCTGCCTCTGAGGCTTCATTCCCCTATAACTCTATGTGTGCAACACAGCACATAGCATTATCTCTGCCTCTGAGGCTTCATTCCCCTATAACTCTATGTGTGCAACACAGCACATAGCATTATCTCTGCCTCTGAGGCTTCATTCCCCTATAACTCTATGTGTGCAACACAGCACATAGCATTATCTCTGCCTCTGAGGCTTCATTCCTCTATAACTCTATGTGTGCAACACAGCACATAGCATTATCTCTGCCTCTGAGGCTTCATTCCCCTATAACTCTATGTGTGCAGTCTCGAAAGACACATTGGAAAGTCCATGGCCTGGATTCAATCAATATTTGTCCTTAACTTGTTCCTCACAGTTTGATCCAATTGCTTGTTCACTTGTTTTTTGTTTTTTCTCTCTACATGACCACAGTTCGGCAATCACCAACACTGAAGCACATGTAATGTTGACATTAAAAATAATGAAACCTGCATTTATTTGTAGGTGAAAGTGAAAAAAAAAAGTCAATTGAATCTATGCCATTGACTTTTTTTGCTTTTGTTGTTTTGAGGCAAGTTGTGAGACAATGACCTGGTTTCAACCAACATTTGTCTCTAACTCTGGCGTGCAAATGAATAAAGTTTTAGTTTTTTCTCTTCACAAACTCAGGCTGTTCAGTGCAGTGAACCAGCTAACATGTGTTTGTAAAAAAAAAAAGTGTTTGTACCATTTTCATTTATTTGTCAGTCAAATTAAGTTGAAAGACTAATTTTGTTTGAATCCAGGCCAAATATATGGACAAATGTTAAATGAATCAAGGCCATAATTAAGGACAAATGTTTATTAAATCTTGGTGTATAGTATTTGATAGAGAGTGGTCAATATAATGGGCGGCAGTGTATTATAATGGTTAAGAAACTGGTTTTGTAACCGAAAGGTTGCCGGTTCGATTCCAAGATCGGACACTGCCGTTGTACTCTTGAGCAAGGTACTTCACCAGCATTGCTTCAGTATATATCCAGCTGTATCAATGAATACTATGTATAAATTAAAAATTTTGTGTAAGTCGCTCTGGATAAAAGTGTCTGCTAAATGCCTGTAAAATAATGTAATGTCAAAACTGGGGTCGAAGAAGGTTTCGTTAATAGAGATTCGTTGTGTCTCCTCAAGTATGTTTCCCAGAACCCTCACCTGCTGCAGACTGGCCTTCAAACGGCCTGACCTGTCTGAACTTCTTCCCTCATCTGACCCCAAACTGGACCCAGACAGAGGTCCCGCACCATGGTGCAAGACTTGCCGCGTCAAACCGATTCATCTTCGCAAAATCAATCTGGTTCTGTGCACCGAGCACCTTAAGGAGAGTACAAAGCAAAAGGCCTCTCTCCCACAGCAGCTTCTGTCAAAAAATTTACCCATTTATGGAGGGAAGAATTTCAGAAAGAAAATTAATACAACTGAAAAATACACATCATTTATCTGTGGCACACAACATTCAAAGCTTAGTGCAACAAATTAGTCATGTTCTGTTGTGAACAAAAAGCTGTAATTTAGCAGAATAAAACTGCAATACAGGCTTGAAACTGCATGTCTTAGTCACATTAATTTAAAAAACTCTTTATAGGACAAAGACAGGGCATCATTTCGTAAAATCATTGTCACCCCCACAAGGTCAGATTCAAAAAGCCTTTACAAACATATTTATCATTATCAACAACTGTCAACAATTCAGACAGGCAAGTAACACACAAAATATGCAGGAATACACAGAAAGTCTATCACATTGGCAAGTGCTGAAGGGAATATATTACTGGGATCCATTCTTCTCAAATTGCATCGTTTATTTCAATCTTATTAATTATGATAGGCAAAGTATTCAAACCAGAATCATTAAATATAGTGTCAATCTCAAGCGCATACATGCTTGCTATTTATAACACAAAGAGTACATCCAAATATGCATAATTATAATTTGTAATATTGTGAATCAAATGAAAGGACCATTTTTTATACTGTATCTTTTCTTTAAAACTTTTTATATTGTGTTCTTAGATATTGATTAAAAGGTGTTTTTTTTGGTGACAGTGATGAATTAATGAAAATTTTTTGGCTGAATATGCCGTACTGTATTACCTTGTTTATGTTGTCTACAGAATGGTGTCGTCATGCCAACAGAATGAGGGAGACCAAAGGACTGTCACATGCCATCTGGGGCATTCACACCCCAGCAATCTCTAAGCCGACAGGACGTAATGGTCAAACACAGCCCATCAAAAACTGGCCACGATCAGAGAGACTGGGAGTCACAATGCAGAGCCAAGATGGAGTCATCATCACGCTCCTTCTCTGTGATCTTTCTCGCGCTGCCGGTTCCACTGTGAGTCACGGATGCCAGATCGCAACAGCTCGTGAAACAGCACTTCAAGTGTGAGGGGGCGGTCAAGGCAGCATCATTTGGAAGACAGTTAAAGGGGCCAGTGACAGAGGCCAGTTAAAGGTACCCGGTACAGGGACCAGGTACAGGGGCCAGGTACATGGACCAGTTACAGGGACCAGTTACAGGGGCCAGGTACAAGGACCAGTTACAGGGACCACTTACAGGGACCAGTTACAGGGGCCAGTTACAAGGACCAGTTACATGGACCAGTTACAGGGACCAGTTACAGGGACCAGTTACAGGGACCAGTTACAGGGGCCAGTTACATGGACCAGTTACATGGACCAGTTACAGGGACCAGTTACAAGGACCAGTTACAAGGACCAGTTACAAGGACCAGTTACATGGACCAGTTACAGGGGCCAGTTACAAGGACGAGTTACAAGGACCAGTTACAAGGACCAGTTACATGGACCAGTTACAGGGACCAGTTACATGGACCAGGTACATGGACCAGTTACAGGGACCAGTTACAAGGACCAGTTACATGGACCAGTTACAGGGGCCAGTTACAAGGACCAGTTACAAGGACCAGTTACAAGGACCAGTTACAAGGACCAGTTACATGGACCAGTTACAGGGACCAGGTACATGGACCAGGTACATGGACCAGTTACAGGGACCAGTTACAAGGACCAGGTACATGGACCAGGTACATGGACCAGTTACAGGGACCAGTTACAGGGGCCAGTTACAAGGACCAGTTACATGGACCAGGTACATGGACCAGTTACAGGGACCAGTTACAGGGACCAGTTACAGGGACCAGTTACAGGAGCCAAGTACAGGGTCCAGTTACAGGGGCCAGTTACAGGGGCCATGCAGGTACAGGGGCCAGGTACAGGGGCCATGTACAGGGGCCATGTAGTTACAGGGACCAGTTATGGGGGCAGTTAAATGGGCCAGTTAAACTGAGCTGGTTCTTCTCATTGCCGTAATGAGCAGCGGGATGCTCTCGCCCACAAGTGGTTCTGTTCATACATGTTCAATCAGAAAAAGCAAAGGGACACAACCTGTGGTCATTTCTTTGTCGGGTACGTATATTTTATACTCTGTTTTCATTCCCTTGAATGAACTGTGAAATTGAAAAAAACTTGGCAGCACAAGTGAAAAAAACAAACAAAACAAAACGCAAAAACATTTATGCTAAAAGAGCAAAATAACAATGCCAGCAGCAAATGGACACATAGTACAACAATATACAGTACACAACAGTACATACATTACAAGTGGCAGGGCTGATACATTTCTGAAGAACATAATTGTTAGATTTCCTTTTTACAACGACTCAAGGTTTTACCGTAGAGCACCCTATTGATCGTCAGAGAAAGCGGAAAGTAGAAGCAGAAGTATTCGCTAATCGTTGTGCAGATTGGACCGTTCAACCGGCGGGTTCAAGAGTGATTGATGGTGTGGGCTGGAGTGAGTGGTAGCGGGAGAACTTCCCTGGATGTAATGGACGGCAACCTGTCAGCACAGCACTAACCTGACCACATTACCTGGCAGGCTATATTCAGAATAAATATTAGAGATTTACATATTTGTCCATTTGGGGAATATATATATCCAAAATGAGCTGTTTATATGCACACACTTAAATATTCCATAAGCAATCACCATTCGTAATCTGACACCCAGCTTCACAGGACAGCCGTGCAGGATTGTAATAAAGTGTGCTCTTGGTTCGATTGAAAGCATTCTGAAATCCCATTCCGCGACGGTGGGGCAGGAGCAGTGAGCTGCTCCTCTCTCTGTGGCCACTGCTGGAGGTTTTTGCTGCAACCCAAAGCCAAGAATGTGAGGGTTTGTGCAGAATAACGATGAGCCAAACGAGACAAAGAAAGAAATATAAAATCCCTGGCCGTAGCCAAACAATAACACACCCCTATAAAACGGGCTAGCCTCGTAAACACTCAGACTCCACTAATAGCCACCACTAAATAAAGTAGCGAGAGGAGAAAAGGAAAACCAAGGCACCTTCAGGACGTGACTATAACGCCCGATAATTGGTGAAATGAACAAAATAAAAATAAAACGAGAAACGAGAGAGTGGAAGCGTAGAAAGGAAAAAAAGAAAAAGGAACAGAAAATTCCCTTGGATTCAAGGCCAGAAATCTCTAAAGCTGCAAAAAACAAAAAATATATATTTTTCTTAAATTGCAGAAAGACCAGAAATGACTAATCCTGACTTCGTAAAGGCACAAAATGATAACGAAGCATCCAGAAGCGGAAAAGAGAGGCTTAAATACCTACCAGGTAGGGAAACAGGTGAAATGAATAATTAGCGGGGAAGAGCAAAGCCCCGAGATGGAACGCGGAAAAAATCCAGGCGCAGAGAGAAAAAAAAACGTAGCAAACGAGAAAAGAAAGCCACAACCCATGACAAAGGAGGCCTTCAGCGCGACAGACAGCGGCGGTGCTCCACAGCCATGCACAGCTGTGGTTCATTTTTAATTGGCACTATTGCTTGCTGTTTTACCTGGTACTATTACGCAGTCACAGTTGTCACGTAATAGACTAAATGGAGGATAGCCAAGCGTATACCGCTGCTGTGAGTATTTCAATAGTTCCAGGTATTCTCAGTCTTCCTAGGAATGCCTCTGTTTTTGTTTTGCTTTAGGTTCTATTTTGTTCCCCAGTGCTCCCATTTCAAGGAGAATAAAAGACGTTGCCTAATCCACAGTGAGGTAATAATATAGACACAAGCAAGAGATCCTCGCTGTAGCATCACCCTGACTAAACACTAAACACTGCACGTACAACCAGAACACAACGTTCCCTTACATTTCCTTATTCTGAGAATGACATCATGGCCCCAGTTTTTGGGAGGCCCAAATCAGAGAAAAACAAAACAAAACCGCAGACGACATCTTTCAAAGGTTTATTTTTTCAGTTCCTTTCAGTTTCGTAGTGGTCTTCATTACCCCAAAAAAAGAGATCGCTATGGGCAGTTGTCAGAGCAGTTCTGGCCACCGTACTGGGTCAAATTTACTTCAGCGTCCCTGGATTCGAATTTGATCACAGTCCATTGGTCATTGGTATGGGATGCAGACAATAATGTTTGTCTGTTTTGAGCCCAAATACAAATTAAACCTTAACTGCCTGTATCAGCTTTCCCGTTGTTTACCATGGAGCAAGGTAGATAACCGTTCCATTAAACTCATCCAGAAATGAAGTGGGCAGCTGCTGGTATAAGGTTGCTGTTGCTTCAATTTGCTCGAAGGAAAATGTTTAAAAAAAAGAGAGCATAAAATTGCCTCAGAAACATGTCTCTATTGCAAGCACCGTTGGTGAATACTGAGTTGAAAAGCCGGTTAGATACATCAAAGAGTAAAATCAATGCAATAAGTTTACTCACGCTGCAAGCACGTACCTCCAATAAAAATGACATGCATCTGCAATATTCCTGCTAATGATAATGACTGTGAATTTACTGCGGGCTCTGGTGATGTTATTTTTTATGCTAAGTAAACACTCATTAGTCAACATCTGTGTGCAGAGGAATGCACAGACACGGTAGCCTGTCTACATTTATACATCTTAAGAAAACAACCTCGTTATTTATTTGATCTTTTTACAGTAATAAGTGATTCTAAAACGACCCTATCTGTCCCGTCACTTTACCAGGGACCCGTAATCTATTTCCGTAACCTATTCCCTTTCTCTTGTGCCAGAAGGAGGCGACTCGCCCATTCCACTGACATCAAAGAGAGCCCAGCCACCCATCTGTGGTTCTCAGAGCCATCAATCAGAGGAAGTGCGGCCATTACTCTTCCTCTCGGTACACAGTTCTCGCGCTCCCCACCATTTGTTACCAACACACAAAATGCAAACAAATAAAAAAGGAAATAAGTGATGAGGGTCTGTTGCCAAATGCCGTCGGCTCCGTCAGCTTGTTTATTCCCTTCCCTATCGCGTCTGATAAAGGTCAAAGTCACAAAGGTCAAAAGTCGCATCGTGCAAGTTTTTCCAGTTGTGAGTTAAATGTGTCTGTAATTCTTCCAGAAACACGATTGCTGATATGAAAAAACATTGGTTATGTATTGTTTACAGTTCTTTGTTATTTTCATTACGTGTCACTGATATTCAAGGGTATAACCAGTTAAGAGATTTTCTCAGAAACGATGATTTATGACCAGATGTCTGTTCTAAATACATTATGGTAATAACATTCATATTTTTAATTGGGTTCAAAACAATTCAATTCAAATCAATTTTATGTCACAAAAATGTTTTTTATACGTCACTTTATAAGACACATTTAACGGAAAAACAGAAAGAAAAATAAATAAATCGCAAATATACTCTCCTAACATTCACCCCAAAACTCCACCCCGATTGCCTCCATACCCCCAAACTCCCCCAAATGTTCTATCCCACTATGCACCCCAAACTACCCCAAACGTCCTGTCCCACTATGCACCCCAAACTCCCCCAAACGTCATGTCCCACTATTCACCCCAAACTCTCCTAAACGTCCTGTCCCACTATGCACCCCAAACTCCCCCAAACATCCTGTCCCACTATGCACCCCAAACTCCCCCAAATGTCCTGTCCCACTATGCACCCCAAACTCCCCCCAAATTTCCTGTCCCACCATGCACCCCAAACTCCCCCAAATGTCCTGTCCCACCATGCACCCCAAACTCCCCCAAACGTCCTGTCCCACTATGCACCCCAAACTCCCCCCAAATGTACTGTCCCACTATGCACCCCAAACTCCCCCCAAATGTTCTGTCCCACTATACACCCCAAACCCCCCCAAACGTTCTGTCCCGCATGCAACCCAAACTCACCCAAAACGTCCTGTCCCACTATGCACCCCAAACTCCCCCCAAATGTCCTGTCCCACTATGCACCCCAAACTCCCCCAAACGTCCTGTCCCACCATGCACCCTAAACTCCCCCCAAGCGTCCTGTCCCACCATTCTGTTGTGTTCTGTTCAATTTTTGGACCCTTTGGGACTGCTGAGATTTTAAAGCAGTACAGAAATATTTTTTTTGGTTAAAATATTTAACATATATTGTTTTTATCTCAATTCCAAAAAATAGATAAGATATATGGTTAATGTTTGACCATTACCTCTGCTAGATCACATTTAACAATGAAAGTATCATTCGTTTTTTGTGATAAAGTTGTGGTTTATGTAAAAAAATCCACTATAATGATTTAATTTATACATTATCTTTGTATTCTGACACTTCCTCATCTTCCACGTCACTATGTGTTTCTCACTCTTCAGGTATTAGCTTCAAGGCCCTCTGAGCAGAGGTGGTTCTGATCATCTATGAAATATGATGCAAATCTGATTGAGCGAAATACAAAAAGAAAATACATGCGAGCATAAGTGTATGCATGCATGTACATGTGTGTGAGAGTGAATTAGAGATGAAGGTAACGTAACAAGAAGTGAAGTCACCTCTTTGTTTCATATTTACATGACTGGTCTGTTTACAATGTCCAATCTTTCATTACTCTTGGGTCAAATTGACCCAAACAGCAAATCAGAAAAATAAATGTGCAGGGGAGGAGCATGTGTACTCAATGAAAATGTATTATTTTACATAAAAAGTTTCAGGTTTAAAAAATAGTTAATTGTATCATTCTTATTTTAACAAAAACATTTAAATGGGTCATTTGGACCCAAACATCACATAAGGGTTAAAGAGCCCAAAGTATATATTTTTTCGAAATAAAAGGCAGGTTTGATATTCATCTTATAATTTCATCTGGTTTCAGAAACACCACACATAATTTAAAAATTGATTTTTCAGCATTAAATACAAAATAGCTCCCAATGCCCACTTCATTTAAAATTAATCAAGGCTTCAATGCAGCCTGCATGAAGTGGGCTATTTCATTATCATGGCTCTACAGATGTAACCATTCCTTTCTGTTACTTCACAAACCAATGATTACGATCTTGGCGGAGGTCACTGTTATTAACAAAGAATATTGTTTAATGACTGAAAAATAAATCACTTGTTTAAACAAAGTGAGTACATTGCATACTCCCATTACACTAAATCAGTCTGCTATCTGCTGAGCTACGCTCTAGTATCATTCATAGAATATTTTATTCCAGTTCCTGACATCAAAAGCCCTTTCAGTCAGAACTACTTAAATAACTGCCTGAAAAAAAGAGTACTTCGTTATTGTAAATTGTATACTGGTGCACAATTTAATTAAATGTTTCTCGATTCCTTACTTTTCTATTCATATTTTATGTTTTTAAATTATTGAAAGGTGTCACAATTTATACATGTCCCTCATGTACACAAAGATGCTGTA
Source organism: Ilyophis sp. 1 JC-2022 (assembly GCA_022702515.1). Taxonomy (NCBI): domain Eukaryota; kingdom Metazoa; phylum Chordata; class Actinopteri; order Anguilliformes; family Synaphobranchidae; genus Ilyophis; species Ilyophis sp. 1 JC-2022. The sequence goes on from CM040404.1 coordinate 126,011,376, forward strand.
AATAAACTTGGAACTGAAATGTTTTGGACAATATGTACTGTAGATCACGATTATCATTCAAGATTTCTGCAGTCTGACACTGAGAGATGCATTCTGGGTAATCCACTAGAGACGAGAGAATGAGTTGAATTTGGGGCTCTCTCTCTCTCTCTCTCGGCTTTTTCATGTTCAACAATTCATCATCTGTTTAGACTCTGGTGGCCATAAGCCCATTACTGCATGGAGAAATGCCTGCCTTTCCACCACCAGGCCGCAGAATGCAGTTTTTTGACAGATTTGAAAGTTGGTGCTGCGGTACTGAGGGCAGTTTGTATTTACTTTGGGGGACAAAAAACGACTTTGAAAGATTTTTTTTTTTCCTTTGTATTTTCAGAAAGCTGTCTGAATGGGCTGAATAAATTATTCCAAGTCTTGAGTCCAGTTACCTTCAGCTTACTGCGCTGCGGCAACAATTTTCAGCTGTATTCCCCAAATGACAAACGAGTTTGCGTTGTTCTTTGTTGTCTTGTGTTGTGTTGCACTGGATAGTGTTGTGCTGTAGAATACAACACAAGATAATATTGCGGGGTGATGAGTTGTGTTGTATTTAGCATTATCTTATGCTGTGTTACATTGTGTTGTGTTCAGCATTATCCTGTGTTGCGTTGCGTAGCAAGAGATGTGTTAGCTCAGCACTCCTGAGTTCTGGGCAAGTGTAGACTCTCCTCAGCAGGCTACATGTAGGCCTGCCTGCCAAAAGCTCCAGGAATTGCAGAGTTAACATAAGCCAGCATCTGTGAAACCGTTTGAAACTCAGCCGAGGTGAATGATAATCTGTCTCTCAGAAAGGTACCGTGGAACGGCCGCACTGTGAGATTTTCGCACGGTGTCATTTATCAAGTGCAGTCGCTTGCTTTCACTATGAACACCAATGAGAATTATTTTAAAATAAAGCATATAGGTAGCAATATGCAAATGTAACCCACTTAAGCAATCAAAGGTACATTGTGAGGTCCTACAAGCCCTTGTGACTGCGTGGGGACTGCTCTGGCAGACATGGCCATGCAAATATCAGCTCTGTGATTAGTCTGAACAACTGCACTGAAACAAAGCTAATCTGTAATGCACAGAGTACATGTTTGGCTGTTGTAAGCAACACGCTTCACAGGTCTAATCGAGCTACTCACTGGCACCGGATGAATGCTAGGTCACACTGTACGTACCTCACTTCTCTCCAGATAATATGGGACCTGCCAAAACTGGGAAGGAAAAAAGAGCCGCAGAGCCATCAAACTGTCTGTATTTATTTATTTTTTTAATACAAGATCCAAAGGTCTATGTAATCACCTCATCTTTCTCCTTTTTAGAAACTATAATTGCTTCAGGTAAGAAAAAATTGTTTTTACTCCAAGCCAGTGAGTCAATCTTTAGAGAATATGTAGTACCTCAACCACAGGCATAATGTCAATGCTAACAGTGATGAATTCATCAAATGCCAGGCAAGGGTTAAAACAGCTGCCCACGTACAGAAGGAAGATTATCCCCATTTGACAACTAAATCTTTAACACAGAAAGGCAGAGTCTACACCAGCAATACAAAGTGAATGGCACATTCTCCCCACATTGTAGTGAACAACACCGTTTATCCCCACTGTAGTGAACAGCACATTCTCCCCACACTGTTGTGAACAGCACATTCTCCCCACACTGTTGTGAACAGCACATTCTCCCCACACTGTTGTGAACAGCACATTCTCCCCACACTGTTGTGAACAGCACATTCTCCCCACACTGTTGTGAACAGCACATTCTCCCCACACTGTTGTGAACAGCACATTATCCCCACACTGTAGTGAACAGCACATTCTCCTCACACTGTAGTGAACAGCACATTCTCCCCACACTGTAGTGAACAGCACATTATCCCCACACTGTAGTGAACAGCACATTCTCCTCACACTGTAGTGAACAGCACAGTCTATCCCCACTGCAGTGAACAGCACATTCTCCCCACACTGTAGTGAACAGCACATTCTCTCCACACTGTAGTGAACAGCACAGTCTATCCCCACTGCAGTGAACAGCACATTCTCCCCACACTGTAGTGAACAGCACATTCTCTCCACACTGTAGTGAACAGCACATTCTCCCCACACTGTAGTGAACAGCACATTCTCCCCACACTGTAGTGAACAGCACAGTCTATTCCCACTGCAGTGAACAGCACATTCTCCTCACACTGTAGTGAACAGCACATTCTCCTCACACTGCAGTGAACAGCACATTCTCCTCACACTGTAGTGAACAGCACATTCTCCCCACACTGTTGTGAACAGCACATTATCCCCACACTGTAGTGAACAGCACATTCTCCTCACACTGTAGTGAACAGCACATTCTCCTCACACTGTAGTGAACAGCACATTCTCCCCACACTGTAGTGAACAGCACAGTCTATCCCCACTGCAGTGAACAGCACATTCTCCCCACACTGTAGTGAACAGCACATTATCTCCACACTGTAGTGAACAGCACAGTCTATCCCCACTGCAGTGAACAGCACATTCTCCCCACACTGTAGTGAACAGCACATTCTCTCCACACTGTAGTGAACAGCACATTCTCCCCACACTGTAGTGAACAGCACATTCTCCCCACACTGTAGTGAACAGCACAGTCTATTCCCACTGCAGTGAACAGCACATTCTCCTCACACTGTAGTGAACAGCACATTCTCCTCACACTGCAGTGAACAGCACATTCTCCTCACACTGTAGTGAACAGCACATTCTCCTCACACTGTAGTGAACAGCACATTCTCCCCACACTGTAGTGAACAGCACATTCTCCCCACACTGTAGTGAACAGCACATTCTCTCCACACTGTAGTGAACAGCACATTCTCGCCACACTGTAGTGACCAGCACATTCTCCTCACACTGTAGTGAACAGCACAGTCTATCCCCGCTGCAGTGAACAGCACATTCTCCCCACACTGTAGTGAACAGCACAGTCTATCCCCACTGCAGTGAACAGCACATTCTCCCCACACTGTAGTGAACAGCACATTCTCTCCACACTGTAGTGAACAGCACATTCTCCCCACACTGTAGTGAACAGCACATTCTCCCCACACTGTAGTGAACAGCACAGTCTATTCCCACTGCAGTGAACAGCACATTCTCCTCACACTGTAGTGAAAAGCACATTCTCCCCACACTGTAGTGAACAGCACATTCTCCCCACACTGTAGTGAACAGCACATTATCTCCACACTGTAGTGAACAGCACATTCTCTCCACACTGTAGTGAACAGCACATTCTCCCCACACTGTAGTGAACAGCACATTCTCTCCACACTGTAGTGAACAGCACATTCTCTCCACACTGTAGTGAACAGCACATTCTCCCCACACTGTTGTGAAAAGCACATTATCCCCACACTGTTGTGAACAGCACATTATCCCCACACTGTAGTGAACAGCACATTCTCCCCACACTGTAGTGAACAGCACAGTCTATTCCCACTGCAGTGAACAGCACATTCTCCCTACACTGTATTGAACAGCACATTCTCCCCACACTGTAGTGAACAGCACATTATCCCCACACTGTAGTGAACAGCACATTCTCCCCCACACTGTAGTGAAGAACACAGTCTATCTCCACTGCAGTGAACAGCACATTATCCCCACATTGTAGTAAACAGCACATTCTTCCCACACTGCAGTGAACAGCACAGTCTAACCCCACTGCAGTGAACAGCCCAGTCTAACCCTATTGCAGTGAACAGCCCAGTCTAACCCTATTGCAGTGAACAGCATAGTCTATCTCCACTGCAGTGAATAGCACAGTTTATCCCCACTGCAGTGAACAGCATAGTCTAACCCTATTGCAGTGAACAGCACAGTCCATTTCCACTGCAGTGAACAACAGCACAGTCTCCCCACACTGCAGTGAACAGCACAGTTTATCTCACACTGCAGTGAACAGCACAGTCTAACCCCAGTGCAGTGAATAGCACAGTTTCCCTGGCACATAAACAGGACACTTTCTGCACACTACAGCATGTAGGAATGATTCCCTGCAAAGTGAATAATCCCCTGAGGCCACCTCTGGAGGCCATTACCCACCATAGAGTCTTTCATAATGATCACGGTATGTGCGCGGAAATAGTGAATGATGATGTAAAGATTAATTTACAGTTACTCAGCGACCATCATCCCTAACCATCAATAACCTCAAGGCATATATTCAGACATACAGATGCATGAGAAGAAAAGTATCGCGGTGTGTTTGTCTCATCAATTGCATGTTGTTTTTAATGGCGATCATATAACACTTCGACATGTCAACCACCAACCATTAAACAATTTGTCGTCAGGTACAGCTAATGTAATAGAGCCAAAACCACTTGTCTTGTTCTACTTGCATGCTTTCAAAACCAAACATTTATCTTACTTTTGAGCTGAGCAAACCGCAGGGCGGATAATTAAGACAAAAAACCTTTTTCTTTCCAAACAACTCTCCCAGCTGCGTATTCTAGATCTCTGGAAAAAAAATACAGCTTAGCCATTTTAATGAACATTTCAAAGACACCAGTGGCCATTGCAATCATACCGCCATTGTCTGTGTGCCATACGTTCTTAATAGCTATTGCCAGCGCACAAGAAAAGAGCAGGACCACAACAAAAGGGCCCAGTGTTTTTGGAGTAGTGAAGGTTTCTTCATTAAGCAGGTTTCTTCCCTGACCGAGCGCAGTAGAATGTGAGGTAGACCTCGCTCAGGGCCTGTTCAAGCTTCACTAACGACGCAAGATGGCCGTAATGAAGAGGAAGAGGCATCTTCAGCAGACAGCAGGATGAGGGAGAGGAGTTAAAAATAAACCACTCGGTCCTGGAGGGCGGACTCAGTGCATTTGCAGCTGCTGCAGTGCTATCGCCGACAGGGATGCTCAACCCCCTGAAATCATTTCGCAAGAGATCCACAGATTCACATGATCTTCAGTCTGATAACCTCTCTCGTGTGGAAATAAAATGTTAAAAATATGAGAGAATCAATTAAACTGGGGCCAATACGTCAGCGATGCCTCTTCCCGGAGTAAATATTGTGTATGATCACATAAAGTTCAACTTTAACAGAGTTTATACAAGTCCACGGTACATGACAGGTTCAATTGACATCCTAACCTGAATTGTTCTCCACTATATTTATAATTATTGCATTGATATAAATAGAGTATATCGTTAGCCTCATAGCGTAATTGCCTAAGTCATATTTTTGCAAAATTGTGATATCTGCCTAACTCTACTCTCCTAACACTGCAGATTCACTGTGCATTATTGCCCATGTCATCAGCCTATCAGAATGCTTGTTACATTCCAAAATCACTATCTGCCTAAGTCATCTATTTGACCAAAAATATGGATACAAAATATCTTCACTTTTATTTGTTATGCAATCGTTGTTGTGTCAAGTTGTTTTTGCAAACTTGTTCACACATCTGGTCAAACTTACTATTACAGTATAAATAAAAAGTTCTTACGCGTTTGCTGAAAAACGATATCTCTCTTGTACATTCAGTTAAATGAATGCAGAGAGTGGCATGTATAAGAACATGTCTTATACAGCATAGTATAATGGTGAGAGAACTGGGCTTCACTCTGAGGCTGTAGGTCTGATTTCCAGAGGGGCTTTTGCTGTTGTCAGCCTTAGCACGGTACTTAACCCGAGTAGCTTCAGTAAATATCCAGCTGTATAGATGGATTGTATGTGAAAAATGTAAGCTGCGTCAGTTGCTCTGATTAAAAGTGTCTCTTAAATTTTTTAGATGTAATATAGCCAGTGCCAAAAAAAATGTTTTATGCAATTTTATTTAGGTCTGTAGAATAAAGAACGCCACAGTTATAGTCATCAATTCCATTTGACAGCTTTTGAAAATCATATTCTATTATCAAGATTCTCATACCGCTGAAAATTTTAGTACAGTCATAAAAAGCGTTCTTCTTTTGGATGCGCAATCAAATCATGACAAGGCAGCTTCTTTGTTTAATTTACCACATATGACCCTGGGGAGGTTGGGGGACAGTCAGACATATAATCATTTTCCATTCGAAAATGATTCAATGGGGGGGGGGGGGGGGAGTGTGTGCTCAGACTAGAAAATGCTATTTTTGTCATTTGTGATGGATTTCCTTTCTATAAAGCAGACTTAGGAAAATTTTCATACCATTACCAGCCAGAACTGCCACTAAAATGTTATGCATTACATTTCTGAGAATATCAGTTATTTTTTAGAACAATAACAACAATTACACTGTGAAATTTCCAGTGTCAAATCAACTCCAACAGTCCCAATGGAAAGATGATGCTCTCCAGAGCAAAGCACAATGATTGATTTAAACCAAAAAGCGAGCGAGAGCATATGTTCCTCTTGCCATTTTTGGTTTCATCAAACCTCATTCTCCAACTAGCACACAGAACCTGCATTAAAAAATGTAAGAAAACTTTACATAAGAGCCTACCATCCTACAAACCTAACATTGAGTTGCTCTGAATGTTGATAGAACAGCACCAACCATAAAATCAGCCAACAGAACTGTATGGGTCAGCCCCACAATCACATCTGCCTCTACCTTTTAAAAATGAAGCAGGATATTCACTTATCTCCCAAACCTCCTGTCTTTCGCTAATGAACCCCCTAATCAGTCCTTGCAACAGCGTAGATCTGCCTAACACCCAACACCCCCAAACCAGCTCCATAAGGATCCAGTCTCTAACAGCGATGATCTGCCTGACACCCAACACCCCCAAACCAGCTCCATAAAGATCCAGTCTCTAACAGCGATGATCTGCCTAACACCCAACAACCCCCAAACCAGCCACATAAAGATCCAATCTCTAACAGCGATAATCTGACTAACACCCAACGCCCCCAAACCAGCCCCATAAGCATGCAATCTGACTAATCACAGCAGTTCTCAGGCCAGAACAGTTTCACCCACTCTGTTTTTTCCCCCCAAGGATATTGACAGTCCTGATTTCAAACCGCAGCTCACTGACACACACAGTCCTGATTTCAAACCGCAGCTCACTAACACACACAGTCCTGATTTCAAACCTCAGCTCACTAACACACACAGTCCTGATCTCAAACCGCAGCTCACTAACACACGCAGTCCTGATCTCAAACCGCAGCTCACTAACACACACAGTCCTGATTTAAAACCGCAGCTCACTAACACACACAGTCCTGATCTCAAACCGCAGCTCACTAACACACACAGTCCTGATCTCAAACCGCAGCTCACTAACACACACAGTCCTGATCTCAAACCGCAGCTCACTAACACACACAGTCCTGATCTGAAACCGCAGCTCACTAACACACACAGTCCTGATCTCAAACCGCAGCTCACTAACACACACAGTCCTGATCTCAAACCGCAGCTCACTAACACACACAGTCCTGATCTCAAACCGCAGCTCACTAACACACACAGTCCTGATTTCATACCGCAGCTCACTAACACACACAGTCCTGATCTCAAACCGCAGCTCACTAACACACACAGTCCTGATTTCATACCGCAGCTCACTAACACACACAGTCCTGATTTCATACCGCAGTTCACTAACACACACAGTCCTGATTTCAAACCGCAGCTCACTAACACACACAGTCCTGATTTCATACCGCAGCTCACTAACACACACAGTCCTGATTTCATACCGCAGTTCACTAACACACACAGTCCTGATTTCATACCGCAGCTCACTAACACACACAGTCCTGATCTCAAACCGCAGCTCACTAACACACACAGTCCTGATCTCAAACCGCAGCTCACTAACACACACAGTCCTGATCTCAAATTGCAGCTCACTAACACACACAGTCCTGATCTCAAACCGCAGCTCACTAACACACACAGTCCTGATTTCATACCGCAGCTCACTAACACACACAGTCCTGATCTCAAACCGCAGCTCACTAACACACACAGTCCTGATCTCAAACCGCAGCTCACTAACACACACAGTCCTGATCTCAAACCGCAGCTCACTAACACACACAGTCCTGATCTCAAATTGCAGCTCACTAACACACACAGTCCTGATCTCAAACCGCAGCTCACTAACACACACAGTCCTGATCTCAAACCGCAGCTCACTAACACACACAGTCTTGATTTCAAACCACAGCTCACTAACACACACAGTCCTGATTTCATACCGCAGCTCACTAACACACACAGTCCTGATTTCAAACCTCAGCTCACTAAGACACACACAGTCCTGATTTCAAACCGCAGCTCACTAACACACACAGTCCTGATCTCAAACCGCAGCTCACTAACATACACAGTCCTGATTTCAAACCGCAGCTCACTAACACAGACAGTCCTGATTTCAAACCGCAGCTCACTAACACACACAGTCCTGATCTCAAACCGCAGCTCATTAACACACACAGTCCTGATTTCAAACCGCAGCTCACTAACACATACAGTCCTGATTTCATACCGCAGCTCACGAACACACACAGTCCTGATTTCATACCGCAGCTCACTAACACACACAGTCCTGATCTCAAACCGCAGCTCACTAACACACACAGTCCTGATTTCATACCGCAGCTCACTAACACACACAGTCCTGATTTCATACCGCAGCTCACTAACACACACAGTCCTGATTTCATACCGCAGCTCACTAACAGACACAGTCCGGATTTCATACCGCAGCTCACTAACACACACAGTCCAAAAGGCAACTCAAGTTCTCATTCAGTCAGTGTCGTCAAAGATGTAATTCAGAACAGAATGCAAAGTAAATATATAAAATAAATATCTATGAAAGAAAGTGTTTTTTCCCCCAGATGAGATCATTTTCAGTGGACACTCATCTCTTGAGACTGTGCATTATACATGTAAAATTATTCTTGCACTTGTTCTTTCCAGCTTTACTAGCTCTTTGTGTTAGCTATCCCTCTTTGGGATAGTTATATCTGTATCTCAAGCGGATCTTACAAACTAAGTACATGTACTTGTTTTCTAAATCGTTCTGTATACGAGCATCTTCTTAATGAATATGACGTGATATAATGGAATGTAATACAATAGAACTGAATATTTTGTGGACACCTTTGGTTTAAAGAGCTAACTCCTTTATAAGTATTACACAGCACCTGAACAAGCCCTACACAGACATTTAAAAATGTTTATGATAATAAATGCAAATATGAAGTGATATACAGTGATGATGTAACATGTCGTATGTCTATTGGGGTTATTGGAATAATCATTTAAGAGTGAATATGTGGGGCTTATGAAGGTGCTATGTGCTGCTTATGATGGAGTCATATAGCTCTTATGCAAGACCATTCATAGAAAGTGTTGCAAAAAAAGATCACTTACATTTAACTTACATTAACTTTTAAATGAGTTAAAAACAAATGTTGGTTGAATCTGGGCCTGTATGTCGGTGTTTTTGAGTGTATTCTGAAGCTTGTGTGTTTCCAGGTGAAAGAGCCCCATAGGCAGACATTTCAGAGTAGCTGAATGCATTATAACAGCCCGAGGAGGATTGTATTTCTTTACGGAGGTGTATGCTCTTTGGGGACATTGGGTCGTATCATTCACTGTCTGTTGGCTGAAACTGAAAGTGTCTGTTATAGAGTATCTTCAATCAATTGGTATGAAAAATATAAGCAGACCATGATAATAATACTGATGATTAGGCTGAGTGGTTACATGTGCACCACTATTACCACTACACACCATATGAAGTGCTGGGGAAAGGTAACTCCATTTTTTAAACACAAAATGTGTTACACTATTTTTGAATTTTCGGATTGCCCTTCATGTTCTGAAAGTGTTATTTTGCTGGTAAGTAGTTCTTCATAAACAGAGATTAATGTCAAGCAATTCCAAATAGTTTCCTGGAATTTGGCATCCGGCACACAAATCCGTCTCTTCAGCTTATCCTTAAATATTCCGGAAATGGTTAGACGGTTAGACGTATTTGTTTTCCATTCTGAGTGCTCATAGAAAATCAAACTGACGTCTATAAAATTGTCAGTGCACTGTCATTTCTGAGCAACGACTTTTCCTTGGTGTTTTCTACAGAGAGCTTAGGGAACTACGTTCTTCTTTGAAAGGATAGTTAAAGTGTTCGGCAGAAGTACGACGCAGGTGTGCTACATGTTTACTTGTTGTGAGAGAGGAGAACTTTGCTGCAAGCCCAGGTTTGAGGCCAATTCATCACTGACCTGAAAAAAGCATTAAAAAGAAACAATAGTCGTACCGGATGTGTCACTGAAAGAACATCAGCTTGAAGCACAAAAGCCCGGATTCAAGTAACATTCGTCCTTGACTTCCACTCGTATATAAATGCTTGTGCTTTATTTTTTTTGCTAAACAAATACAAATGCCGTCATGGGTTTTTTGTGATTGCTAAACCCTTCTCAATGGAGTAAAATAAGAAGCACTTGCATTGAATTGAGATTCAGAGTTGATGTGCGAAGTGTTGATTGAATCCAGTCAAGGCCTCTACAAGGCCCTGTCATGTCGTATCCCCATCTCCATTAATACATTAACCGCACAGCCTCTTACGGTGACCTTTTCACGTTGTTTCATTAACTTTTTTATGTCCTCTTGCATCCGTCAGATCCCCTGTCAAGTAGATCACATTTTAATGCAGAAACGCCCGGAGCCAGATTACAGTACAGAGGGTAATTAGACATGACTGTGAACCAGAAAAACTAACATGGTTATTGGTCACCATGACAACCTACAATCACACAAACGCCTATTACGTCCCTGTGTGATTAAGCGTGTCTTTAGTCATTTATGCTTCGTCAGAAGAAATGTGTCATTCGTGACCAACAAGGCCTCAAATGTCTGAGAAATACATGAGGAGGTATTATGGGTAAAGCATACAACACTGCAAGGCATTTCCAGGTAGCTGTGAAAAGTCACAGGATTACCTTGCTAATGGGCTTGCCAACATTAGGTGATATGCAATTACATAAGACCTATTTTAAAGGCTGCAGCTGATACTATAATCTCAGCATGAGGGTACAGAGTCATCAATACATGTAATGCTGATATTTTTTGTCTGAAAGAGAAAAACAATTATGGCCTCCATTAACATTTGAATCGCTTTCCAAATGCCTCATCTGCTTCTAAAACAAAATATTTTTTTTAATTCATTTTTTTTTAAAGATTTTGCTTTATTATTTATATTAAAATACGTAGTCCTGAGTGATGAAAAATCTCCAGTGAAAATTACCAAAGGTTCGGAAAGAGGATGGTTATTTTGATAAATATAAGCATAACCAGAGCTTCTCAATGGGGAAAAGACTGTTCCTCTCTTATTTATTTTGATTATATTTTAAAATAAGACACATATGCATATGCATGCATACGCACATACACAGACACTCACACATGCAAGCACACACGCACACACACTCGCACATACATGCACACACACGCACACGCACACACACAATCGCACATGCATGCACGGACACACACACACAAACACACACAGCCTGCTGTAATCTCCTCCAGAGAGCCTGGGGGAGAATAGTGTTTGATATGGCATTCCTGCCTAGAATGTTCTCTACAAAACACAGGCAATGACTCACATTCAGGCCAAAAAGCACATACATAATTTCACTTCCAGAATATGGTCAGGCTTTTGTTGTAGTTGTTGTTGTGGTTGTTTTGTATTGGGTTATTTTATATTTAGTATTTAAATAGGAAAAATTAAGACACAAAGTATATCACTTTGTCCTCATGCTAACTCAATAAAAGTTAGACAATAATCGATCATGGTCCAGACATCTGTTGTGGAGTATAGAAAAAAAAAAAAGACCATCCGCTATCCTCAAATAGTGGCCTCACCCACTGTGAGTTCTCCATAACCCCATCTATCTCTATTAGTATTCATCTCCCTGAAAAAACCTGTACCAGGACTAAAATCTTACACAAGCTTATCCACAGCTGAAAAGCTATCATGTTGAGCATTAGCCTGTTGTCGACGGTGATTAAGGGACGCTTCCGGAAAGACTGAGAGCAGATGGAATGATTACAGCTGTCTTAGGGGCGTCGGTTAAGCTCAGGCAGAGTGTGCCACTCTGAGAGACACAAAGAAACTCCTGCTAGGACACACGTATCAAACTCCAACCCTCCCTATTTTCTCTTCAATCCGGGGAACTCTCCCTCCACCACAAACAACTGAATCAATACACGTCTCGGGCACAAATTTGAGCATAAATCATCGGCAGAGCTCCCTGTCTTTATTTGTCACAATAGAGACTTTTAGATTTTTTGTCTCTACCTAAACACTATTCAAACCTATGAGGTGAATGCAGAATTTCAAAGTCTTTCTGCAGTGTCAATACAGTGCAGCAAACTTTCAGAGCAGACAGCACAGGTTCTGACATGTAGAATTGACTCGACTTAATGATTAAATATTAAATTACTATCAGTACGCTGTATTATTAAAGATATAAACTCAATCACAGTGCACCTGTCGAAACAGTAGATTTATTTCTGTTTTTGGTCTGGCATACATATTTTTTAAACACAATTTGTCCAGATTAAAGTACATTATTTTGTTTTGCATAATCAAGAATTATATGACAGACACTAGGCCTACTTGTCATTCCTGAATATAAATCTAGAATTATATTTAAATTCTACTTTGGGTTCAACTAATGACTCTGGTTCAGTATGAAGAAATATTGCTTCATTCAAAAAATTAGAATGACTTTCTCATTAATCACGTGAAATATTATTAATGAACTTTGTGAATCCCAATAGTGCACAATTTTTAAAAACAGCCTATTTCATCAGTCAAAGTTGGCCAAAATAATACATTCAGTACTTTGTTACATGAATAGCATTCATTTTACTGTATAAAAGACAAAATAACTTGTGGTGAATTGAATACTAAAATTGACATAAGGCCGGATTCAGAGATGGCCAACTTAAGTCATGCGCTTAAATGCCTCTCTTGCGCAGATTTAACGCAAGCAGGCTTACGCCGTATGCTAACTTGTGTTGCAGGTGCATATCTCAAAATTCTAATTACCTGTCTCTTGTACCTGCCCCCCGGGTTGCCAGGTATCTACTAAAAAAATATTTGTGGTGTTATGCGTTTTCAACGTGTCACTGACAGTGCCTTTAATAACCGCATTTGCCTTTTTAGAAAATTCTGCCTTTGCACATCGTAGTTGCTCTTGCGTGACGTATAGTGACGGGGTATAGGCATGCAGTGAACGTATTAATACATCGCATCAATAAAATTATCATAGCTTCTATTGATGACTGGGATATACCCATCACACAATCAAAAAAAAGTATAGCTGGACAGTGTGTTATGTTCTGAGTCTGTTTTGTATTTCTGTCATGTTTAGTATTGTCACAGTTTATGAAGCATACATTTTTCCATGTTTTTCCGCAGCCTTGCGTTCATACTGCTTCTCTCTCTTGCTGTCACTCACGCTTCCCTTATTGTTTCATTCTCCCGTGTCTATTTACTAATCTACTAATGTTAGATCAGGATTGGGTAATACTAACTCTCTAACCATGTGTTCATGTTACCTTACGTTTCTCGTGCATGTCATTTACTAATTTACTAATGCTAGGTCAGGATAGGTTTATTACAAACGAGTACTAATTATCTTATCTTGTCAACCCTCCACACCTGATTTATTTTCGCATGCTGTTCTCAAGCTAAGTGTTTGCACCTGTCTACACATGCATTTATACCAGTCGTCTTAGTCCCTCGTCGCGAGTTCGTCACACTAAAATTATTATAGCCTTGTCTTTCTGCCTGTCGTGTTCTAGTAGTCCCAGTTATTTGTATCTTCCGAGTTTTTGTTTTGTTTGTTCCGAGTTTTTGTTTTGTGTGTTAGTCGAGTTTTCGTTTGGTGTCTGATTGATCTTCTGGTATTGACCTCTGTCCGTGTTCTCGCGACCCTGTTTACTGGACTGTGTGTTTGTACTTCTACCTTCCCGTTACCGACCCCTGCCTGTTTTTCGACTTCTCTTTTGGATTTGGATTTTGTACCGTTTATTGAACATTAAACTTCGGTTTTTTGGTACCCCTGCCTGCTATTGGGTCCCTACATTCCACCGATCGTAACACAGTGGTTGCACGCAATATTACTAAGTAAACAAATAAATCGTTGGATTTACTTAAAAAATATATTTATAAATATTGTTTGTACGCTTTAGCCTACCTAATAAAGTCATGTACGGTAACATAATAGCCTAGATGCGACATCTTCCGCATAACGAGTTGAAGTCACATATACTTAATAATAACCCATTACTTGCAACCACGGTCTAAAGATTTATTTTCTGAGTGCATCTGTCACATACTTCCTAAAAATTTTGGAGCAGCTGTGCTCACACAAGTAGGCTACAAAATCGTAGTTTCTGTCAAAGGGATTATGATCCAAAATCTATCAATGAATCCATCTAATATTGGTCTGGTATTATATACGACAGTCAATCATAGCCTACTTTTACATATTTTTCTTTTTATGACAGCTCTTTGATGATCATCTATTGGCGGCGCTAGACATAGACTATTTTTTTTTCAGAACAAAGTTGCGCGGAAAAAAATTAAAAATTTAAACTCTGAATATGCGTATATTGCAGACACGCCTCCTTTTCATCAAATCTACACCCCGCGTGCGTAATGACGCGTATGTACTGGAGAAACGCTTAAAACAGCGGATAAGTCAAATGTCTGAATCACAAATAGCTTAAGCTACGCGGAATTTTGGGAGTAAGTCCCATTACCCATTACTTATCTCAACTCTGAATCTGGCCCATTATGTTTGTCAGTAATATTCACTAAAGGGTTTCTGTGATTTTGAAATGCAAATGATTTACACAAAGCTGCTTCTGCTGTCTTTGAAAATAATGCAATGCGCTCCCAATGAAAGGCATCTCATTAAGACAACTGCATATTCCAGATAAAAAATTTTTTTTTTATGTTTCTTATTGCTTTTTTTGGTAACCAATGTTTATCTGAGAGTAGAATATGTTCACTGTGCTATCTATTATTATTATGCTATATGCTATATATATATCTTATTATAGCTACACAAGAACATGCTTGTAATGACACTGCCACACACATACAAAAACATTCCCACTGCACCACAGAAGACAATGTTAATTACAAGCATTTCTGGTGGAGTATCACAGTGGTCCTGTAAAATATACACCTAAACGGTCCACAGTGGCATTGTAATAGCTTTGACAAATGGATTGATAAGAATGCATTCTATTAATCACTGTTCCGTTCCGGAAGCTTCTGTGGCTTCCGTTGGAACAGAGGAAAGGTAAGATTCCGGTAAAGAATGGCTTGAAGAGCATTACTACAGTCAGCGTGGGCTGAGACTAAAGTGTGTGTCATGGTGTCAGCTGCCTGCTGAGTGAGATAAGCGCCATGGCGATAGAAGAGGGGGAGGCATTCTATAGACAAGTGCTAGCGGAGGACTCCATCACCAGAGAGGGTGGAAAAAAACAGGACCACAGATAAAGCCATTGGCTCGGGCAACCTTTAATTTATTATCGCGATTGTATGTTTATTTTGTTCTTTTGTTTTTAGCACTTTTTTTGGCCTATGGGATGAATGTGGAGTTATTGGCCTGTCTCTGTTGTAAAGGGCCCTTCAAAGATAGCGCCACTGAAATTCATTCCGCTCTACGACGCGTTGGGCGCCTTCCTCTTGGGCTGACTGCATTAGTCATTGGTGAATTAAATTAAAAAAGAGCAGAACAGTCTGCCCTCCTTTAGTGTGCCTTGCTTGATTCAAACAGGTAGATAGCAGAGAAAGAGAAGGGACCACAGATAAGAAAGTACCATGGCGGGGGATCAAACCCCCAAGGGGGGAATGGCATGCTCTACAGACTCTGCCACTCATCTGAATGGAATGGACCGTGTAGGGAACATTCATTTAAAGCTATACACGAGGCGTCACTTATGTACTCGAGTACACCACTACCATCCTTATACAACTGGTGGCATAGTTTTTGCATAATAAATCAGTCTCATAAAATGTATTCTATTCTCAAAAGAGAATACCAACTAAAAATGGGTAACTTGAATTAATAATGAAATGAATTACCAATCAAATTACACATTAATAATTATCTTAGCAAAATCACCATATTTTGATACCGAATTAATATAAATGATTTAGCTAAGGTGAAGGCATTTGGGGAATCCCTGCGATTAGCATTGGCTGACTCAGTTCAACACAAGAGCGACATTAATACACACAATCTTGGAAAATGTAATAGTTTATTGAACACAAAGTACCAAACGGAGCAAAGCACTATTCACTACTATAATGTACAACAAACTATGTGTGAGTGTGTGTGTGAGTGTGTGTGTGTGTGTGTGTGTGTGTGTGTGTGTGTGTGTGTGTGTGTGTGCGTGCGTTGGGCGCATGTGGGGGGGTTGCCTCGGACACGTGTTCAGAGAGAACAAAAAACCCAAAATGGAGGGAGTTTTGAACCTAGCTTTAGCTGGACTAGCTAACAATGGTGCACAACCCATACCAAGTGCATAAGGGATAGCCGTAAGCTTATCGGTGTGTGTGTGTTGAGATCCGCATGCAGTGTTAACATTACGACCGGTTAGTGTATAAGACAGATCACAGATATGTTCTGTGCATGATGCATTAAACTTAATGCAGCGTGGTGGTTGGCACACAGCCATCCAAAGTAAAATGGTAACACAAAACTTTTACAACAGTAAGCCATTCGATATCAGTTACATACATCCAGTCACAAACATGTTGCGGTTGCTAACGGATATGCTATGCCCAGTGTTACAGCCTTACTTGAATCAAGTTCTTTGAACAGTTTCCTCCGTTGGATAGCACATTCACAATGAAAATGGGAAAACCGGTCACCCTATCCTGTGGTTGCAAGTTTGCAGGGTTGCGATAGGGGAACTGGCCGTCTGATCTTGGGTCCCTGGAACTGGTTTCCTTCGTCGACAGGGAAGATAATGGAACCGCTTGCATTATTTCTCCCAAACTATGCAGCGTGATCCTACTGCAGACCGCTTGCCTCTTTGGGGACTCACCGGCGGTGCTGTGCTGCAGAATCAGTGGGTGCGTGGTTCACTTCGTGGTTCTTCTTGACCACCGGGTGCTCGCGATGCCTCCTTGCGTCTCGTCTCCGGTCCTCTGACTGTGGCCGATAGCCGGGGGTAGATGAGCCCGCCTCACTCATGCTTGCTTGTGGAGTGAGGGCTCTTCCCCGGGCGTGCCGGCCGCACGGGGCGGGGAGATGAGAGTGTGAAGGCCCTGGCGACTTGAGCGAACAACACCACTGGGAGAAACAGGCTAGAAGAGGCGACTGTGTTGCCATTTTTATGAACTTTATTGCCAGTCACGCATTTCCGCCGCATCGTATTACAATGCGGAAATCACAATCGGGACGTCCTACGTCACTTGCAACGTGGAGGAGAAGCCACCTGTGGACTGTATGGAATTGTAGTTCCTGTTGACGCTACAACTGGAATGGACCGTCATTATACGGTTCCACCGGTCTACCGGTCCAAAACTGTCACCACCTGAGAGAGATACTTCTGCTTCTTCAATTCAGGTGCTGGCAGAAGGATCATGAGCGTATTTTGTCTCATTGCTGAGACGAAGGCATAATCACAGGCAAAAAAAGATGATAGATGATCGTACATACTACTGGTGTTACAAATAATCTTTTAGATTGCCTCCACGATGCAAGTCCAAATCTGTTTAAAAAGAATAGTGAAAATATTGAACTTGTCCAAATGATTCATGGAGCGTCTGCAAGGGTTCAATGCCTGCCTGCGTTCCCCTCCCCTTGTAACATCATTTCATGATTTGCATAAAAAAATTGAAAATAATACCTTGAAACTGACATGATTCAGACATACTATAGGAGCTCATCTGCCGATTTGTCATCGTCTTTATACTTGTTAACCTCACGTTTGTTTGTTGGCACGGAGCATTGGCGTGGACAGGATTACTGAAGTTTAAATGAAATAAAATTAGACGGATAAAGTGCCACAGAGGCATCTGTTGTCATTTCTGCTTGCTGTTCATTACGGAACGAGCGACCAGATTGTGCAAAGCAGGATGAGGGCACAGCAGTACTGTGTTAGAACTGCATGCAAATGTCTGTCCCCAAGTCCAATGACACAGCCCTGATGCACAGCGCATTCAAATGTGATGTTCCATTCAGCACAGTCCAGTCAGATTAATCTCTCCACAGCTCATTTGCCAAAAACATACTGTCCTGTGTCCTTCTCAAAGCAAGCCGCTGAAGCTAAGCAGGTGTGGGTGTGGTTAGTAATTAATACCCTGGACCAAACAGAAATCCCAATGCCCCAGCACAGTGCAAGTGCAACACCATAGAGTTGAAATGTGACTGCCTCATAGTTCTGTGGTGACCGCCCACTTTTTCCATGTGGAACATTGCATTGTGGGATTCCCTTCTCGCTGCATTTTATACCCTTAGTGGAAGGGAGGATAAACAAGGGAGCAAGGGAATATAATTACTCCCTCCCCTTTCTTAAATTGGATCCGAATCACACTTGGTGTGGCTGCCATATTTCATCCTGGCATTTTGTTGATCCCCCTTGAAACAAGGGAAGGGAACGACAGGAAGAAAAGATACATTTCGGATCTGAACGCAGCCCTGGATTCAATCAACATTTGTCCTTAACGATCAATTGTCATGAAATTATTGTTAAGTTTATTTCTTTGATAATGTTATATTTGATTTATTGTAAAAATAGAGTGGACATAATAAAGTCACCTGCCTAAGTCAAGGCAACACCTTTTCCTGTTTCTGGAAATACACTGTTCGATTTTTCACCATTTTAAAAGATCGTCAACGTCATCGTATTAATCGCTTGATTACCCAAAAAAAAAAAACGTTTAACAGCGTATAAGATTTTATGTCCAGTGCTATGATGACATTTTGACCACTGTCACGACCCAAAAGAAATGTGTGCCATCTTTTCTTTCCCACACTTGGCGTCATGTTGATGATAACAACAACAGCCAAGAGGCAGTCAGGTGGAAGAGAAATGGCTGGAGCTGTGGCAGGATATCTTGTATAAGTGTCCTCCAAAGGTTACTGTGAGGGGGGCGAAAAGAGCGCAGCTGGAAAGAACTAGCAGTGCCACTTAAGCGACCATGTAAGTTGCCCAAGTACTGAACAACAAGCTATAGCTGAAAGCTAACAATAACCATTGTTGGGGTAACTTAGCATCACTACATGGAGCTGCGCTATTAGCTTAGTAGCAATATGGTAGCTAGCGCTTCCTTGAAATGTCATATTAAACCCATCTAAATACGACAAGCATACTATCTAAATACCTGAAGCAGTCTATTATGCAAACCGCACGATGCGTTTAGTAGATTTTAGTTGCGGGTCCATTACTGTCTACGTCTACCTAGCGTAATTCTCCTTTTTCTTTTTTCTCTTTCAGGCTTGTCGATGCGAAATATTGTTACGATCACTGCAGTTGTCTGTTGCTCAATCATTGGTCGCTGTGTTCTTCTGCACGCACGCACGCACGCACACACGCACACACACACAGGCACACACACACACACACACACACACACACCAATGGGTTTCTTTCTTTTTTATTTGCATGACAGCGGTGAAATCACACACTATTCACACCACCCACCACCCGGGCTTCATGCCCATATCGCCTGAAGAGTCTCACGGCTCCCCGCGGTCGGTCTTCCTGGAACTAATTTAGACCTGGACCGTTTTCTTGCATTTGGTGTAAACGCTGTTGCTTTGGTGTAGCTTTTAGAATCATATCATGGCTCATTTTAGTTCTCGACCAAAGGGACGAGAACATGTTTTTACGATGACATTGAGCTTTTCTTGTGCTTGTTCATTTGGCTTTGTTCCTTAGATTGTTTTTGTTGGTTTAATGCAGACAATAAGACAATTAATGAGGATTTAATGCAATTTACCAAAAAATGTCCTACCCACCCTACACCACAGAAATAAACTCAGTAAAATACATAGTTTTACATCCGTTAATAAACACATTTTAAAATGTGTGGAGAATATGTCTTGTACCTTCCACATGGTAATTTCCATTTGATTATTACAAACAAATCTAAACCACACAATTGATGCTGGGCAATATATGATATGAGTGATATGATATGATGACTTATAAATTAAATTGAGCAGCTGGTTCCTCATCCTGCTTATTTTATGCACATTTTCTTTCTTTAGCAGTTAATGTTTGATGAACCAGAGAATGTACAGTTAGATGCTGACTGTGGTCTATGTCTTTGTTTTAGATGTGTTATTCATAAGCTTGCTTGAATGTGAAAGTTTTTAACAGAGAGGGAAATTATATGACTCATGTGATTGGATTGGATTTCTTGAATGTCTTGTGATCTAAATAGCATTTTAATTGTGTCTAAATTATATATTGTAACCATAAAATTATGTGTAATCACATCATAAGAATTTTCTGTTCTACACGTTGCCATTTTCGCTATCGCATTAAGGATGAAATTCAGTTTTTTTATTTTTTGTATCCTGATGAAAGGTTAAACCATGTTCGTTCATCAGAAATTTGATGAATATGTTAATTAGTATGCACACTCTGCTTGCTTATCTAATTGATTTTACTGAGGATCTCATTCTGAAATACCTGCAGGCAATTAAAACCGAATCATTACCCAGAAACTGAATGTGTTCCATAAGGATAGTTCAAACATTGAAAGTACTTGAACCCAAAATAAGAAGCATTCAAAAAAAGATGCACTTATTGGTCTACACAGTTTCACTGCAGTTAGTTTGAAGCTAGTTCAGTTGGCTCTAGTGTGAAGGATGTCAGTTGGTGGGATGTTTGGGTTGACCAATTGAAAGTTAAACTAGGTAAGTCAAGGAAATGCACTGGTATAAAACCATAGAATGGCCTCGCCTGTTTTCTCTCTAGCTTGACTGGAGATTACCATAGAAGACACCGAGGGAAATAGATTGGACATAATGCTTGAGGCAGTCTGATTGATGCAGTCATGAGGAGATGGGAGGTTTGGCTCATAGATTTATGATCCAGAAAACAAACAAAAACACCCAGCTGTAACCAGATACAACTCGTATGAAAAAGGCTACTTAGAATGAGCCCCACCTTCTTTCGGAACATTCCAGAATATATGTAAAAAAGAAAGAGTAAAATCCCCTCTTGTCATAGACCGTACCTGTGAATAAAAGTCAGGTGAGATCCCATGGTTCATAAGGCCAAATATTCTCAAGCTGACTGTCACACAACGGTGATTGTCACAGAGGGACATGCCCCATCACCTCCACCCGTCCCCATTACAAGGCATTGGGTTCCTCCTTAAATGGCTTTCTGATATTCCGGCTGTGTCGTGTTCCATCCCTTCTCTGAATTGTGCATGAGGACACTTGAGTGGTTGCCAGCTTGGTGCTCAGTGGCTCTCAGCCTGTTTCATGCTACACTGGAAACAGCAATCTGGCAACCTTCCAGGCCTGCGTTACTTCCAGCGAACAAGCAAATACTGGTCAGCTAAATATAACATTTCCTTTCTCTTGAACAGCAACAAACACACGCACACACAAACAGACACACACATGTAGACAGAAGACACGCACATGCACACACACACGCACACACACACACACACACACACACACACACACACACTGGCCTTTTTTCGCAGTCCTGTCCTGAACTGACCTGAATCATTGTTAATGAATCGCTACAACTACAAAAGAGAGTTAAGTTAAAAAATGTGTTATCTAGCTTGTAGTGTCCATTTATTCCTTACTGTACAAGGTTCAGACAAACTGCTCTCTCACTCTTACCTTAAGTGTAATTGTGAATTGTTTTGTTTTGTTGTTAGCAAGAAGTAGATTTTTTTTTCCACATATGAGAAATGTATCAGCCATACATGTAGGTGGTTGGGTAGATAAAAATAGCCTCACAGGATGATTTTCCACAGACTGTTAGCACTTACACATTTTACATTTGCGCACAACATATTTTGCTTTGATTAGATAATAACATAAACACAAAACATAAATGTTTATAATAGTCTAAAAATGGTCTGGTTTGATGTATTTAATCTTTCTTCTATGAAAATGTTTTTTTCTGTAATATATCACGAAGCTTAAGAATATTTGCAGGGCATATCCACTGCAGTATTGAAGCAAAGCCATTGTAATATGAGGAGTAAAGTTCACTTCAGCCAGCATGCTTAGCGGAAGCAGTGATGCAGGGTAGCGCAAGAGTGTAAACATAATGCAGGCAGAGATACAACCCTTCGGGGACAATAAAGTTAATCTCATCATCAATCTCATCATCTCATAAGGCTAGTTTAAGAGCAGTTCTGGTTCCTACATGTACTTTTACAAGAGCATGAGAAGAAATGGTCACAACCCAACATAAGATAAGGCTAGTTTGAGAACAGTGCACAGAAAAGCAGAAAAAAGAAGTGAGTCTAAGTTTTTATTCTTTCTTCTCTCCCTCTCATAATGTGAAATGTGAGCTAAGAGGCTGAACCTTTCCAGGTGTGGAGAGCCGGTTTTCACCCAACTTTATTATGGCTGGTTTGTTTGAAGAGGGACGTCCGAGGCTAATGGCGAAGGCGAGGAGCAGCTGAGGTACCGGGGAGATCTGGCCACTCTGAACGCTGAGGGTTCCTCAAACAGACCCTGCGTTTGGAAAAAGGCCACAGGTGCTCAAAAGCCATTTTTCCACACAGCCTGCAAGGAGCCGCGTGTTATTTCCGAGTTGAGGGAGTCGATTTTGTCACCGTACTTACAAATGAAAATGTAACATGACTTCCCCGGGGACTCATGACAACTCTGTATATAAAGCTTCCAACACTTCCCTGAAACCAAAAACACTATAAACCCCCCGTCCTCTATCCCTTCCCCACCTAGCCACACTAAAGCATTTCACAGACAAGCAAACAAATGCTGTACTTGTGCCAAACATCCCTTTATGAAGTATTCAGATCTGAACACAATATTTCATGGATAACTAAAGCTAATTCTTTTCTTGGCATTTGTCTGTGCTTTTGTCTGAGTAGAAGATCTTTTTGCTCAAGAAATATTAACAGAATATTTTCATTAACATTTTGGCAAGTTCTTCGATCGCCGAAACAAAATGATCATTTACATTTACAATTTACTTTACACAATTTACTTACAATAGTAAGCGAACATAAGGATTTAGACAATGAGGAAAGACGACGCCAAGTCATCACTCACAGCCGATAGTAATAGCAAGTAACAAAACCTGCTATATTAACCCAAGCACCATAGCAGGGGCCAGTGGGGAATTGAAGTTGTAGAGCTTTATCTACCAAATACATTTTAGGGCAGGGGTGTGCAACCCTGGTCCTGGAGAGCCACAAGCTCTGCTGATTTTTTTTTACCTAGCACCCAAAATCAGACCCAAGTAAACAGGTGAAGTGAGTTAATTTGTAATCAGCTACTTTGATTGATTAATAAGGTGCAGAGTAACAATAAAAACCAGAAGATTCTGTGGCTCTCCGGGGCCAGTGCTGCAGACCCCTGTTTCAGGGTGTAGTCTTGCTAAAACAACCCTGAAATCCTTTTTTGAAAATATATATTTAAAATGACGCATTTGTAGTTGTTCAGAAAAAAGACTTTCTGTTTCCAGAATACTTGGAGGGCATGGAACACACTCAGAAGCAAATATTGTCCAGAAAAGCCTTTGGTTTTGCATGGCTGGCCCATAAAGCAATCGCTCACTCCCTCTATGTAAATTGGCCCGCGCTTACGGACGCCACCATCCCTCCCCAGCATCCCCTTTTCTGGTGAGCAGTCAAGATTGATTCGACACGACTGCAATTCTGCAGGGGAGTGGCGCCTCCAGCTAATGGTTTGGCCGCTCGTTGTATCATACTGCAAAAAACACGGAGCCCCTGTCTTGCTTGGACATAATTGTGATAATTTGAAACGCTTAGCAGGAAGTGAATGGGAGAGCGGCCTTCTGGGACACAGTTGGAAAGGAGGGCTGCGTTCTCATTGGGGGTTGGGGGTTGCCCGCCTCAGGCTTTAAATTGGCCCGCTCACTGCGGGACAGGGCAGAGGTCCGATTCCCGGATAATTTTCGGGAGCAGGGCTTTGAATACATTATGTAACTGAAACAAATATAATTCGGCCACATCTCACATTCAGTGAGACACAAAGAGCAGTGGATTTCCATTACAGTGTAATGAAGATACTTATTAGACATCTTATGTTAATAACGAACATTTAAAAATAAACTTTTCACACAAAAACTGCACAAACTGATACACTATACTGTGCCAGTGTATCAGTGCAACAACAAACACAATCGGCCTTATTAAACATTAGCTGACAATGGTTGGCAGTCTATTGTGGCAGAACATATTGAATTTCATCCTTCCAGAAATGGGGTGGGTTTAGGTTGTCTGAGGGGCCTAAGGCTACCACTGCATTAGCTCTTCCAATAACATGTGCTATCTTAATTATCTTCTCACGTGCTATATTTTTCAAAATGTATCTTATTTATAAAATGAACTTCAGCAGCCTTTGGTTAATTAATAATTAATCATTAATCATTAATTTTTAAGAAGAAAAAACAATATCATTAGCAATGCAACAACATAAATATGATCAACTTTATTAAACTTTAATGAATACTTAATGATATTTGTGAGCAGTTGTGTTGTTTACCCTTGAGGCATTTTTCCAAGTCCAAACCTTATTTCACCTCGTGTTTTTATGCAGGGAGATTATAAATGTCATGATATTCAGGCACATAGACTTTGGCTTAGTGCAACTGATGCACTTTGTAATCCAACTGGCCCTTCACTTGTAAATGTTTTCATAAAAGTGCACTTATCCCTCAAGATGGTTGGGTGGGTGTGCCCAAATGGTGAGGTATTGATGCACTGCGCATTTCTGTGATGGCTCTTGTTGGCAGTCTTATATTATGGCTTGCACTAGATATCATTGCCAAAGAAGGTGAATAAAGTATGCAGCTTCAGTAAACAGTAAAATAAACCCAACGTGATTCCTGGTGAAGTAGGGATGGGCAGAGAGGCCTGGGCTATGTTCAAATCAGAGCCCTATCTACTGTGTTATTTCTTCTGTGTACTGACAGCTGTGTACTGTGTAATGTGTACTGTTTAGTACGTGACGTGCAGTATGCAACAAAATATCCACCATACTATTTTCCAACCGTACTGTGGAAGTGTCGTAAGTCGTCCCACTCTTGTGCGGCCATGTCACATGTGTTTTTTGTTGTTATTGAAGGAAACCGTAAGTATATCATACGGGGGTTTAAAGTATACTACATTTAGAGAAGATTTTGCCTACTTAGCTACTTTCACATTCTGTCTACTCAATAAGCCTACTCAATAGTATGGAAGGGTGCTGATTCAGACACAGCCCTTCTCTTCCTCTTTGGTCTCTGAGAGCTTCTTGTTTTCTTCAGGGCATTCAGAACCATGGACAGCGGCGTCCTCTTCTGCAGGCATGCAGAGCTGTGCTTGTGCTTTGGATAGGTATTTCGCTAATTTAACTCTTTCATTGGCTCCTCGAGTGAAATACAAATAGCTGCCCAGTGCAGCCTTTTTCAGTGCAGTCCTTTGCATTCAGTCCCCACTCAACTGTAGTATTTAGAATGCAATAAAAAATCTTGAATCAGAAGTTTATTTTCTTTATGTTCATGTAGGAACTAACATCTGTATTTGATTACATTTTTACAGTTCATGTAGAGGCCAAACATTGGTTGAATCCTGGCTTCTGTCAACACAATAAATCTAAATATCAGACATAAATAATATGAACACAAGAAAAATGCAATTATATGACTATAATACTATGATGGTAAAAATATAAATACAATTTATTATTATTCTATTCTAAGCAACTGAAACATCTTATATTTTACATATCCATTTATACAGCTGGATATTCATTGAAGCAATTGAGGTTAAAAAACTTGCTCAAGAGTACAACAGCAATGCCCCACCTGGGAGTTAAACCTGCAACCTCCGAGTTACAAGCCAAGTTCCCTAACCATTATACTGCACTGTTGCTACTGTAGATAACATTTATGCCTACATCTCTGGACTCCATGGTCCATAAGCACCACTGAGATACCTTGCAAAATTAAAATGCTGTTGTGGAACAGTAAAATTTGCATTACATTAGTAAAATAAAAAACAACAACAGGAAGTTAATTACCAACTGGTTGGCTGCATTGGGTCTGCGCAACGAGAACTTGCTGAGAACGTCAAACTCAGGAAAGCGTGCTATAAAAAGAAGAAAAAAAATCTGTTTACATTATTTCCATTTCTACATTTTTCAAATGCTAAGCAGAACACAAAAATAATCATTATTATAAAAATGCAGCTAATTCCAGAGCAAGCTGCCCCAGTTCTGCCCCCCTTCTGCAGTTGACACCAGTGCTCCCCAAACCCCCCCCCAACCCCCCCCCCCCACCCCCGCCCAACCTTTTCATCCCCGGAACAGTGGTCCCGAGAGTGGGGTAGCTGGAAAATGCGCTCAGCTTCATGTCATAATTCACTCTCACCAGGTGTGCACAGGTACCTGGCTTTGTTGTAATTCCCAGGTGTACACAGGTATCTCTCTTTGTCGTAAATCCCGGCCCTCAGGGCCTGCTCCCTTTTGGGCTGTTTCATTAGTTCACCTCTGCATCTTCCTCTCTGCCGAGCTCTTCGGCATCGGGATCCTTTCAGCGGATAAAGCAGATTTTAATTACTCCACGTCCCAGAAGGCCTACCAATCAAGGGCGCTGTCTTTGGGGCAGCCTGTAGGATCCAAACACAAACCTCACACAGAAGTCAGGACTCTGCCTTCAATGTTGGGGCTTCTTCAGCTGCCTTATACTACTAATCAAGGGCGCTGTCTTTGGGGCAGCCTGTAGGATCCAAACACAAACCATCATATCATTATAGTCACGTCACAGCCTGTGCCTCTGTTTAATAAAGACTAATCAAGGGCGCTGTCTTTGGGGCAGCCTGTAGGATCCAAACACAAACCTCACACAGAAGTCAGGACTCTGCCTTCAATGTTGGGGCTTCTTCAGCTGCCTTATACTACTAATCAAGGGCGCTGTCTTTGGGGCAGCCTGTAGGATCCAAACACAAACCATCATATCATTATAGTCACGTCACAGCCTGTGCCTCTGTTTAATAAAGACTAATCAAGGGCGCTGTCTTTGGGGCAGCCTGTAGGATCCAAACACAAACCTCACACAGAAGTCAGGACTCTGCCTTCAATGCTGGGGCTTCTTCAGCTGCCCTATATTCTGACACATTGCTGTCTGAAACCAGGATAATAAAACATGCCATCAATCTCCTCCCAGTCAGAGCCCCTCACATCACATCTGTCTTTAAGACTCAGTCAACAATTTTCCTCAAATTCAGATGGCTTCTGTGTTTATTCCCCCCACAAACAAAGCTCATTTTATTTGGCATGTTGTGTTTGTGTAGAAAATAACATTTGCCTTTGACTGCATTTTTTGACTTCAAAATTAGAGGCCAAACATTGGTGAAGACTCAGAGGGACCCAAGTGCAGAAATTGACATGAAGACAGAAGGTAGGTAAAAATAATGAACTGATTTACTTAAGAAACTAACGTGAACAAAACAAAAAAAAATAAAATCAGGTATAACACAAGAGGACCTACTGAATAAAATACACATAGGATTACTACCAGCTAGGGAAGTCGTGGTGCTAACATGAAAACCAAGCGACAATGCGTAGAGAACGGGAAACTTAAATATACAAAAACACAGGTGAAAGTAATAACAATAATAAACAATAATGACAGAAAACAGGTGATATGACCGAACTAAACAAGACACAAGCGCTAACGATAGTCAAATCAATAATCCAATCAATTAAACAAAAATATAAAGGACCAAAAATATAAAAACTGGGAAACGCTATGAACGGGAAACAGACAGTCTTTATTAAACAGAGGCACAGGCTGTGACGTGACTATAATGATATGATGGAAATAATTCCAATATAGTCCAATAAAATCAATATTGTCAATACAATACTGTTCAACGTTCAAGTTTATGCAGCTGTAAAAAACTGAGAAAGCAAATCACCATAGAGTAAACATGGACGAGGCCTTCGTTGCTGTAAAATACTGCAGTCTCATACCTGTCAATCAAATTAGAGAATCTTAAGTTACATAACATAGCTACAGGAAAAGAAGATGGATGTTGGATAGGGATTCTTGGAAGCTATTGGGATAATTTTTTTTTTTTTCCAGTAGAATTTTTGCCATTCAAAATATAGTCATGGGTAGATGTGCAAATCTTTGAAATGAAAAGAGTTTGTTTTTTGTTTTTATTTAAGCATATATCTGATCATAATTTTTTTTCTTGAAATGTTCCCAGGTCTGCTAAAAGAACAGTTTGTTTGTCCATCAACTGAGGCCTTTTTTCAAAATGAAAAATTGTTGTTATCGGTCTGTCATAAATATTTAACATACCTCTGCTTTTAAGTCTGCCTTTTTAAGTCTGTACTAAACCTGCTGCATGTTAGAAGGCAAGTTTAAATCCAAACGCGGGGGTGCTCGGTGCTCACCGAGGGGGTTCCTTGTCAACCCCTCTGGCTACACCAGCACATTCCCCAGGAGTCTGAATATCGTTGCTCCCAGTGCATCGTGGGAAGGTTTACCGTTGCCGAGGGTCCTCCAGGGAGGATGGTGCAGAAACTGAACGGCACAGCTGCAATACAGTGCACTCTTTTTGGAGAGGTTTTCAGATTTAAGGAAAACTGCATATACATGTATATGTTTTGTTTTTTATCATCAGTCATCATTCTCCTTGGAGGAAAGACGATGCTGCTTCAAAAAAAGTCCATGTTTTACAGCAAGAAATGAGTGTCTCTTAATATATGCTAATCACAGACATATCCGTCTTGTTGTTGATGAAAAGAGCTCCAGTGAAGCCCCAAAACGACGCTTCAAAGCGATTTACTTCCACAGATTTGCGGCCGCGTTCAGAACCCGAACACTCACTCAACACCCATTTATACATCCACTCAACACCCACAGGTCCCTCCGATGCATCAGATTGTGTTGTACTAATGAGCCCATTGCCTGCTGCTTAGTATAAAATCATTTCATTCAGCCAAAAAGGAAAAGGTCTTCATTCGCTGATGAGCATTGGCACTGAAAATTAAACTTCATTTGAACAATTATTTATAAAAACTGAAATGTTTGGGGTATTTTTACAGGCAGGATGTTTTTTTTTTTGCTTAATTGATATTCTTGTTGTAATGGTCAATTATCACTCTATGCATTATTAAACTACATAGATTGACTGCGAAAAAATTAAATAAAATCTTTTTTTTAAAAATTTGGTAAAAAGGGTCCAAACCACTGGGGAAACCATCAGTAAGTAAGCACATTTCCCTCACATAGAGAGCGGCTTGTTTACGGGCTGAATGCTTTGATTTATTCATGGCCATCCCCCAGTGGTGTCTCTGTAAATCTTATGCAGTTCCAAACTTATTCTTTTCCCAGAAAATCAAATCTTTATTATCTTTGTTTTTCCTGTGCCGATCCAGGCAGGGTGTATCTCCATAGCGCTCCAACACCGTCCGCGTAGCCCGCAATAGCACTTCCGTTTCACACTACCTGGCCTACAGGTGGCGCTGTCTAATTGCTGTTTTGTAAACACTATTTCACTGGAAAATATCCAAATATAAGCTTATAGTGTTACATCCCATGAGTGAAAAAAAAATTGGATCATCCAAAATCAAAGACTAACCATTTTCATACAC
Organism: Ilyophis sp. 1 JC-2022; assembly: GCA_022702515.1. Taxonomy (NCBI): domain Eukaryota; kingdom Metazoa; phylum Chordata; class Actinopteri; order Anguilliformes; family Synaphobranchidae; genus Ilyophis; species Ilyophis sp. 1 JC-2022. The sequence continues at coordinate 126,041,236 of CM040404.1, forward strand.
TCCTGAATGCAACTCTCTCGCCTCAACCCTAACACTTTTTCTAACGCTAACCCAAACCATAGCCTAGCCCAAATGCAAACCGTAAAACCCAATTCTAAGCATAGGATTTCTCTTAAATATCTTATTTTTCCATTTTCCTACAATCAATTCAATAAAAAAAATAAGCAGTAATGTGTTTGAAGTTATTTTACTTAATTTTGCCTCAACTCTAATACTTAACATTGTCCTAACCGTAGCATGAACATGAACAGTAGCCAAGCCCTAATTTGAACCCAAAAACCTAAAAGCGACAGACAGATAGCGGTTGGGTGCATAGTCACTTATTCCAGTCCTGTTCTGTGTGAAGTGAAGGCGCTGAGAATGCTCTGCGATGCCTTTAAGCTGCTCTGCTCATGTATGTGTCTGCTGCTGTAGAAGCCTTTAGTCACCCTAAAGAAGGAATACTCCAGTCAGCGCGAGGACAAATCAGCTTCTCATTGTGTAGAGAAGATTCTAAAATGTCCCGTCCCTAATGATGGCTCTTCATCCGCGGTACTGGCCTCCTCGATGAGCTCTGTGCCTCTCCTAACCCGTTTGCCTGCCAGATTCTTTGCAGAGGAAGGTGTTGGGGGGGGTTACAAATTGAGCGTCGCCTCACCCTCAGAGCTGTTCCAGTGCTACGGCCAGATCTTCCAGAAGCTTCCCCCACTGAGACCATGTGACAGCCTGCCAGCCTACACTTTATACACACAACCAACGCTCTCTATTCAACCCAAACTCTGTACACACACACAACCAACACAGTTTATTCAACCAAAATCCTTTACAGGCAACCAACACTCTCCATTCTACCCAAACACTATACACACACAACCAACACTCTTCATTCATTGTAAACACTGTACATACACAACCAACACTGTCCATTATAGGCGGCCTTTGCTATGTTTAATTTGTTTCACCTGAAACAGGCATCTCACCTGAAAGAGGCCTCGCCTCAATCATAACCTGAAAAATGTATAGGCTATATCTATATATTTTTTTTAATCAGTGAATAAAAGAACCGCCGACCCCGTACTTTTTCCATTCAGCCACTGTAGGCGCTGTTCCTAACTTATGCTATTTCAGTGATATTATCTTGCTTCTTCTTATTTTTTTATAGTCTATGGACTATTTTTGACCCACATCAAAACACTTGCTGCTAGGGGCCTCCAATTGGTTTTTGAAACGGACCTCCAAATAGCAAAGGCCGCCTATGCTCTCCATTCATCCCAACCACTTTACACACAAACAACACTCTCAGTTCAACCCAAAACCTTTACCATGGTCAGTATATTCCATTTTTATAAAGGATGACGCTATCAGGGAATGAAAGAACAGAGAGCACGTGTACAGCTGCCAACAGCCCCTTCCAGGGACACGACACAATATACAATGTACCTGATGGGAGGGGCTTTATTACATGATTCCCTCAGGACAATAGATTAAATGACAGTTCTACAGTAGATGGGCTTAACAGGTTGTTCACATCATTAAGTATTATTATAATTTTATGACAGTTATAATCTCACTGTCATTCCTAAGACGATATTCTCTCCACAGCTGCTGCAGATTCAACGTAGATTCACAGAACTTACGAACAAACACAGTTTATAGTCATTTTATTTCCTGCAAAATAAAAATGGCATACTTTGAAGCGGGCCCGAGAAGGCACGGGAGGCGGGATTAGTTTCTTATACTGGAACTTATTTCAGGTTTTAATTATGAAGCAGGTTTTAATTGCTGTAGCTGGTGAAGGCAGTGCAGACACCTAATCCTTTGTCCAGAGGGCAGTTTGTCAGAACGGTAATTAAATGATAGACCTGAGACAAAAGACATGATTTAATAATGCATGGGCTGGTATGGTAAAAGTACAATGAAATACTTTAGAAAATAAATAACAAGTTTTCTCGTACTGTGTGATGCTCCCAAAAGCGCTCAACGAATAATATACATAATATTTAGACCGTGGAAGTCTGGTTTGGTCTTCACTTGCATAATGGTAGATGGGCAGACTTAAGTGACAGGCTGGTCTTAAAGACTTCAATTAAGGAGAGGGAATGAAAACAAGAGAATCGGCTTTGCATTGTTAGAGCAAGAATTATGCCACATTATGCAACAAACAACAAACTAAATTCAAATCTCTCTTTTTTAATTGCTTTGTCTCCTTCCATGTCAAAAAGCTTTCTCTACATTGAGTTTTACAACACAACAACAACAAGAGCAAAAGCAGTATTTTTCTCTCACAACGCTATCTTGTCAACATGAGAGATGTAAATCACTTTGAAAGCAAGCGCACAGGCGTTCAACAAACCGGTGTTAACTGTTGACTGCCAGCCACCGCTAAGAAAGAAGGCCGTGAGTATACAAACAGACATAACACAAGGTCTTCCATGGAGCCCACCATCTCAAGTGCAAATATAACACTGGGATCTGTCATAAAACAGCTCGCAACATAAAGCAAGGCTATCAACACAACAGCTGTGTAAAATAAACAAAGGCAAGCGCACAATCGCCGTCAGCAGCTGGCATGAGCCATTAAAGCCTGCATGGTAAACGAGACCATTTTCTATAACAAAGAGCAGAGAGCCCGTGCTTACTGTTAGCATCCCGCGGGGCTGGAACAAGGCTGTCATCTAGAACGCTCAGCAATACTTGTTTTTCAAACTAATTACACGGGGCTTGAATGCAATGTAAACATTTAAATTAAAAGTGAACAGAACACCAAGATATTTTTGTACCCATCTCAGCAACATTCTCAACCAAAGCACCTGTCGTTTATCCATTTATTTGGATATGTATTCTTTCTAAAAGCACATACATTTTTTATGGAATAATTATTATATTAAATAAAACATCCTTTTATCCTGTGCGTGGTAAAATATTACGGAACACATCCATTAAGGTACTGCCATGCTGCCTTATCCATTTAGGATACTCATAAGAAAACTCCTATTTGCTAAATTAGAAAGCCATTTCCAAAGAGGTCCTCATCATGGATAACATGTAACATTTTAATTTCACTTTACCTAACATGATAAAAACAAACTTTCATGATTAAGTGGAAAGTATTATGTCATAGATTCCCAGCAGTGGCATAAATTATAAAAACCCACAGTAGCGCAAAAACAGCATGCTTTAAAGTGCCAAAGAGACCAGATCATAACTAACCCGCTGTCCTGTCATCATTTTTACTGCGCTAGGCTACTGCACTGGATCTAGGTTTTCAATAAAACCACACAGGCTTCAGTTAACACCCCCCTGTCAAACCAGAGAGGTGGATAAAATAAAGATCAGGTCACACCTGACGGAGGAGTGAAAATGGCTGACAGTCTGGTTAGTATGTGCAGCGTCTTCTGTGCCATTTTCAAGACTTCTGGGCTCACGAGTGGCACAGTTACATTTATGCATTGAGCTTTATCCACAGCCACTTACATAGCCTGCAGGTATTTTAACCCTCCTGTCACTTCGAAATAATTGAGATGCTGTGTTTAGGGGTCATCAATCTTCGGTGCGCCGCTATCCCACTGAGACCTGGCAGTTCATTTATGTCCCCTGTAGGGGACATGAGCCTCTGGTCTTAATCTCAAGAACCATATATTCTGCTATGGTGAAACCTACACTACAAGGGCATTCAGTAAAAATAAAATAAAGAATATTTTTGAGAATATTTTCACTGCAACATGTTTTTTGTTATCCAAGACACTCGTTAAATTGTCAAAATTGTCAAAACACTGAGATCTGCTGGATGTTTCAATGACACAGTGACAGACGAAGGCCTGGGCTTTCAACAGGCTTTTTTTATGCATTTAAGGGGTCACTACAAAAACTTTGTACACATTGTTAGGAAAAAAACCATGGGTTTTTAGAAATGGTAAACAAACATGTTATTGGTTTACCACAATGTGAACACATATTTGTGTGTTTTTTTCAAATGGTTTGTTTAACAAAAAGCATATAAATTAAAAAAAAACATAAATGCAAAAATATGAGAAAAGAAAAAAAATTAGATAGGATTTAATCTTATTTCAGTCAAAAGATGAAGTAATTCCTATTAGGAATTACATAATCCTTTGACTAAAGTAAGGTTAAACAAAAAATTTTACTTGACTTGCTTGACCTAGGGCAGGGGTAGGCAACCCTTCCTATTACATTAAACACAGCAACTAATTGACTAAAGTAAACAATTAAGTGGTTTAACACAAAAACCAGGACCCTGCGCTTCGGTTGACCTAGGCTAATTACACTGCTCAAAAAAAAAAAGAGAAAACTTAATCAACAACATTAATGCAACATCATCCAGCATGACCGGTTTGGTTTAATTGACTTGGTGTTATACTGTGATGATTAAGTGTTCCCTTAATTGTTTTTGAGCAGTGTATTTATCTCAACCACAGCTGGCTTCATCTTCAGAAAGAGACTCAGGAGAATCTGGACAATCCTCCTCAGAGTCAATTTGTGTGGTGTCATCTTTGATGGGCTCAAAAAGTTTCAAGATTGACTGAATAGCCACCAGCTTCAGAACCCTCTTTTTCTAAGAGCGTGAGATGCTTATGAATATAGGCTCTAGGTGGTAACCCTGGGGCGGCATCTTTATGCCCAACTCCGGCGAGAGGAGATCTGGCAGATTTAGGAGTTTCCTCGGGCCGTCAGTCACTCCAGCCCTCAGAGTTGTTCTACTTGGCTGTGCACGTCAACTCCCATTACCATGGTAACCACAATGGAAATAAAACCATATTGGCTTCATTGTGTTTTTATCCTCGATGATTTTAAATGTATGCAATGACTGCGGTGCAGTAATATATGTATTTTAAATTGTCTAATGAAACTCAATCAATCAATCAATCAATCAATCGACTATCCCCACTATCTCCAAATGCACCCCATAACCCCCCCCCTTCTCACCGCACTCATCGAGGTTTCCTGTCGTTCACCTGGGAAGTAAATTCCATTTTACACTGGCCAGATGATGTCCTCAGGCCTCTCTTACATTAAAACTCAGTTAGAAACTTTAGATTGCCCAGCTGTGCCTCCCTCTCGACCTCCCTCTTGTCAAATTTTACTGAATTACGGCACAAAAATATACTTCCACGAAGCCCTGAAACCAAATTTGGTTTTGGAGAAAAGACCATGTCAGCATAACCTTTTTTTTTTTTTTTTTAAACAAGAAGACTTTGAACGAATGGTTATACCCGAAGAATTGCATTATCTTGTGGATATGGCAGCATTGATCCAATATCTTTTAGGTTATGTGATGAGAAGCATTGTGACATCATCTCCACTGAAGGCCAATGGAAGGTGAAAGTCTTTTCACAGGTACAGCTCCACACAACAAACGGATAGTCTGAACATCACCATTAACTCAAACATAAGCCTTCAGTCCAACATACAGGATACATTATGCAGCTTCAACTTTGAGGCTGTTTCTGTCCAATTCATGGTCTTTCAAGCATACTGTGCATGCAATGTTCCAATTAGCATGAAAATATTGTACTTTAAAATGTTGGATCAAAAACGTTGTACATAATAGGAACAATCACACAAATAAAATTTAGTTGAATTAAACTGAAAATTAATTACTATAAAATCTATTCATTTCAATGTGATTTAGCTGATTTTAGTGGAGCTTGCAGAAATAACACAATGCCACTTGCATATCATGTGAGAAAAAGCAGCTATTTAAAGATGGCTATCTTGGTTAAATTAAATCGATTGTTTGAAGCGCTCTAAGATAAATTCCATCCAACAAACTAATGGAAAAGCAGCTGGCGAATTCCACGTCCAGGTGCCTGTTGACCGCAAATCACTGCTCTCTACATACTGTACAGCCTGGTTCTGCCTGTCATAGAGGGAGCCATCTACTTACCACAATCAACTAAATGAACCAAGCCTGTTCGAAAGGATTCTTTACTTACCGCTTGATTTATTTTTTCTATAGGGAAAATGTTGTAGGGCAGTTTAGTGTAAAATCAACTCCCATATAGAATACATTTAACTCTGACAGAGTAGCCATTTGACAGCAGGAATGGCTATGTTTTCAGTTGGCAGTGTAGCATAACGGTTAGGAACCGGTCACTTAGAGGTTGTGGGTTCACTTCCCAGATGAGGCTCTGCCATTGTAGCATTGAGCATGGTGCTTAACTTGAATTGCTTCAATAAATGTCCAGCTGTATAAATGGGCAGTATGTAAAATGTAGAATGAGGTGTCTCGCAGGTTGGGATGAATGTGGTGTATACAGTTAGGTCTGTTTATAGGTGCCCAGTGATGTCACTCAGAGGAAAGCAGCATCAGATTACCTATTTACCTTGAAGATGCTCCCAAGCCTGTTCACTTAGATACAGTACAATGGTTACATTTTGACCTAAAGCTAGTTTTTGCAGCGAGATATTTACTGAGAAAATTCAAGTTAAGAACCAGTTTGAAAGCCCAGAGTTAGCTGTGCCACAACCTAGATTTGAACCTGCAGCTCCGGCTGTTCACCTTCCTTTGTAAAATCAGGCTTGGGAGGAAATCAGTACGGAGAGGAAAAATATATTTGTTCTAGCAGGAAAGAGACTGTCAAACGCTAGGCTAAATGAGATCACTCACGTTCTGTCCCCATCTCTGTCACAGACATATTACGGTCCAAAACAAACACTGAAAGAGGAGGATGATCTAGCGGATTCTGGCCAAATTACTTTATATGCTCAGACAGTTTTATTTCTCATAATGCACTGGTACGGTGGAACAGATCCAACACATATTCAATAATGTCCTCTCAAGACACAGGGTATGGCTTTATTAAAAATATAGGCTACATACTTCCTTTCTCTGTGACATGTTTCCTTTTCGTGAAAAGCCATGATGATGCTGATTATGGGATGCAAAAATAGCATCCATGAATCTTCTTAAATGATGCTCGCTAGTGTGACCTGGGTGGCATCATTAAATCTGAATTTATGCACAGCGCAACGAGAATACATTTACCAAAACTAGATTATTACACTCTGTGAGACTCAGATATTACAATATGTTCCTTTACAGAGTATGTCTGTAGAACAAACCACATTCTGTCTGGAGACCTCTTCACAATGTCTCAAATTTGCATTTGTCAAAGACCTGAAGCCCAGTACAGCATTTATAAGGGGGTCTTATGTATAATTCATAGGACCTTAATAAGTACTACATAGTACATTATAAACACCATCATAAGCATACATGGCTATTATAACCAGCTTATACCAAATAGTTCTCATATGACATGATGATATGTCATTAGTGTCATAACACTTATAACTTTTTAACCTTATGTCAGTTGTTATACTTAGGTAACAAGTTTTATGTATGCTTATCATAAGTTTAGGCAAAGGTAATAAACATTTTATGAAGTGCTCCTGCTGCATTTCAACAATGCAATCTGTTGAGCGTATGGTATCATTGCCTCTATCAGACATGAAACTTGATTTGAAAATGATGATTTATAGTATTTAACAATACTCTGAGTACGAGGCCCAAGTCACAGTTATGGCTCACTACAGGACTGGGTGCAGATTTAGGGCCCATTAAAATGTTGCATTAATAGCAATCAGATCTCACAAGAGGCCAAACCTTCTCCCCTCTGTGGGTTTAATTTGAGAATGCAGAGTTCACAGCACAGATAATTATGGTAATGTAGGTCGAAATAGCGAGAGTGGAAATGAACCTGTCTCTGTTTCCTTCGTCGCGAACTGCCTGGAAATTCTGCCAGAGCGATCAGTAACATGACATTTCTACATTTTCTTGTAAAATTGCTACTTTAAAAAAGAAAATGAGATAGCTGACTGAAAGACAGGGAGTTCTCAATCAAACATATTTTAAAAGAACAGAGAGAGAGAGAGAGAGAGAGAAAGAAAGAGAGCGAGAAAGAGAGAGAGAGAGAGAGCAGATTTGTGTGGGAGGAGTGAAGGCTGGCCCACAAGTGGAGAGTGGGAGGAGCCCGTGACTTGGCAAGCTTTGCAAAAAAAATTATTAAATAAAAAGACTTCTGAGTATGGAATCAAGGCCATGTTGTCATGGCGACGCGCAGAGATGAATTAAATGCTAGCCTTCCTGCAAGATCGGCTCTGGGTCTTATTTGAAGATAGTTTCAAAACTGTGCAACACAGCTCTACAAACATACCCAGGACAGATTGCATACTTATTATTCATTTTGACTGGAATGTACCTCACACTGACCTGGACCAGCTATAGGACCACATTACATCAGGCAGTTCCAGTGGTAGTAGTAGAATTATAATTACCAGAAGGAACAGTAACAACACTAATGGCAGTGCTAGTATCATGAGCAGTACAGATAGTAGCAATGATAGCATTGGTGGTACAGATATGGGTGGTGGTTGCGGTTAGTAGTAGTAGCATAAGCAGTTGCAATACCACTGCTAGTAGCAGTAGTAGCAATGATAGCATTGGTGGAAGTCGTGGTAGAAGTAGTAGTGTTAGCAGTAGCCTTTCAAGTGATTGTAGTAACAACAGCTCTAGAAATGGTAGTATTAGTAGTAACAGTTATAATAGACGCAAATGCCCTCCTTGTTTGTAATATTTGCCCCAGACCGGCAAACAGACGACCACCTCAGTGAGGGGTTAATTCCACCGGACCCCCGGAACTGATGTTAAAATTATAACCATATCATGTTTATTCTACAAGGTCCAAATGAAGTGAGAAATAAACAGGAAATCGGTGAGGGTCGTCTCTGGGCGGACCTCCTGGAAGATAAGTCAGAGTGCAGCTCATTGTACAGAAAGCATGAGAGCAGGCCTGATGATTATCGGCCCCCGTCCACATAATCTAATTTACTAAGACATGGCTGTATTGATTGTGTTTGCATGCCAAAAGAAAAGGCGTTTTTTCGGATGCAGCCACACAGGCCCTGCGCAAATGAGGGGATATTTCAGGCCATAGGAAAAACATGACACCCTGGTGAAACACCTGGCAGAATTACTCATAATTACATACTGCATCGCCACATACTCCAAGCACAACTGCTCATAAAAGAGATTAGTTATCTTCAGTTATAGAAATTATATTTCAAAGCTATAAATGGTATAAATATGAGTGAATGAATGAATTAATGAATTAATGAATGAATGACATTTAGTAAGGCGTCCCACACAAATGCAGGGTTAAGTGCATTTGTGAATGCATTAATAACATTGAGTATACAATCCAAAGTACAAGAGTACATGGCATATTACATGAGAATAAATAACATGACATTGCACATAGCCCACAAAAACGTGTAGAGGACCACCCAGGTAGAGATAGGAGACACCCGTTAAAATACACAAAAAAGCACAATAAACATACCTATTAGTTAGAAATGATAAGGGTATCAAGAACAAAAAGACATCAGCATCTCTGCAGATAAACCAATCAGAAGGTCCTTGGCCTGACACAGCCCCACGAAACTGGAACACCATAAGAGGAGCATCACCGGGTAACAGTTGGACTGAAGAAATGTTCATTTATCATTTCTGGTCATTTATCCCCCGCTACATCCCACCTTCCACCTTCTCTGTTTTCTTTTGTCTCTCAGCTGAAAACACTCTTATCTTAAAGCCTAGTGCTGTCAGCAGGAGCGGACAGTTTTTCTTTTTTTTCTTTTTGGTCTTTATCTTTGGAAAGGGCTGAGCGTTAACAAGGATCCTTCGACCTGCTTGGACAGATAAGAGATGGACCTTGAGTCCTCCCTCCCCCACCCCTAGCCCCCACTCTTTTTAAGGCCTGCGCAGTGACCGTAGGGGACCAACCGAGACCTCAAAGTGACCGCGGTCAGCCTAGCCAGGCCTTGATTTCTTTACCAGAAGTGGCTTGCGCAGACAAGACAGAAATATAACTACATGAACAGTCTGAACACGTGTGCTGAGTGTGGAATGTGTGGGAATACTGGAACAAACTGGGAAAGGTTGGAAACTGCAGATGGCCATTGTGTACTGTAGTGGGGAGGGTTGCAACTTGTCTTTGAATATGTATTGGGCTCAAATGGCCTTGTGGAGATATAGTTTCCAGTGTAAAGACCCAGATAACACAAGCTGGTGGGTAAACTGCACAGTTTAGCAGTGGAAAGGCCTGTTAAGATAAAAAAAATCTGTCTGCACGAAAACACAGTTTTAGAATGTGTTCAAAAGATGTTTTTTTATTTTTTTCACTTTGACCGCCCAAGATTTAGAACCTTCCAGATTTCACAGTTAAATATGAGATATCAGCTAACTCACAATCCGTTGTTATGGGAACAGTTATGGGAACTTGTTAAACATCATGTTTGATGTAGCCTATACTCAAATATTTAAAAATATATATCTCATCTGATTCACCTTGCCTGCTCTCCCAGGTTTCATGTGAAGTTTGCAACTCCAAAACTGGGTAGTTAAGAGTTTGTAAGCATTAGCAATTAACATAGTATTATAGGTCAGGGATCTCAAACTTCAGGCCAGGAAGACTGCAATGTCTGCTGCTTTTTTGTGTGCATCAGCACTTCAGCGCTTAATTTAAGTCACTGATTGGCCACATCATCCTCACACCTGGTTTTCAGGGCCTAAACTGACGGCGACCTGAAAGGAAACCACAAAAACCTGCCGACGCTGCGGCCCTCCAGGGCTGGGGCTTGAGATCACCGTTAAAGGTCAATGCGTTGAGTGTGGCTTTAATTTCTGCCTCCACATGGAGCTTCACCTACATGAGATAATGATTCATGAGGTGAAGTAACTGACCGTTGGTTCTTTTGCAATGCATATCTCTGAGATTTAGGTCAGGCTCATAGTAATGTCAGGTTTTGAGCGTGGCAAGTAAGGTTAATAGAGTCTGACCATCACATTTCACACACATACAAAATTTTTCAAAATTCAGAGTGTAAAAAATGTGATATTCCACATGCAAAATAGACAAAATAAACTGAGGTTGTTGTTCACTCCAGATTAAAACCTGCACCAATCCCGCGCTGCCAGGACTGCCAGCGGTGTATATGAAAAATGTCAAACAAAACTGCACCTGTCACAGTTACCATGTTTTTTTTTTGCTGTTTCACTCGCTATTGTACCGACATGATTAGCTGTCAGTCAATGACATCCCACACCTGTGTGTCATAAAGTGATGAGGCTTGTCTTAAGCACGTCGGCTGAAAGTGTCAAAAAAAAAAGAAAAAAGAAAAAGTTGATTTGGGGGGGATGGGGTTTGACATTGACAGGTTTGCTCAGTGGAAGTTTTCAAAATTTCAGATAATAAAAGAGTCACTAAAAAAACACTAAAACAAGACTCATTCAGTCAGATGAGGTCACTGTAGGTGACAGTGTGCTGGCTACCAAAATAAATCCATATACTGAAGCCGATAGCACAGCCAGTGCATCTTTGAGATAAACAACAAAAACATCTTTTTTCATATGTGCACTGCTGTGAAGAAGGGGTAATACTCCCATTGAAGAAAAAGGTCTGGCCTAATTGATTTCAGTAATGACAGACCCATTACCTGAACCTTTAATGATTTTTGAGGCAAACGTAAGATGCTAAAAGAGCTTCAAAGCAGGTCTCATTATGGGGATGTGTTACTTTGTGAGGGAACCAATAAAAATAAGCTAGCAAGGAAAAAACATATCCACTCTTCCACAATTCTGCATTTTCCCTGTGAATTCCAAAGCCTGTCCGCCCCAGATATGGCCAACACACTACCATTCTATGCACAAAGCTAATCCCGAGGGCATGACTGGTGTGAACTATCTCCCCCACAATAAGGCAACAATACGCATTTCTTTTCTCTGAGATAATGCCTTAAGACTCACGTTGAGTAGGTTTCTAAAGGAGATTAACCCCCCCTCCAGCCCCCATCCATGACCTTGTACCTCCGATAATGCAACCCGCCATTCACCCCTGCAATACAGCCTTTCAACCCACAAGCAATATTGAGTCCAATAAACAGCCTACATATCCAAACAGATTAGTGCTCATTGCTTTTGTTAGTGTCTGTTTACTTCCGTCCGCTAAAAGCATCCGTGCAAGGTCCCGTCATGTGTGTGTGTGTGTGTGTGTGTGTGGAGGAAATTTATTTACATTTTCTATTCTGCATTTGGAATCTCTAGTCATGCCTTCTTTGAAGCGCTAAACCGAAGAGTGCTAGTGGAGAGCTAGGTCTAAATGGAACAGTGCTAGAGGAGAGCTAGGTCTAAACAGAAGAGTGCTAGAGGAGAGCTAGGTCTAAACCGAAGAGTGCTAAAGGAGAGCTAGGTCTAAACCGAAGAGTGCTAGAGGAGAGATAGGTCTAAACCAAAAAGTGCTAGAGGAGAGAAGGAGAGCTAGGTCTAAACCGAAGAGTGCTAAAGGAGAGCTAGGTCTAAACCGAAGAGTGCTAGAGGAGAGCTAGGTCTAAACAGAAGAGTGCTAGAGGAGAGATAGGTCTAAACAGAAGAGTGCTAGAGGAGAGATAGGTCTAAACAGAAGAGTGCTAGAGGAGAGCTAGGTCTAAACAGAAGAGTGCTAGAGGAGAGCTAGGTCTAAACCAAAAAGTGCTAGGGGAGAGCTAGGTCTAAACCGAAGAGTGCTAGAGGAGAGCTTGGTCTAAACCGAAGAGTGCTAGAGGAGAGCTAGGTCTAAACAGAAGAGTGCTAGAGGAGAGCTAGGTCTAAACCAAAAAGTGCTAGAGGAGAGCTAGGTCTAAACCGAAGAGTGCTAGAGGAGAGCTAGGTCTAAATGGAACAGTGCTAGAGGAGAGCTAGGTCTAAACAGAAGAGTGCTTCCTCTCTCGCTCAAGGCACCTGGTAACCAAGGGGTGCCTTCAAAAGGCTAATATCATGTGTTTAAACCAGAACTTTCTGTTTTCTGCCTTTAAGGACACCAGGAAGTTTCTCCAGCTTATTAGTGCCCTTCCTGATCCGCTGATGGATTGGTTTTTATCACAGATTTATCACATATGTCTTCCTCTGTTGACATCACAGATTGGTCCTTCTGCTATGACATCACAGCTGCGCTCTGGTTCAGTGTTTCTCTGCTGGCTAAGCATCGTTCACTAGATCTACTGTATAATCTGGCACCAGCTTTGCCTTAAACCCCAGGCGCAGCAAACCAGCCAGAAACATCCGCACAGGTTACTGGCCAGAAACGTCCACACAGATTGGCTCTTTCTGACATGTGTGGCACGGAAATGACAGCGTTAACCAATGAAAGAGCAGGAGCCTGGAACATTGTTTCTGATGCAGAATGAAGTACAGTTCCACCCAGCTCCTCTTTATGCTGCGTATGTAAACACAAAATTAACTGCTGACATTAAGCAATATTTCAGTCATCCCCTTCCCTACAGAAACACACACACACACACACACACACACACACACACACATGCACAGATACTCCACAATTAAATTCAACTGCGGTGCACATATCAATTAACTTCATCTAAACCTTTTAATTTTGACAATGATTCATTTCTTTTTAAGACCCAGCGCTGAATTAATTCCCAAGAAGATGAGATGCCTCACTATGAATGAAGGTTATTGGCTGTTATGGGAGATGACATGCCTTTTATGAATGAAGGTTATTGGCTGTTATGGGAGATGACATGCTTTTTATGAATGAAGGTTACTGGCTGTTATGGGAGAGGACATGCCTTTTATGAATGAATGTTATTGGCTGTTATGGGAGATGACATGCCTTTTATGAATGAAGGTTATTGGATGTTATGGGAGACAACATGCCTTTTATAAATGAAGGTTATTGGCTGTTATGGGAGATGACATGCCTTTTATGAATGAAGGTTATTGGCTGTTATGGGAGATGACTTGCCTTTTATGAATGAAGGTTATTGGATGTTATGGGAGATGACATGCCTTTTATGAATGAAGGTTATTGGCTGTTATGGGAGATGACATGCCTTTTATGAATGAAGGTTATTGGCTGTTATGGGAGATGACATGCCTTTTATGAATGAAGGTTATTGGCTGTTATGGGAGATGACATGCCTTTTATGAGGTCTTCACTTATGAAGTGTATCAGGTTAGCCCAATGGGTCTGTGGTACCCAGGGGTATCAGTGACCGAGCAAGGGCATAACCACAGACAATTAGCATTGTAGCACTGGCCCATTTTACTTTAACTGCTGACAGTGTTTCATTATCTCTTCGTAAGACAGTGCTTACGTCCAACCCAAAACAAGGTACAGCTGAAGTGAGATAATAATTATATAATAGAATAAGTGCAACTCTTGCTTATGAAAGCCGATTGGATCACAGCAAATACGTACAAATGTTTAAAAGCAATACATTTTTAAATATTATGAATGCCAAACCATGTTGCTTGTCTGCTATAGTCTCTCTCTCTCTTTCTCTCTCTCTCTCTCTCTCTCTGTCTGTAGTCTACAACAGATCTAATGTCTACTGATTTCTTGTCTCTCAGCATTCAATTGATTGAATAAAGCAACAGGATGCACAATTAACTCACTTGAATTGTTTGCTGATTTTAAGCTGAAAACAAAACCCAGTAGATTACATCACGTTGCGTATGCCTCTTTCCCCATTAACTCTTTATCATTTATTTTAATTTTTAGTTTTGCGTGGCCTGTAGGGTGTAAAATAATCACTGGTTCTCCTGTAGTACTGTGTGGCCTGTAGGGTGTAAAATAATCACTGGCTCTCCTGTAGTACTGTGTGGCATGTAGGGTGTAAAATAGTCTATGCAGCTCTCCTGTAGTACTGTGTGGCCTGTAGTGTGTAAAATAATCACTGGCTCTCCTGTAGTACTGTGTGGCCTGTAGGGTGTAAATAGTCTATGCAGCTCTCTTGTAGTACTGTGTGACTTTGAGGTTGCTATGAGTTCTTTATAAACACTAATTAGCTGTTGGAAGTGTGGTTATTATATGAAAACCTTCAAGCAGGTGTATTTATTTGAATAATTTCTGTTAATTTGCACCCATAAAACAAATTAGTAGTACAGACAGGTATTCAACATAATTGATTAGGAATAATTAGTTGTTCAATAGACCCTTGAACAATTAATTGTGTAACTAATTAAGCTTAATAAAGACGGCTGCACCAAATTTGTCCAAGGAGCACATATTCATCAAAATAAGCTGAACTGACACTTTTTTCTTTATGTTTTTCCTAGCACAGACACATCTAAAACAACCTACAAGTAACCTAGCAAACAAAAAGAGTAGAAATCTGAATTAGATGATCAGATGATAATTAACAATTCAGTCTATCAGAATCACTAGAAAGTTCTATTGATATGAGAATAATCATGAAGATGATGAGTCTTGCTTTCATAATTTATGTCTTTGACAGTGCATTATCCAATTCTATGAGTATCCAGCATGGAATCATTAAAAGTTAATTTACGCAGTTAACTGTGCTTATGTGATTTTTATTTAAATAATGTTGTCCAAGAAAGGAAATGAAAAATAGTTTTTTAGTCCAACATTTTTGCCAACAATAATAATAAAGCCTATGCTGTTATGTTCTGGCCAAGTTCAGCAAACGCTGCTATCTTTTCAATCGCACTTGACATTCTCAGCTATTGTCTTTTATTTTTTAGTACTAGCCTTCTCATGGCTATATGAGACATTTTTGAATTTGTGTGATGATGTGCAGTCTCAGTTCTGGGAATTGTGCAGTGCTCAGTGTGTTTCTTATTTTATTTAACCTTTATTTAACCAAAACCTTCCATGAGGTATTTTTTATTTCAAGGTAGACCTGGCCAAGATACATACCTGGTGTTACATATAAGACCTGGACATAACGTACCGCTATCCTTCTTGTTTCTTTTTGTAAACCTGTGCACATCTTAACCTGGGGAGGCAATTCTTCCATTGCAATTAAAATAAACTCAAAATACAAAACTAAAAACTAAATAATTTTGTTAAAGTAGGCCAAAAGAAAGCATTATATTTATTTTAAAAATTAAGAACATAACTTATATAAGTTGTATAAATTAGTTTAATCATGAAAATAAGCCATTCAGCTAATCTAGGCTTGTCATCTTTCCAACAGCCTAGAGTACTTTGTGCCAGGCATTGTCTGGGAAACTATCCTTTTAATGGCACTTTAGTGAATTAGCTCTGATTGACACACCAGTGATATTCAATGATTGCTTGAAAGTTGTTTTTATTTCTCTCTTATGTTTGTGTTGCCTGTGGCCCGACTGTGCCAAAGCAGCCATAACTTATGAAGTAACTAATGGAGATGAATGACTACACTGTCCGTGTTCATCACATCAGTATTTCTAAAGATTAATGCCGTGGGGATATTCTGGTCATTTTTGTATTGTTTGTGGTTATGAATGCGTAAAATTATTGCTGCCGATTCAAAATGTCACGCCTTTTCTGTGAGGGAGGTAATTCTCCTACTAATGCTTTTGCGCATTGTGTCCAGTAATGCCAGTAAGCATTTATCTTTTAAATTCAAAAACCACTTTTACATATAAAAAATAATTAATGAATTACAAATGAGTACAATTATATTAGTCACATTACAGCCTGTGAATTATGCAGTTTCTAGTTTATTCTGGAATCAGATGTCAGCGTCTATTATATTGCACTAAACATCGACAAAGTGTTGTTGCCTACATCACAATAATAACTTTATTCTGGATTTTTTAAATATTATTTATATTTTATTTTATTTACTCATTTAATTTGTACTGTATAAAAAGAAGCTGAAGAAGCCTGGTTCTGTATAGGACATCTGAGTTAATCTTGTAGACATTTTACGGCCCTGTGCCGTTGATGATTAATGACTGCTCTCATTTTCTCCCAGGGAGTTTTCTGTAAAAGGCTGTGTCATCTCCCCCCCCCCCCCCCCATCCTCACATCCTCAGCCTGCATCTCTATTTGACTGTGTTTACATTGCCATATCCCAGCATGCATTTCTGCGTAAATGTGTTTTGGTTGTTGCACCTTCACAGCAACAATGATGCAGCATATTCACCACCATCCTGGCCATTGTTCATGTCTCCATAAGAGTAATTGTTCTCTTACATGAATCCATTAATGTTATAATATTGCAATTCACTTGCCTAGCATGCATACTTCTGCACAATTAATTTAATGCGCTCGCTTGGATTTCTCTATGCATGCTATATTGGTCAAATCAGCAGCGTTATCTGCCTGCTTAATTTCGACACATTCATAGAAACATATTATATTTTTCCACAGTGTAATTTCCAGCAATAATATTTCCAGAGGAGACATCTTTATTTGCGACTGCCTGCATACTCTGCTTGTTGTTCATTAGGGGGGCATACAGTATAACTGCTGTGACGATAGGGCTTTAGTAATAGAAGATTTCTAGGGAATAAATATGTAATCTACACACAAAGCAGTTTTCCCTCAAAGACACACTGTTTGCTGGCATTTCGAGCCGTGTGCATTGTGTGTGTGTGTGTTTAATTTCATTGTATGTTACTTTCCACCACATCAGAAAAAAATGTTTGCATGCTTTATTATACACACCTGAAGCTGGGGGATTGAAGCATTATATATGGAGTGCTGTTTTCTATTCCCACGGTTAATTGGAGAAGTGTTTATTTATTATGTAGCTGGATCAGGGGGAGCCATGACTCATCTGTAAAAAAAATCCGCCACCACCGCTGCTCAGCCTCGTTTGCTGACTTTTGGCAGTGACGGGCCGCTCCGTTTCCGCTCTGGTCCGTCTCATCAGTGCCCCCGCTCACTCTCTGGGCAGGCACTACAGCAATGCACAGTAACACATCACCACGGTAACACGTAAAGTGACCGAGAGGCAAAGGTACACCCCGCTTAGTTTGGTTACAGATGTATGCAGAATACTGAAAGAAGGCAAAATAAATATGTAGTGTTGCGCTGTCCAACTTAGCAGCAGGCTACTCTCAAGCAAAAAGCAGGGAAAAGACAAAACATGAAGGATTCACAGGGGCTTTAATGCTATGGCTGCTTCCAGAGAAACCACATTATGATGCGGGATCTGAGTGGGCCACCTGGTAAAGCCGTTTACAAAGAGCATCGGCTGGGTCCTACAGCCCAGAAGTCATGACTGTTCTGGTCTGTATCAGGAGTCTGACAGATTTGATAGACCCCCCCCCCCCATCCCCCACACACACACACAGACACTCAGAGGACATTAAAATAACAAACAATATGACTTTCAAAGTATAAAATATATTTCTTCATTTTTAAGACGGCAATTTCCATGTGAATAATTACAATTAAATTAAATGCAAAAATAAATACAAGTTTGCCATGAAAGTAAACGATTCATCGCGACTCAGCCTTGTCACATCAGTGCAGTTATATTGTGACATTTGCATTACGGTGCATCGATGTATCTTTACACCCCTACTGCATATATCAGTTTAATGAATTAAATAGGTGCTCTGCAATAAGGAAAAAAAACGGCAATCCTTGTGGCTCTCCAGGACCAGGTTTTGGGAACCCTGATCCCTCATCCATGACCAGGATCACAGCTGTGGGACACAATGGACAGAATTGGCTCACGTTGTCCACTCAAACTCTCCAGCTACACGACCTACAGGTGACCAGTTGTCCTCAATGAGAACTCTGCCTCTCCACATATCACTGGAAACTGCCAGTTCAATAGTTAGCAAAAAGTGGGAAGACTATGTTGTGTAACATTGTATATGGCAACCATATTGGATATCAACATACTGTACTTTATATTTTGATGAGCACTTGTCTTTGTTAGTGCTTTCTATTTATGGAACTTTTGAGTATCCACACTTGGGAACTTTGGAGGTATAGATCCATCATGCCCCAGGGTGCCACAGTCTCATTCTTCTCAGGATTTGAACATGCAACCTTCCAATATAAATTCAAATGCCCTCAGGGGCTATGGTACACATTTGCTGTACATATGCACAACTGCACATGAAAACCAGGCAATCGTTTATTACTGTTTATCACAGATACGAGGATATCTGTGATAAATAGCAACATATGACTTACATCAGGATTTTAAAACTGTTCTAGCAAACAACTCATATCCCTGTGCAAATATTGAATATAAGACATTTGTACACTAGACACTAGATATATATATATGCAACTAAATATATATGCAGCTATTGTATTAAGTAATAATACAGAGTACATGCCAGTTTTAGATGTATCAGACAAAAAAAACTAAATAAAACAACAACATAGTCTTTGGCATAATATTTCTTCATCAAACATTAAGATATTCCTCTTTAATGGGTTTCAGCACAGTGCAGAAAATGTGTTATTAGTTCCAGCAGGTTATCTCTATCATTAGTACCAACATTAGTCTTATCTGTACACATTGATAAATGGAAAGTAATTCTGTTTTATTCTCAGTAAAATTATATCTTCCAAAGAGGAAGAAAAAGTAGAATCTGAGAAAAGGGGAAGGTTGATGAACGATCGAATGGATTGCACCTCACTGAATACTGCAGCTGAATATTTTTAAAATGGGAGAAAATTGTATGCACTTGCATTAAAACAGATTATTAATGAGTAACACTTGTGAGGCAATTGAACTTTTGAATTTAGTTTTGTGTCACTGTGTTATTGTCGCAGTTGTTGTGTTGATAGTCAGGGTTTGCGGACAAGTAGTCCGATTCCTTGGTTGCGGTTGCCATTTTGGGGACAGATTTTTGAATGCTTTGCAAGAACTACGAGTCCTATACATGTTTGTACATTCCTAACATCCAAACAGTTACAGTACATTCTGCATTGGCGTGATATAAAATCTATCTGTTATTGTCAGAGCCATACAAATCTTGTACATTCCTAAAATTGAAACAGCGACAGTACGTTCTGCAATGGCATGGACTGGCGTGATGTAAAATCCGTTAGTGAGATCATAATTGAATACCAATCATTGCCGATTCATAATAGAATACCAATCATTTTTAAATAAATTAAAGAATCATAGCAACTGCGGAATTACATTATTTAATCTGGTGATAATTCATTAGTTTCTGTTGAACATAGCCTCTATTATTTTTTTCAGTGTGAAACCAAAGATGGCAAAGTGCTAACAGAAATGTACCAGGCATTTGCAGAAAGAACTTAGGCAGTTCTGACTCAGTGGAATGGCATGACTCCAAGAGCAAAGGAAAACAGATAACACAGGAAATAACAACGCTTAGACAGATTATACTCGTTCTTTAAAGACATGATTTGCCAACATGAACTCACCTGAAGATATAGCTATTCA
This sequence comes from Ilyophis sp. 1 JC-2022, assembly GCA_022702515.1. Taxonomy (NCBI): domain Eukaryota; kingdom Metazoa; phylum Chordata; class Actinopteri; order Anguilliformes; family Synaphobranchidae; genus Ilyophis; species Ilyophis sp. 1 JC-2022. The sequence continues at coordinate 126,061,417 of CM040404.1, forward strand.
AAAATGAAAAAAAAGACATCAAGAAAACAAATGTACCTTCAATTTTCTAGATGTCAAGACCTCAGAGAGCAAGCTTCTTCTATAAAGCGTGCTTGCACTGTGAAGCACCTTGTAAGGTCTGCTCAGGACAGGTGCTATATAAATACAATATAAAATCATTCATATGGCGGCTAATCCAAGCCTGAAATAGTGAAAAAACCACTATGAATTGTGACTGTTCTACCTTGGATGCTGTCCTGTTACAATAACACCTAATATGCAGCATGATTGACTTGAGGATGCGAAATACGAAATTACCCACAATCCCTTCTGAATATAAAGTGAGAGCTTACTGCTCATTTCTCTGGGGAAATGTCTTTAGAACACGGTCTGCTTATTCCTCCCCACTAATGACACACAGAAAATGACAGCCACAAAGTATTATTAGTGATGAAATGACTTAAACTTCTGTGTAAAACTTTCTGAAACTATTCCAAATATCAGTGGTATGCACATTGATGTTTGTATACATACAGTGCAGGATTTTCAGTAGCATGTTAATATTTAAAGACTGGCACATTTTCTGCGGCGTTAGAAAAGAATGCACAGGAAATGTTTGGGAATACATATAATATAATTTATTTAGGTGAATTATTTGAGGGCCCTTTTCTGGTGGTTTGAACAAAAATACTTTCCTCTGAGCCTTTGTGAAAGTAGCCTTATTTTCAGTTTTTTAATTATTATAAACATAAAACTTTATGGTATTTTGCAGATTCCTATTGCCAGGATACTTGGCAAAATCGCAGAGCATTGGCAATGAATCTGGATATATTGGCTTCAGGAGGAATTTAGTAACTCACAATCAAGGTCTAATTCAAATTTCACATGACCTAAATATTCCTTTTCATTTCTGCTGACTGGATATTTTCAAATCTCCATTTCACAAATTTGAGCCAGACTGATTAAATTGACTCTGCTGTGATTATAATCATCTCATGGACACAGATAGGACCACTTCCTATCTGCTCAACCCTCTGAACATACTTTGATCTGCACCGCTGCCATTGACTGTACACTCAACAAATTTATATTGTCTTTCTTTTTTCTGTTCCTCCAGGATACAATAAGGCAAGCCGTATCTGTCATTCAATGCCTTGCATCTGTCATAAAAAAAACGTTATGGGGAAAAGGATTCAAAAGAAACCATTGCCCTCACCCTTTCTCCAAAGAAGTGGAATATCACTGGGAGCTCAGAAAGGGAAGAGCGTAATCCCCCTCTTCCCTCTTTTTCCAAAAAAAAAAATATCATTAGAAGATCCGAAAGGGAAGAGCGTATTCCCCCTCTTCCCTCATTCTCCAAGGAATGGGAATATCACTAGGAGCTGAGAAATGGAAGAGCGTATTCCCCCTCTTCCCTCATTCTCCAAGGAATGGGAATATCACTAGGAGCTCAGAAAGGAAAGAGCGTATTCCCCCCTTCCCTCTTTCTCCAAATAATGGGAATATCACTAGGAGCTCAGAAAGGGAAGAGCGTATTCCCTCTTTTTGTCAGTGGAGTCATAAGCCTTCCTTCCCTGCCCTCAGGAGGATGTATGCAGGCTGATATTTCTCTCTCTTCCTCCTCTCTGTCAGTTTTATGACTCTCAAAATGGTGGGGATGATGCGCGCACACACACACACACACACACACACACACACACACACACACAGCTCTGCCCTCAGGCTGTGTCCCGTCTCCCTGTTTCCACCCACTACCCTACTGCAGGCACAGTCAAAGAAACCAGAACAACATGATATCAGCAGGATACCAATGCTGAAATCCCTGCCTGCTCCTCAGGTTAGTATTGAATCCCCTCTGTGTTACCCATGCTGATATCCCTGCCTGTTTCTCAGGTTAGTATTGAATCACCTCTGTGTTACCCATGCTGATATCCCTGCCTGTTCCTCAGGTTAGTATTGAATCCCCTCTGTGATACCCATGCTGATATCCCTGCCTGTTCCTCAGGTTAGTATTGAATCCCCTCTGTGATACCCATGCTGATATCCCTGCCTGTTTCTCAGGTTAGTATTGAATCCCCTCTGTGATACCCATGCTGATATCCCTGCCTGTTTCTCAGGTTAGTATTGAATCCCCTCTGTGATACCCATGCTGATATCCCTGCCTGTTTCTCAGGTTAGTATTGAATCCCCTCTGTGATACCCATGCTGATATCCCTGCCTGTTTCTCAGGTTAGTATTGAATCCCCTCTGTGATACCCATGCTGATATCCCTGCCTGTTTCTCAGGTTAGTATTGAATCCCCTCTGTGATACCCATGCTGATATCCCTGCCTGTTTCTCAGGTTAGTATTGAATCCCCTCTGTGATACCCATGCTGATATCCCTGCCTGTTTCTCAGGTTAGTATTGAATCCCCTCTGTGATACCCATGCTGATATCCCTGCCTGTTTCTCAGGTTAGTATTGAATCCCCTCTGTGATACCCATGCTGATATCCCTGCCTGTTTCTCAGGTTAGTATTGAATCCCCTCTGTGATACCCATGCTGATATCCCTGCCTGTTTCTCAGGTTAGTATTGAATCCCCTCTGTGATACCCATGCTGATATCCCTGCCTGTTTCTCAGGTTAGTATTGAATCCCCTCTGTGATACCCATGCTGATATCCCTGCCTGTTCCTCAGGTTAGTATTGAATCCCCTCTGTGATACCCATGCTGATATCCCTGCCTGTTTCTCAGGTTAGTATTGAATCCCTCTGTGATACCCATGCTGATATCCCTGCCTGTTTCTCAGGTTAGTATTGAATCCCCTCTGTGATACCCATGCTGATATCCCTGCCTGTTTCTCAGGTTAGTATTGAATCCCCTCTGTGATACCCATGCTGATATCCCTGCCTGTTTCTCAGGTTAGTATTGAATCCCCTTTGTGATACCCATGCTGATATCCCTGCCTGTTTCTCAGGTTAGTATTGTATCCCCTCTGTGATACCCATGCTGATATCCCTGCCTGCTCCTCAGGTTAGTATTGAATCCCCTCTGTGTTACCCATGCTAATATCCCTGCCTGTTCCTCAGGTTAGTATTGAATCCCCTTTGTGATACCCATGCTGATATCCCTGCCTGTTTCTCAGGTTAGTATTGAATCCCCTCTGTGTTACCCATGCTGATATCCCTGCCTGTTTCTCAGGTTAGTATTGAATCCCCTCTGTGATACCCATGCTGATATCCCTGCCTGTTTCTCAGGTTAGTATTGAATCCCCTCTGTGATACCCATGCTGATATCCCTGCCTGTTCCTCAGGTTAGTATTGAATCCCCTCTGTGATACCCATGCTGATATCCCTGCCTGTTCCTCAGGTTAGTATTGAATCCCCTCTGTGATACCCATGCTGATATCCCTGCCTGTTCCTCAGGTTAGTATTGAATCCCCTCTGTGAACCGCATGACAAAAAATAAATGAATAAAAAAGTGCATCTATGTCAAAGTGTCAGCAGGGTGGGGGAGACAGCACCCCTTGTGGCCATTACCATTTCATATGCACGCTATTGAAGCTTTCAATGCAATAAATAGTTACTGAAATTCAAAGCAAGACCAGGCTTCAAAGGGTGTCAGACTTGCAGACTTAAATTGCAGATTGTTGGTCTTTACAGACAAGAACTGAATCTCTCTCCCAATTCAAACATTTCTGAATATCATATTCAGCATAATCTGCACTGAAAGCTCCAACTTTTCATAATGGGTGACTGCCAAACCAAGCATCAATCAGTATATTAACTAATGCAGACCTCAAGGGACTGGCATTTATCATATTTTTTCATTTTCCTGAAGCTGGCTCTGTCCTTTTTACATATTGTAGCATAGCTTTTTGGAGGCATATCTCATTTTAATTCACTACAGACATACAGTATTTCATAACATAAGAAAGGGCAGACCAGCCTGGCATCAAATCTGAAAACTTCTTGTGGCTTGATTGTGAATGTTTTTGAAAAGACCGACATGGCAGAATATCAGAAGGTTGCAGTTATGCAACAATTTTAGAAGAATGGATATTTTACATGCAAATATATGTACATAAAAAGGTGATTCATTTTCTCCTTCCAAATCTTAACCTCAGGTGTAATATCTGAAGATATGACACATCAAAAATCTAGCTTTGGAACAAGTAATATATTCTGTACATTGAGTGCATGTTAATAGTAATTGAGGAGATACAGTTCTGTAATCTTTTTCAACAGAAAAAAAAAGATAAAGAAAATACCGTAGACTCGTTTCCCTGAGGTATATGGTTGTCTTACTTTCATGCCTTTCCCATACTCATGAACTAAAGTAAAAAAACTAGCCTTTAAAGAGAGAAACATCAGTGCTCTAGTTAAGAGCATAGACTTCTATAGGTTCACTCATTGCACTAGCTCAATCATGTTATGTTTGCCGATTACAGTTAACGTCAGGCCGATTACGTAAACGCTTCAGTGCCTTCTGACCTTCACCTGGGCACGGAGTATACGCGTATTTATGGTGTTCCGATGATGGACAAAACCTGCTGAAGAGATTTAACAATATGACCTACCTACTGCATTCAATTGCTTGTGCACCCTCCTCAGGAACTGTTTCTTGTGGCAGGATTTGCCTTCTTTAGACTGCCTATGGCAGAGGTGCTCACTGCTGGTCTCTCTTTAGACTGCCCATGGCAGAGGTGCCCACTGCTGGTCTCTCTTTAGACTGCCCATGGCAGAAGTGCCCACTGTTGGTCTCTCTTTAGACTGCCCATGGCAGAGGTGCCCACTGCTGGTCTCTCTTTAGACTGCCCATGGCAGAAGTGCCCACTGCTGGTTTCTCTTTAGACTACCCATGGCAGAGGTGCCCACTGCTGGTCTCTCTTTAGACTGCCCATGGCAGAGGTGCCCACTGCTGGTCTCTCTTTAGACTGCCCATGGCAGAGGTGCCCACTGCTGGTCTCTCTTTAGACTGCCCATGGCAGAGGTGCCCACTGCTTGTCTCTCTTTAGACTGCCCATGGCAGAGGTGCCCACTGCTGGTCTCTCTTTAGACTGCCCATGGCAGAAGTGCCCACTGCTGGTCTCGCTTTAGACTGCCCATGGCAGAAGTGCCCACTGCTGGTCTCTCTTTAGACTGCCCATGGCAGAGGTGCCCACTGCTGGTCTCTCTTTAGACTGCCCATGGCAGAGGTGCCCACTGCTGGTCTCTCTTTAGACTGCCCATGGCAGAGGTGCCCACTGCTGGTCTTTAGACTGCCCATGGCAGAAGTGCCCACTGCTGGTCTCTCTTTAGACTGTCCATGGCAGAAGTGCCCACTGTTGGTCTCTCTTTAGAGTGCCCATGGCAGAGGTGCCCACTGCTGGTCTCTCTTTAGACTGCCCATGGCAGAAGTGCCCACTGCTGGTCTCTCTTTAGACTGCCCATGGCAGAAGTGCCCATTGCTGGTCTCTCTTTAGACTGCCCATGGCAGAGGTGCCCACTGCTGGTTTCTCTTTAGACTGCCCATGGCAGAGGTGCCCACTGCTGGTCTCTCTTTAGACTGCCCATGGCAGAGGTGCCCACAGCTGGTCTCGAAGAATCACCTGGTTCTGCTGGTTTTTCTTTTCAAATTAACATGTGAAACTTATATAGGTCTATGAAACCAGGTGAGGCGAGTTAACTATCTAATCAACTGTTTTAATCGATCAATTAAGTTCTGAGTAGCAATGAAAACCAGCAGACTCTGCGGCCCTCCTGGATCAGGTTTTGGCTACCTCTACTCTATGGTATAATGCACAAACAGGACGTTTTCCTAGTACCTGCACTATACATTGTAAAAATGTGTTTTAATCAAGCATTACATTACCCCCCCCACCTTTTTTTTGTATTGATTGATTGATTGTATTGTATTGATTGCACATTAGTCATTTAAGATGCCTCCCAGGCCCAGCAAAAAAATACGACCCCCTCGTATCCCCTCCCACTTAATCTTGCATGTTAGACCTAAACGATCAGGGACAGTTCAATACATGTAACATATTTTATCAAGCGGGCCAATACGAGAGCAGATCTTATGGACCAAACATCCCGAACACAAAGCACAAAACTGCAGAAAGGGTTATCTGATCAGGACACCACATAGTTAACGGGGTTCGTATCAAGCATGGGGCAATATCTGTGCTAAATTGGGTCCTTGGCAGGAGTGCAGCGTTTCTATCTGGAATAGACTGTTGAAGCCTGAAGGCTCCACTTGTTTTTTTGTTTTTTTTGGTGTTGTTGTTGTTTTTGGCGTTTCTTCAGGCTGAAATTGCCTGTAGCATCTCCTCAAAAAGGTTCGAGGTTCCGCGGGTGCAAAATATTGCTAAAATAATCTCGAGAAAGAAATTGGCTCATTTCATGCAAAAATAAATAAATAAATAACATAACATTTCTTTTTAAAGGCCATGTTATTTAAAACAAAAGGGTTTTAAGCATGCATGCATTGGCAATACAGCTGTGCTGATCTCATGTCTGCAAAAGAAACATTGTGCCATCGTCGTGTGGAAAATTACACAAACTAATAAATAGAGCTGCTCCCTCTGTGAGATGATGTTCATGAAGTGCAGCTGTTCAGAAATGACTTCCCATTGAAAGATCAAACGGTTATTACACCCGCACACCACACCTGATCATATTCTAATGTAATGTTGCCCAAGTAGCCTGTACTGACAAAATAATATTTAGTTTATTCATTTTTTTATTTTAAAGGACATTGGCCAGTCCAGACTCCTATGTACTTGTTCTCTTTATTTAGCCAGAGGAAAGTAAAGAGGGTGCTAATAGAGATGGGATCACAGTGCAGAAAGAGCTATTGTTGTGCATCTCATCTCTAGCCACATGGGGGAACACATGTATGGGTTTACGGCTGGCTGCCCTGCACACTGCACTGCAGTCTCCCATCACAAGAACATTAGGTGCTGATGTCACAACATTAATTTCAGAATAGATACCTATGAGGTTGTGGTTTTATATTCTTAAATATATAACAAACTGGTGTGGACATTAAGCAATGGCCTGTTAGTTCCGTTCACTGATACGGTGGGTTAATGCCAAGCTAATGCCATTAATTCAGCGTTGTCTGTTCACTCTGAGAGAAAAGTAATTTTGGATAATCTGAGAAAACCTTCATACAGTGAAGACGATGTGGGTCTTCAGTGAAGACGATGTGGGTCTTCACTGAAATCCAGGTAGCTATCTCCTTCATCATGTAAAAACATTATCATTCAAGCACACTCCGATTGACAGAATTCCGGACAACAACCCATATTTATACAGGCCACCATTTTATTGTTTGCTTCAAAGCCCTTGTTAGGAAAAAAGGAAGAGAAAAAAACCATGAAATGTACATGTCCACACAACTTCAGCTTCCGTTGCTTTGGGAAGCGCGCCGAGCGTTTAGAAAACCGCCCGCGTACGATCAGGTGTGATCTGTTTCCAACCGCCGTGCATTAGACACAAAATGTAACATTACAATGTGCCCCCCCCCCGCCGCCAACCTTCCCCCAGGGGAAGACCGCAAAAATGTAAAAAGATACAAGACGAGCACGGAGCGGGACAGAGACCTTTTTACTAAAGCATGAACGACAGCATTCGGAACAATGGGGCGACCGCTTGTCTCGCAGTGACGTGACCTTTCAAGATTTTCAGGTCAGCTATGGCCGCGTGTAAACAAGCTTCCGTGTCCCAATGTGTCGTTCGCTTTGGATAGCGCACGAGAGGTGACGTTTTGCATAATTGTGGTCTGCGCTTGATAGCACAAAACAAAGAGGGGGAAAATTATCACAAAGCCATCATGACTCAAGAGAAAAACAAATATGATGATTTTACTCCACAGTGATTCAGAGAACACACAGACACAAGTCTTGGGCACACTGGGGACAAAGAGGTTGGCACGGTAGCATGTATAATCAGAAAACAGTCTGAGATTGTAGAATACATTACTGTGTGTGTGCCAATGGGGTGTATATCACTCTAATCATTTTAAAAACATATGCACCTACTCCATAATTACACATAATTTTTCTTCCCAGACATACAAGTCATATATATATTATTGTTCAGAAGACAGAGTGACATTGTTTGACCCAAATAACATGGAACAGTAACATATAATCACCTGCTGATTCAGAAGAGATTTTTTTTCTTTCTTTTACGCTTTGGCTTTGTGATAAAAATAAATAAATAGAAAAATAAATTAAAAAAACAGGCAAATATCAAAGGAAACCTCAAATCTTCTATTGACGAAAGCTTCAGCTCAGAATCTGGGAACCAGTGTGGAGCACAAGGCAGTTGTGTATGAGGAACAGTCATCTCAATGACTGACACAGCTCACTGGGTCCAAAAAGAATGAGTGGCCGAAAAACAGGGCCATTTGTAACTCAGACAGGAAGGCAATGCGAGGAAATGAATCCAAAGCATTCCTAGACATTTCACCGTTCAACAACGTCATTTTTGACACACTAGACAAAACAAACATATGGCAGTAATCTGCACTAAGTATTTTTAAGCATATGAGTAAAAAAAAAAAAAGTTTAAATACTTTAAAAAAAAATAATAAACAGATTTTCAAAATGTAAAATTTTATTTCCAAAATGTAAGCAACAGATCACACATGTAACTTTTGGCAAACGCAATCCTAAACTGAAATTGTACCTACATCCCACCCTTCAAAATGAAACACTCACACACTATTATTCCATCTACCTCTAAAATACAACAAATTATAAATATTAAAATGGCCACAAGAGACAAAGGAAGTAATTCAAAACAATCATAAGAGAAAAGGTACAGAAAGTATAAACAAGAAAGTGTGCCTTAAATACAATAATTTGTTCTTTTTTTTTTTTTTTTTTTACAAATTGTGCAACATTTCATCCTAAGGCTCTGGTCTTTTGACACACAGGAACACGCACAAGCTTCCTGTGTTCTGAGCACACTGGAACGTACAAACCCTTAAATAAAAATAGGCCACCGTTGCAGTGTAGGGTCTCTACTGGGGTCCACGAGAAGAATTTGGAAAAGCATTAAAATTATCATGCACTTCAAACTGATGTAAAACAGTTTCTTTAATGCCTAAAGATTTCTCCATTGCAAAACATCTATAGTTAACCATTAAGGCAGGAATACCTGGGGTGGCATCAGAAAGACTGTATCTATGTTCTGTGTACTGACTGGGACACAATTTATTTGCTGTTCATTTGGGAGTTTTGTTTTCAAAAGAAGGTTTTACCCAAAACATCGTCATTTCAACTTTAATATTTTTTGAAATTGTAGAGAAAGAAAATTGTCAGTCAATAGGGAAATATGAATCATAAAACTACAATAAATAAGTTCTAATTAAGTTGCAACTTCAATAGCACATAACATTACCCCTTTTACACCCTTCACCCTCCCTCCCTCACCCCCACCCTCATGAATGAAAAATAACACTTACATCAAAATCTATTTTTATCCTCTTGAGAAGGTGAATTCCAACCATGTTGGTTACCCAGGAGATCATTTGCTTTCTGTACGGCAAATGAGAGGTCTGTAATTAAAGCATTCATTGTTTCATTTGAAGAAGGAAAAAACAAGATGTCCTTGCAATGCAACTGCATTCTCTTTAGCGCAAGTTTTAAATGTAAAACAACTGTAATGATTCCTCAGAGGTAATCTTTTTATTTTCTTTAAAAAAAACAAAAAATCATAACTTGCGTGAAATATTTCAAATATCCAATGCGACGGCCCTTTTTGTGTTGTTGGTTTTTTTTGTTGTTTTGTTTTTTAATGTATTCATTTTTTTGATTTTGTAGCTTCCAACAGCTTTCCACAGCGAATGGTTTATTAGAGCATAAACTCAGCAGGACTCACCATTTTCACACGAGTTTCAGAGATCTTCAGTGTTCCTTCACGCCCATCATGGTGGCTTTTCTTCTTTTCTAATAGTCATATTCTGAAAAAAAATGTGATTGACAGTCCAACCAGTTCTGCCAGCTTGAGGAGGAGAGAGACAAAGATAAATAACTGTACATTGGGGCCAAACCAGAAATCAATAACAGAACCATGTCTTCATATAACACAGTAGGGTTCCCTTGGTAACCTGGATTTTCTGCAGTAAAGCAGGGTGGTGCTGAAACAGCGCCTCAGCTCCCTGTTGGAGAATATGCAGATGAAGGGGTTGACTCCCGCCTGGGCGAAACTCATCCAGACGGCTGCAGTCAGGTACCCCGCGGGTACCACGGGGCCCCTTGCGAAAACCCTCCAGTAGCAGGCCACCAGGTAGGGCCCCCACAGGGCCAGGAAGAAGAAGGTGACGGCGTAGAACATCCTGCTTATCCTCTTTTCCGTTTTGAACTCGTCCAGCACCAGCAGCCGCCGCCTCCCGGCCGCGTTGGTGTTCTGCCGGATCCCCAGCAGGGTGGGCGGGGTCGGGCCCCTGCCGAAACCCGCCAGCCAGTTGGCCGCCGCCTGGCCGCTGGCCCCGGGGCCGTGGAAGGTCCAGTTCTGGCTGACGGCCGGCACGAACTGGACCGGCTTCATCTTCCTCCGGTCGTGGACGAAGAAGATCAGCTTGAGGTAGACAAGCTGTGTGGCGAGGAGGATGAGGGCCAGAAGCAGCATGAATCCCAGCGAGTCATTGGCCCTGAAGGAACGGTGCTGGAACGTGCACTGGTCTTCCTCCCTGATGAAGGAGTACGTCCCCACGTCCAGCACCGGCGGGAACGCCATGGCGACCGACAGTGTCCACACCATGCAGATGACCGCCAGGCAGGTCCAGAAGGTGAGCCGCTTGGTGTAGAAGCGGTGGTGGGCGATGGCCAGGTAGCGGGTGACGCTGACGCAGAAGAGCATGAAGGCGGTGTGGAAGCAGGAGAGGACGCCCAGGAAGGCGATCACTTTGCAGGTGAGCGCGCCGTACGTCCAGGCCGAGCCATTCTTCACGGAGGTGAAGACGAAGGGGAAGCAGACGGCGGAGCGCAGGATGTCCGAGGCGCACAGGTCCAACAGGAAGTAGTACGGCGCCCTGTGCAGGCTCTTGTCTTTGACGAGGAGAATGGAGATCAGGAGGTTGCCGACCACGCCGACGCCGATGATGAATCCCAGGGAGGTCAGTTTGAGGAAGGTGGCCAGTGGGGAGACGCTCTGCAGGAAGCTGTGGTCGGCCGCATGGCTGTAGTTCGCCATAGATGGAGAAGGAGGAATCATGAGATAATAGCTTTCAATCAAGTCTCATGATCCAGCTGCACGGGAGGGGGATGGGATAGATCCGTCGCTGCGCCTTAAAGTACAATCCAGGCTCGCGAGCAGCCCCTCTCGTAAGGCATCCTTTATTCTTTTGTCTCATCACACCTAAATCCCTGGGAAAAATGGTATCCACCGATCAGAACTTCCTCAAAGAGACCAGACCGGTTTCATTACACTCTCGAGACCGTTAGGTATGAAGCCGCCAGATAGGTGATACGTCTCCTCATTCTTTATCTCCTTCATTTTCCTTTTCAACGATATGGCAAATTGGATTTAAAATGCAGTCACTGCAGAGCAACATGCCCCAGTGTTGCCTATATCATTCGTCTATTCGGCTCGATAAAACACCAATATTAATCCGTATTACAACGACGGACAATTTACTGTCTACCTGTTTAAAATGTTGGCGCACGGTCATAAAACAAAAATTAATCTTGATTTTAAAAAAAGTCCAACCATCACTAAAAAGGTATGCATTTTACAGTCTATTTCAGTGGTCCTCTTGCTTCGAGGGGAACACGGAAAAATGAGGCTAAATCGGTTTGTATTTTATAACGGTTGAAATACTTATAGCCTACAAATGCAGCAAGAATGCTGTTGATCACACCCAAAGATCCTGCAGAATTTATGTATCTAACGTTAACCGGGAGCAGCCTCTTTGGAGCTCGCAGTCTTTGTTGAAATTTAATGGAGGATGCATACAGAAATTGAGCATCAATGTTTTCGTCTGTTCAAATGTTGACTGTAATTATCCCCCGCAACTTAATCAGACATCCCTTAGATAAAGGGGCGGTTAAGCGGGGATATTATTGATCTAATTAAATTCTGAGTAAAACAAAGCTCATGGCCAAACTGATCAAAACAGCTATGCGAGCCTTGACAATTAGGAATTACCTTTTTTATTTGCTTAATTAAGCAGCGTTTTTCGATTTCCGGGCTTCAATGGCAACAAAGTCGAGCCAAAGAATGCATGGAGAATTCACATAGGACACATAAGCCTGATTGTTACAATCACACGCAGCCTACACGAACCCTCAATTATAAAAGGTCGCTGTGCCGTGTAGCATTTGAATACAAAATACCTGGATTAATATTTAAATACGGCTTTTCTGAGCTTCTTGACAAACAGCGTCTTCTCATGAAAAAGTGCCATACACATTATAATGGATTTATTTCGCGTATTTTTGTCATGCAATGTGCAGAATTTCTCCCCCGTTGCATTTCTATCAAATGTAAAATGTTAGACTGCACATTCACTGTAGCGAAAAGGAACGTCCATTAAGCAGAACAATTTGTTAGTAGCTAATAGCTATGTATTGACTGCTATGTATGCAACAATTCAAGGCCAAGAGAAAGATAACGACAGCTGGTATATTAATTAAAATCATACCTGTTGATTCCCCTCTTTGTTTCCCTGGACGTTATTTATATTGCAGAAGTCACTTTGCTGTAAAAAAAAAACCTTGGTTTTGTTGCCCCGTTCTCTTTTTCCAACAGTGAATATACAGTAAACGGAAAGGAGAGAGCATGCGCACTGATCCTATTTGTGATCCAAGCCGCGTCTTGTCTCTTGTTGCAGCAGGACGGTTTCTCCCGGCAACATCTGCTCAATAAGGGCAGCATCAGTACCTTTACATATTCTTAATCAATAACACAGTCAGGCGTCGTGTGCTACCTGCTGTCATTTTCAGCCGAAACGACGCGAATTGACTCATTGCTTTCATTTGTCCATCTCGTTTTGTGATAATTATAACGTCTAGATAAGAACACCAATGCATTTCTCCTGAAGCATTGCGTTCACCCCACAGCACGCGACTGAGGATTTGTACTTTAAAAAAAATAATATATATTAGCCTACTGTGTTTTCCTATCGATAATTCCATGCAATTCCGTTATCGTCAATAGCCTACTGATTTCAGCGATTAATGAAAACATTGATACCACGGCATAGAATGGTTAAACCCCGTAGTTCAAATACAAATATATATATTTTAAATTCGGAACAATCAACTTCCCACGCGCGATAGGCTATGGACGTTTACGCACAGATTCTAAATGTAAATGTCCACATCGCAGTTGTAGCGTCGTTGCACAATATTTTCGCCACAAAACTTGTCATCAAGCAATTGCTAACAAAAGTCGATGTATTGTGTAAGATGTGTATTGTAGGAGACGTGAACTCATAGCCCTGAACTCACCCACATCTTGTTCTCTTATTCCATCATCCCCCTCGCCTCTCACATCATTTAGCTCATTTCTGCCGGCTCGTTCCATAACCATCTTACAGCCAGGTGTACGTCACTGTAAGAAAAACGGAGCTTGATGTTCTTGCAAGACAGCAAAAATGGCTTCCAGTGCAGAAAATGGTCTAATGGATACAGGTGGGAGGATGCCATGGGTTTCAAATGTTTGGTGAAAGTGCGGATGACATAATTAGCTGCCTCATGTCCCTTAGAGTTCTAAGATTGTGGTTGGTTTTGCCATGGTAAATGCCAAGGACCTGTTCATATTTCAATGGCTGACATGGGGGAGGACCACTACACATACTATTTTTTTCTTTTTTAATTTATGACTGCTATGTTAACTTAGCAAAGACAAAAAAAACAAAAGTTTGTTAAAAGTGTTAATAAGTGAACTGCGACCTTTAATGATTGAATCACACTTACACATATATGTATAACAATCATCCTACCCCACCCCACCCCACTCCACTCACACACACACACAAACTAATAGTAACTTAAAATACACATACATATTTTTTTAAAATTTGTGTTCTGTGGTAGTAAACAGCGAGTGTGCAGAATGGCTCGTACTGAGAAAATTCACTGCATCAGACAATTTTGTTCTGTGTCTGGTGACTTTCATCTGACTGCATTATCTTTTTCATCCAAGAGGCTGCTTCACAGAGCAGGAAAGACAAGTCCATGACAAGTTAATCGGCTGAATCCCAAACTGAGCCCTCTGGACTTCAATGGCGTATTTTTGGGGGCAGGCAAGGGTGTATTGGGTGATGGTGAACGAGGTTCTGCGAACATTTTTAATAGTTCAGCTAGCCAGACTGCACACACTGCGGCGATTGATTGTTTTGGTCGCAAATCAGTCACATTTAATTTAATTTTAAGTATACTGGGGCCTTAATTCTGCTCTTATGAGAACTTGCAAAAAGGGCAGATATAGGGAGTGAAGTCTGCATAATAGCACTTGTGTTTTCACAATGAGTCAGCCCAAAGCACTCATGGACTAGAAGGGACCGCGCCTTTGAGTCCACAAGTCCAGAGAATGGGATTCAGCCATTGGCTAACTCCTTATCTCACTTTGTGATAACCACCCCCACCCACAAACTCTCTGCTCCAGAGCAGGGGTGTGTCCCAATATTCTTCACTCGTCTCCTCCACTCGTCTCCTATGCGGAAGCACGCAAAACTGCCTGTACGTTTCAAGTGCAAGTAGTTGCGTGTACAGTATACAATGTACCTAACATTGCAGTTTGCATCGATACATTAATATGTAAGTTAACATGTAATTGATATGTAATCAGCAACATTAGATTGGGACACAAAGATCGGTTTTTGGGGCACGGAGGAGAGGAGGTGTTAGTGGAGGAAAGGAGGATGCATTTTGAGTATTGGGACGCACTCCAGGCGTGGCCAAGTTGAGGTCCCTCTATTAAAAGTCTATTTTGGGAATCAGAGCAATTCGTATTATTTAACCAATTGGGAGTGCGGGCGGCAGTGTGGTATAATGGTTAAGGAACTGGGTTTGTAACCGAAAGGTTGCCGGTTCGATTCCCCAGGGGACACTACCCGTTGTATGTGCTTGAGCAGGTACCTGCACTCATTGCTGCTATATATAATATATATCCATCAGTATGATTATATGAATAAAAATAAAAAAAAAAAAAAAAAAAAAAATCTGGATAAGAGATCTCTGGCTAAATGCCTATAATGTAATGTAATGAGTGCCTGCCCGTCCTGTACCCCCAACCACCGCCCCCCAACATCTGGCCCAATGTACAAGTTTCAACCCTACAACATTCATTTTGAAAACTCAACTCAGGGTGTATTTTTAGAAATCAATATTCTGCTTGTGAACCAAACCATACTATGTGTTTGATGCCATCTTCGCAGGTCTAAAATGTCTTTAGAAGATGGGTACCATACCCTCTGTGTGACAAAATGGGGTAAACTAAAAAATGTTGAATGGCTGAGTTATGTAGTTTCCCTCCCCCAACACCCTGTGTACAACAAAATATTTGCAAGTTACTTTAATTCTTAAAGGACACTTATTCCAAATGATTAATTAATTAGGAACATCATTTTAACCAAAAATACAATGCACATTAACGTCAGATGCATTGATTTGAATAAGTTTGCAGCAATAAAGTAGCCTATGATATTCATCAGCGTGACAAATAAACAGTCCCTACTGCCGTGTAAAATAAACCCAAAACAAGTCATTTCAATTTGTTTTTACTGTAACTGAAAGCATCGTATATAACTGAAAACACCCGGCCCAAAAACATCCCAGTCAGTTCCGACACGTTTGTTTCTTCATCATACCGAGGTACAGACTCAGCTATTGCATTGTCACAAAGGAAAAACATAAGAGAAATACAATGTCTTCTCGACATGCCGAAACCGTTGCAGTAGTTCTCTGTTGATACAGGTTTCCTGTAAAGCATACATTTTCAAAATGCTCGATCGACTTCGTTGTCGTGCGTTCTTCCTGTATTTTTCGTCTTCCTGGTCTTATCGCTCTTTCCCTTCAATTCGTATTACACCAAGTCTTTTTGAATCAGCGCAAAACAGTGATGCGTCTTCTTTCGTGGAAACCAACAATCAGTCATTTGTTATTCATTTCGCGTGAATCATTCAGCTGTAGTAGGCTATTGTAAAGCTCAAGGCGGCCATAGCAACACGCATCTTTAGTTTGTAACTGCGGGCCTGTCACCGGACAGCTGTAGAAGGCGTCTCACAGTTGTCCGTTTGTCCTTCGGGCGTACCAGCCTAGGCATACACAGAAACCCACGACCGTGATAGCCATCCCCAGAAGAAGAGCGACGGCATCCCCACCGTCAAATGCCTCAACAGGCGGTATAAAAGAAGCAAGCAGTAGCCACAGCATCCCGAACACACCGCAGAGCTGGATGTAGGAAGCCATGTTGTATTTTCCAGAGGCTGATCTTCGTGACGTATTGTCAGATGATTGGGGCGCGTTTCCTGCTTGGGGACCAATTACACTGTTGCATTCGTGTTACCATGTCAGTGAGGAACTGGCTTCGCTACGACTGCTCTTTTAATCTTCTTTCGATAATTATTCTGGTATTTGCATGGCATGCCATAAAGTGACATAGAAACATAGTTTGCAGCCTTGCTCAAGTATAGAAGTGAACCAGCGTAGTTTATAGAATTGTCAGAAAAAAAAGTTAAACTAAGGTAATTGGCATGTGTATACCTTGGACTGTATAGAACTACATATTACAAAGCTGATGGTCATTACTCCAAGGTTACATTATGTGTGTCAAATACATAGGCGCTGGAAGTAGAGGTGCCGAGAGTGCTGCAGCACCCTCTCTGAATGATTGCTACAATATATTAAATCTGTATGTAATACATTTAATAGGCTAACAAAGGTAATATACATACAGGGAAATAGTTCTGTATCAATGATACAAAACAACTTAAACCCTCCGTTGCGCTATAGCAAACGATTTGTCATTGCGATTTTCAGCAGCCTTAGTTCAAAACATCCTTCCGCGCCTATGGTCAAATATCAGAAAGATCTGAGAGGTCAAGATGCAAAAGGGGACACTTTCCCCTGGAATGACCCATCTTTGCCACAGTTTGTGACCACATAAAGTTCACTGTTGTCTTTGGATCTTGAAGGTAAGCTGCCAAGACCAAGATTTTGTTTCTCTTTTTACTTTCCAACATTTATGAGAATGCAATTGCTTTTTGGTTCAAGGTCAATCTGAGCCAGGTAGTTCCCAGCTTAATGTGGGGGTTGGTCATTTTTGCATAATTACTGACAGCGGTCATAAATCAAGAGGACATGACATCATACCAGCCGAAGGTCACTTTATGATGTAGCAAGTTTTTTTTTAAATTTGTGGGAGCATTGCACCATTCAGATGTGGCCTATTGGCATACAGGCTAAATAAAGATATCATGTGCTGTGTAGGTATGGGGTACGTCTTAATTACCAATGAAACAATTGCACTTTATTAAAATGTTTTAACAAGATAGGCACTATTAGGCCTAATAGCGTCAACGTGTCATATGCCACTAAATAAATAAATAAATACAAATTCTGAAAAAGAGCCCTTCGGTGTCAAACACAGTTCTGGGCCGTCAAATCATTCTATTTTCTGTACTGGTTCTGTCGCCACAGTTATAATACGACTGTGGAATTTAATTTGGCAAACCGTGCAAACACAGCCCAGAAGGAAACTAGTCACAGTCCAAGCATATTACGGTTAGGTGAAGGGTACTTTATTGACACCGGACAGTTATATTGTTTTTGTTTACGCTTTGAACCACTTTAGCAATTAAGCTAACCGTCAATGTATAAATAAGTTTCACCGCACCAATGAAATAAATGCCTGTTGCGGTTTTCTCCCATGTCTTCTGAGTCTGTGTATCACAAGTGATTGGAGTAGTCAGTTCCAGATCGAGAACCTTGCATTGCAATGGAACACCACTTTTTTATGCCTCTCATGAATTCCCAGGTGGGTCACTCCTGTTGTACCCTTGAGCAATGTAGGCTACTTAACCTGAATTGCTTTGGTAAAGAACCAATTGTATAAATGGTCAGAAGCTGTAAAGTGTACGCTGTGCTAAGACCCTTTACTGTGGTTATCTGCCAAACAAATAAATAACAGTTATGGGGTCAGAAAAAAAAAACTGGCTTTTCTTTCTCCCATGATGTCACTTTAAAATCATTTTTACTCATTTATAATTCAATGCTAGTACATCGGGGTTTCATACAGACATAGTATTTGACAGCGTGCTATGTACTGTAGACCTATCGCTTTCATCAAAATGATTTGCACATTCATTCAGACTGAAGACAGCTGAATCTCTTTTTGAAAAATGTTGTTGTCACTTTGATAAAAAGTCAGAGTCCTTGAATATGGTCCAATGAATAGAAAATGACTTCCACAAAAATAAGGTCTTGAGCCCTGGGAAAAATAGTTTTGTGCAAACCAACTTCTTCTGTCAAAACTCTAAAAGGGCAGCCAGTGAATGTTTTACACGTTTTCAGTGCCCACTGGAATAAAGTTTCTCAACCTGTCCTTGTCCTCTATCTTCCTAAGACACGGCAATCTTTGACATGAGTCTGGTCTTAATATCAAGAATCATGTATATTATCCTATGCTGAAACCTGCACTACAAGGGACATTCAATAAAAATAAAATAAATAATAGTTTTGAAAATATTTTCACTGAAACATGTTTTTGTCATCCGAGACAATATGTAAAAAAAATTAAAATACTTTAAAATATAACTTAAATAACTTTTTTCCCGGACCTCAGGAGGAGATAAAGAATACAATGGATCAGTCCCTCCAGACAGTACAGAATTCCCATTCCAATCAAAATTTATAAATTAAACTTATGTCATTGCAGTAAATAAAGTGATCTGCATGTCAAAGATATTTATTGAAATAGAGACTTAGGGCCTGATTTACTAAGACCTTTAGTGTGTGCAAAACCAATAAGAAATGATTGGTTATGTTATTTGTTTTGCACCAATCATTGGTTGCGTTATTAGTTTTGCGTGCGCTAAAAGTTTTTGCACCCGTTAAAGGTCTTAGTAAATCAGGCCCTTAATCGCTTAGTACAGTCATTGTTATGAAAATATGGCTGTTGGGTAGAATTGTGTGAAGAAGTATATGCACTTAATTTGTCTGGCATAAATGAGATTACAGTCAAAAGTAGCCACCTAATAATGATAATTTAATTTGTGGGGATTTTTTTGATGTAACTTTAGTAAAACGTTTTAGTGTATTTTTTTGTGTGACCCAGACAGTTTTAATGTGTGTTTTTACGTGTGATGAAGGATATTTTGGATACGTTTCTGACAACCTGCCAGGTGTACAGTGGCAGGCATAGGGCATCGCGAGTTTGTGGTCGAAAAAAGGAAAATAAACTTCTAGTAACTCCAAAGAAGCTTTTAAAATGGCCTTATGTTACCAAAGGCTGTACCTTTGAGAACTTTGTAGTGTTTACATAAATATCAGATTTTATATCATGCTGGATATCATGCTGAGTGCAGGTGTCTCATCATATAAAAATGCTGGCACTTTTATTACAGTTGTCTCCGCATATAGAAATAGAAACATTTTTAGAATAGAAAATAATATGAAACATTACCTTGTGAACAATAATCAGTTAATATAAAAACGGATATTTATAGCTATTTATAATAGTGAATAAATGCTATAAAATTAGTCTGTTCAAAATCTTCACTTCTTCCATCATTAGAGCTCTCATGACATGACAAACATCCAATCAAGTTGTGAAAAACATGTCAAAATGTAACATGAAAGGAAATCAAAATAATTATTTTTAATAATCAATAAGCAGGGGTATGCGATATGCGCAATGACATTAGTAGAGAAAAGGATATATTCAGCGCTGTCCATGTTTGTTTTTTTCTTTTTCATAAATTGACAGCAAAATGGT
Source organism: Ilyophis sp. 1 JC-2022 (assembly GCA_022702515.1). Taxonomy (NCBI): domain Eukaryota; kingdom Metazoa; phylum Chordata; class Actinopteri; order Anguilliformes; family Synaphobranchidae; genus Ilyophis; species Ilyophis sp. 1 JC-2022. The sequence continues at coordinate 126,081,312 of CM040404.1, forward strand.
AAAAACTAAATCACAAACTAATCTATTCTCAATTTCTTTTTTTTCCGCTGAACCTTGTGATATTGCTTTGCATCCTCCTAATTACCAACGGTCCATTGTTTTGGGGGCCAAAAATATTGAAATCTTTCCAAATCAGCAGGTTTTCGCTAATTAACATGCTGTGCAACATTTCACCTTACGCTGCTAATTGACATATGGCAGGGCGGGATTCTCAGAGTTTGCCTCTTATCGGAGAACCCAGTCAACAGGGTGATAATTTAATTAGCACGAGCCAAGTGAACTAAAATATTGACCTTGTAAGATTGTCACGCCGTTACCTGACCCCCTCTGTTTGGTCAGTGCCAGTGTGCAGGTTTGGGATTAATAGACTGTGGAGGAGCTGGAGCCCGGGCCGTGAAGAAGCCCATTACGATGCTGGGTGCGTACTTGGGGGTGGTGGGTTGGAGATTAATGGTACTGTCCTGACCTGTTAGACAAACACGCTCATTTCTATTTTTGCCCGACCCAAGGCTGATCAATTGCTACTACATTGAGGAGTGGAATAAATGGGCCGCGATCAGAAAGCAAGCGCATAGCGTGTATTACTGCCACCCAGGGCTGAGGTAGCGGTGGTGTGGAGCGGACTGGGTGAGGTAGCGGCATCATGTAGCAGATATGACTGTTGCCCAGTGGTGAAGTAGCGATATTGGGTAGCAGATATGACTGTTTCTCAGTGGTGAGGTAGAGAGGGTGTGCAGTGTGTAGAATAACTGAGGTAACTGGGGTGTGTAGCGGATATGACTGAGGTAACAGGGGTGTGTAGTGGATATGACTGAGCTAACAGGGGTGTGTAGCAGATATGACTGAGGTAACAGGGGTGTGTAGCAGATATGACTGAGGTAACAGGGGTGTGTAGCGGATATGACTGAGGTAACAGGGGTGTGTAGTGGATATGACTGAGCTAACAGGGGTGTGTAGCAGATATGACTGAGGTAACAGGGGTGTGTAGCGGATATGACTGAGGTAACAGGGGTGTGTAGCAGATATGACTGAGGTAACAGGGGTGTGTAGCAGATATGACTGAGGTAACAGGGGTGTGTAGCAGATATGACTGAGGTAACGGAGTGTGTAGCGGATATGACTGAGGTAACAGGGATGTGTAGCAGATATGACTGAGGTAACAGGGGTGTGTAGCGGATATGACCGAGGTAACAGGGGTGTGTAGTGGATATGACTGAGGTAACAGGGTGTGTAGTGGATATGACTGAGGTAACAGGGGTGTGTAGCGGATATGACTGAGGTAACGGGGGTGTGTAGCGGATATGACTGAGGTAACAGGGGTGTGTAGCAGATATGACTGAGGTAACAGGGGTGTGTAGCAGATATGACTGAGGTAACAGGGGTGTGTAGCGGATATGACTGAGGTAATGTTGGGAATTCCATTAAATCCATTGGTCACCTGTGATAATATGTATTGACTATATTTGAATATGAATCACTTTTAAACTATATTACCTGTGATAATATATATTGACTATATTTGAATATGTATTACCTTTAAACTATATTACCTGTGATAATATGTATTGATAATATTTGAATATGTATCTGTGAATGTATTAAGAGCAATATACAGAATGTATAAATGTATTAAGAACAGAGAAATGCATTCATAAGCACAGTAAAATATTATAAGAGCAGAGAGACATGTTCTCTGTCTCTCTGACTAGAGGGAGCTGAAGGCCAGTCAGAAGCTGCTGTTTTTCAGAGAGTCTGATAAGAAGATAAGATGTTCCTAAACAATGGGGATTTTAAAGCTGGGGTTTTCAGAGAGTCCAGAGAGTCTGATAAGATAAGAGAAGTTGGCGCTCCTGGCACCTGGACACCTGGTGTCTGACCGACCAAGGCTCAGTACAAAATAAGCAAAAGAACACATAGTAATATATACTAATTAGCCATTGTTATTTTTGCACACAGTCAGCAGTTCAGAAATTTGAAGGAGAACTTGGATAGTATCCAAGAAACCAGAGTCTGATAAGAGGTGGTTTCCCAGGCCTAAAAAACAGGCGATGCCATAGGGCGGGGCTGGAGATGGGTGACGGAATCTACGAAAGAAAGTTCTGGAAGGTTCTCGACACGGGATGACGCTAATAAAAGAGGGCGGAGCCAGAGATTGATGTCTGGAAACAACCAATGAGACCTCAGAAGACAAGACACCTGTTACGTGGAGAAGATTGGAAAGTTCTCGAAGAAAGGCGGGGATAGAGATTGCCTGTGTTTGTATGGTCAAATAGGTCAGATGGACAAATAATGAGATGGACAATCTGATAAGAAACTGTATAAAGATGGACTGTAAACCAAGAATAATTGTGAGTGTCTCTGCGGAGGGGCACAGCCAGCCAGCGAGGGGTAGTGTCTCTGGGGAGAGGCACTGCCCTGGGAGTGTCTCTGGGGAGATGGCAAGACCTTGATCGTGTGGTGTATGGGATAAGGTCTGGCATTTTTGATAGTCTCTGCGGGGGCACTCCGCTGGACTTTTGTTGTATGTTTAATGAAATAAAGTCTAGCATTCTCTGAGAATTATTGCCTCGTCCTCTTTGTTTAAACACTTAGAGAAATTTGAGAGGTAAAGTTGAAAAACTCTGAATTTCTGAAAACAACTCTGAGATATTTTCACTCGGAGATCCACAACAAATTTGGCATAATCAGACAGGTTTGGATCCAGTATCCACAACAGTAACAGGGGTGTGTAGCGGATATGACTGAGGTAACAGGGTGTGTAGTGGATATGACTGAGGTAACAGGGGTGTGTAGCGGATATGACTGAGGTAACAGGGGTGTGTAGCAGATATGACTGAGGTAACAGGGGTGTGTAGTGGATATGACTGAGGTAACAGGGGTGTGTAGCGGATATGACTGAGGTAACAGGGGTGTGTAGTGGATATGACTGAGGTTACAGGGGTGTGTACAGCCTGGGCATCTCTGACCCTGGGGAGAGATGCGTTTGTCTGAAGAACCCCACTGCGAGCCCCCCTCTTTCGCTGGGGACCCCCCCCCCCCTCCCAACAAATTGATTGAGTGGATTGTTGCTGGATTTGGGTTTGCACTGTGGTAGATGGCAAGTTTAACAAGGCATATCTAAAAACAATTGATTATTATTATTATTATTATTATTATTATTACAATAATAGTCATAGCAGCATTACCTTGTTAGGTGTCTAACAGCTTTATCTTCTCCACCCACAGATCACTGGCTATGAGATCTGGATTTCTGCAGTACAATGCTTTACGTCTCAGAAAATGTAACTTACGATAAGGCCTAATTGCAATGAATCCAGAAGGGCTTGTTTTTTATGTTTGTTTCACTAGATTTAAAAGGACATTGTGGTCTTCACTGAAAAAAAGAAAGTGAAATGATAGCACTTTTGTTATGCTTTGCTAAATCTTTTGTTATGAATCACTGTAACATGGACGATGATATAGAAGTGTGTCTAATGGGTCTGTCTGTGATTTAGTACTACTGATGTTTAAATACACTGCAGGTGTTGGTCATCACGTGAAGAGAGGTGTGATCATTCTTTCTTTATTAAATTATTTTGCACTGCTTCCAACACAAATTAAGTATTTTAGACCACCTTGGGTCATCCTGCAAAACACTTTTTATTTGCCACACATTATTTCCTCGACCAAAAGGTCTCTAGATTTTTTGTGGTGTATACGTTAAAACAAAAATCTGTTATAAGTCGCACCAGTCGGCTTTCTCTGCCAGTGAAGTTTATTCTTTAGAGAACAAGAATAGGTTGCAGTTAGTTTATCTTAGCCACCTGTATGCCTGTCATCCTATTTCTCTTTGCATGATGGAAAAAAATAGGCCTGTCCTTTTCGGGTTCCCTTTTTCTTTTGTACCCAAACTAATGGAATGTATGACCAATGCTTTTGAGTTCAGACCATTACTGTTCCCCTGCGCTTTGTGCTTGTCTGTTAACTGATGCTTTCTTTCGGTGGAAAAACATTCGGCTTTTTTCCCCACAATGTTGCTGTGTGTGAATAGCGGAGCTGAGCTGCTGTCAGCAGGCAAATTGTTCACATTTTAAAGCATTAACATTGTAATGCTGTCATCTAATGTACCGATGTATTAGGAGGCTTCATCTTGGTGGTCAATGATGTCAAATGAAAACTGAGCTAGGTTAGAATGAAGATTAGTATCTTTTTGTATGCCTCAGCAGTGAATTTAGATGTACTGTGATTGGGGTCACAATCTATTCACTGGAACATTCTGTATTTGAACCAAAAATGATTTGCCCTGTAAAGGAAGCCCTTTGTTTCTTATTTTCTCGTGTCTAGCAAATTGTATTCGCCATTTGTACCGGTACCAGGAATTACTGTGAATTCACACAATGGATGCCATAAGACGTGACTGCAAATCCACTTGCCACTCTTGTGAATAACCTGCCAAATCTTGTGCTGATGTTTTGACAATGTGACCTTCACGCTCCAGGCGACCTGCTTGGTGCTCAGTTAGACGAGAATAAAAACAGTGCTGATTGTGCAACCGTGTTTGAAATGTACAAGGCAGGATAGTGTGGTATTTGCAATGTTATTTAAAAGTGAAAATCTAAATAGGCTCGTAATTAAGCATTAAAATACAGGGAAGTTTGCTATAAAAGTGAAAATGTGGGATGGGGGAACCATGGGTGACTGATTGAGTGGTTTCGTATTGCATTTGGTTGTTTGATTTCAGTCATTAGAATGATATGTAATTAGACAAGAGGGCAGGTGTGATAAAAAATAAATCATTGCTCCCTGATTACCTATGACCCGTTTCATTTCAGAAAATTTAACACGGAGTGGGGGAGGGAGGTGGGAAAGGGGGAGCGGGAGGGGGTGGGGGCTTCGTTTCGGTGAGTTTAACGGCCATGCATGTGTGGGAGTCGGGAAACCGTCAGGCGGAATGGCATTTTTTCCCACAGCAGTGGAATGAGACAGATGTTGTAGAGAGCTGCACCCAAGCGTGCTGGCTCAGAACTGCTGAATCCCAGTGACTCTCTGCACAGCTCCTTAATGCAGGCCTGTCCTATAGCAGAGCAGAGCGCCTAGCCTGCGTCTTTCCTCACGCTTACAGGTACTGAAGGATATCTGAATTAAATGAGAAATGAACAGGAATTATTATTATAATTTTTTTCCTGAATTAGCTTCTTTTTTTTTTTGAAAATAAAACTTTGGCAATTTAAATTGAGCTAGGCTGCACAATGAGAACTGCTCATGCATGGCTATAGCACAGTAGCACAGGTTAGTGATGGTGTTCTACTCATGTTAAAATGTTTGTGTGCCCCCTGTTTTCCGCTGTAATTGGACAGTGTGCTGGTTGAACACTGGTCTGGAAAGTATTAAGCGTGCATTACTTTGTTTAAGATAATACATATTACGTTGTTTCCATTGAACAAAAAAAATATTATTGTAACAGATGACTCATTAAGTACACTTTTGTGAGGCAATGTTGATGCCGTTTCCATGGTGACCATGAGTTTCATCTCATGACACCCCACCCCCCATCCATCGCGCTACATAACGTACCCTGACTCACGACAGCATGTCAGTTCAGCAATAAGCACTCTGCAAAATGCCCAGGCACTGGTAACAAAACCAGACGGATAATTTAACATCGAGCAGTATTAATTAGAGGTAAAAGCAAACTGTCTGCCTTTCTCCAAGACCTGGCTTTACATGCTTCTGTTATGTCCCAGACTCAGTGACCCAAATGCAGGCCAGGATAAGGCAGAAACGTAGTTTATTTCCAGTCCAATGTCAAAAAACCAGGTAAATCGAGAATTCCAAATCGAGATCCAAAAAACTAAATCAGAAAAACAAGCAAAGGTCAAAACCGGAAAATCTAAGGGCTAAGGTACAAAAGGGCTAGGCTAATCAAAAGTCGGTAAACACAAAAAAAATTCAAAACCAGAAAATCAAAGGCAAAGGTACAAGGAAGGGCTAGGCTAACTCGAAGTCAAAAACAAAGGAAAGGTCTCAGGAATCTCAACAAATCTCTGGCTTTACAAAAACAGGCTCAGGAAAAGTGATCAATGTTCTGACAGGGAAAAAACTGAATAGTGGGTCTTATATACACATAGGAAAGAGAGGAGTAACAAACGACGTGAGGTTAACACATTAGGTAAACAATAATTAAATCACGAGAACATAATGAAAACATGGAAGGGACTCGGAAACACGCATAACAAACAACGGGCTCGAATAGGAGCGGAGTGTGCTCAGTAATCAAGAGAGGTGAAGTCTACGTACAAACAGCTGGAGCAAATTACAGAGATAGCTCAGGAGCAGTTAGAAGTGCAGGTAACCAATATAAAGCTGGTTAAATGTTAGTATCTAACTATAAGACAGACAGTTAGTTTGTTAGTATACATTTATGTTAATTGGTTTAGTAAAGTGCACGTAACTAATAAAGCACCCGAGCGATTGTTAGCGCAAGTTAGTAATATATACAATTATACACAAAAAGGAAATCAGGAAGTAGCAGAAAACGAAACTTCGGAAATACAGCGTTAATAGTGCATGCACGAGACTGGGTAAACAAACATACAGATGAGACTCGGACAACCCACGAACAGAGGGGAATGCCATGATGAAATGAAAAATAATAAATCCAGAATAAATATCAAATAATAATACAAACAGACAAACAGATGTACAGAACATAACAGCTTCAGAAATGCAGTGCATCATCGAGGCTTTTAGTTTCTCACCCTGCTGGTAGTTTCGATGAACCTTCGTGAGAAGACCCGAGGGAGAGTTCAGTCATACAGATGTGTCTTGGTTCTCTTTTTACAAAAATTTGGTGTCCAAATTGGGGCTGTGCATGTCCAATTCCCACCCTAATTTGGAATGCCTGATGTCTGCCACCGCAGCCGTTGTTCGCACGCAAACTCCACTGCCGATTCGCGAGAGTGTAGACGAGCGCGGTTCTCCTTCGAAACACATGGTGTCACCAGCTGCTTCTTTTCACACTGCAGACTACAGCTAAGCTCTCGTAGAGTGGAGTCAGAGGAGGACCTTTCATATGACACTTTAACATGCAGTCTACGGGCGCCCGATCGACCAGAGGGGCACGCTAGATAGCGATGAAAAGTGGACCCCTAACGGACTAACTCTCCCGTCCCCTGGGTGACAACCATCACCCTATGGACCGTGAGGCTCATTCCTACTCCACAGCATGGAGTCTTAACTAAAATAGCCACCCACCAGCCTGTACCTCGGTTATCTCTTACCACAATGGAATACATATCAAAATATTAAAAATACATATCATCAAGATCACGAAAGTGCAACACTTCACAATATATGGGCAAATATACAGATCATCTGTTGCTTTCAGATATCGCCATATATGTATTTTGAATACTTTTCCATGAAATGTATTTGTCATTATGGTTTACAAAAAGTCTAAATGTTTACAATATATTAAACATCGGCGTATTCAATTTCTGTGAGGGGACAGGACGGAGCTCAATGTTTGCTTCTAGGCAGCAAGTGGAGCTCAGAGAGCAGTAACAGAATATATGGAGTGAGAATGTGGAGGAGTTGCAGTGCCTGCTCAGATTTAAGTATCTGGCTTTGATTTTTCTTCCCTTGTGTCTCGGAAAGGGAGAGCAGGAGGAGATTATTGTCCCCAAAGGGAGGAGGGTGGGCGATATCCTGGCAAACAGGCCTCCTGTTTTGGGCATCACACCAGAGCTGTACTAATCTTAAAGGGTAACTCCAGCCAAACTGTATTATTTTAAAAAGCTGGTCCTAAACCCAGTATGCTGAGGCGGTGTCGTCGATCAAGGGAATTTGCTCACTTCGTTCGTAAAAGATCTGCACTGACTTTGTAAAGGTGAGGCGAAAGCGTTTAACGTCTTAACGTACTGCCGTCATCATTGTACATACTACTGCGGACTTCACTGAGGAAGGCAGTATGCCAACATATTTAAATGTTCCATCCACATCTCAACTAAAAAATAAAACAATGAGTGCGACTTTATTACGAATGTAGTTTCTGTTTTTATATGTCAGTACTAGGTTTAGATACAGCCCAGTCAGGATAGTACCTTCTAGATCTCCACTAGCGGCCCACCATCGGCACGACTGCTTTTCAGATCGGCTCTAGATCGGACCGCTGGCGGTCAGCTGAGGTGAGGCAGGTGAGATCAGCCCTGCGACCGATGGCAACAGCGACGGTTCGATAGATACTCTGACTAGCTGATGCTCATCACAGCAGTGAAATAGGGGACACACTTCAGGGTGCAGAGAATAGAGAATTAAGGATGGCTGCACTCACATATAGGCTACCCAAAATTCTTCATATGACTTTGGTTCACATTTAAAAATAAGATCCACATTTTACCCTATGTTTGGCTCCCCATTCTCAGGGCCTCCAGCAGTATTTCATTTAAATATGAAAATGGTTTTGTTTCAGAATCAGACTTGGGTCATATAGCTATTTAAATATGAAAATGTGGAAAGACTGAACTCCAATTAAACCTGTGCCCACAAAAATCTTTAGTCTTTTAATTCATATTTAAATGTTAAAAATCCATCTTTTATTCTTTCCTTGACTTATCAGCATGGCCTCCAGCAGTTCATTTAAACTTAATTTAATCTTCTTAAAACTGAGTGTCAGACCTGGAAAAAATAACTGCTTGAAATACTTTAACACTTTTGAAATTGCCCACAGGTTATTTTGCAGATCATTTAAAAAATAAACAGATGATAAAAATTTCCGGGACAAAATTTTTCTGTCTGATTGTACACAGATCAACGGGGATGTTTTAAAAAATTTCACAATGCTGTTATGTTGATCCTTCAATGTATGTATGCCCAAAGCAGACTATTGCATTTTACTTGCTTTCAATGGGTAGGTATAATGTATGTGCGTAAGTATGTGCATAATGTAAGTGGCATGGTTGTCACTGGTCATTTGCTTTGGGTATAACCTTTTCAAGTTGGTTGCCTACATTTTTTTTTATTTTATTGCCATTGGGTCAGCGGACGAGAGAATTACTTTGGCTGGATAATGTGGACATCAGCATATTTGTGTTCAGGTCTCTCCCAAAGTGTAAAGAGTGTCAGCCAGTTTTTTATAGAACCTTTCTGTTTCAGCTTGTGCAAAATCCTATTTACATATTAATTTAGACCATGTCATCCAACTCATTTTATATATATATACAGTCCATATACAGCTGGATATTTACTGAAGGAATGCAGGTTAATAGAATAGAATAGAATAACTTTTATTTTCCCACAAGTAAACTTCAGTTAAGGGGTGCTAAAGGGTGCAATGAGAGAACCTGCAACATATTGAGTTGCAAGGCCAGTTTCTTATCATCATACTGCACTTACACCCCAGTCTCATGTTCACACAAATCACATTTTTTATTTATTTATATTTGAGGCAAATGACCCTTCTTAAAGACTTCAGGTTATCGTATGAATGAGGCTGAGTTGGTTAATGTCTTTTTGCTTCCAATCAGTCCTCCTTATGCCTGCTGTGGCTAATTATAATCAGCAGGGTGCTATATTTTTTGCATTTATTTTATATTTAATCAGGTAGACCCATTGAGATATACAGTATATACTGTATGTGTATATACGTATGTAAGTATGTGCTGCTGTGTGTGTGTGTGCGTGTGTGTGTGTGTGTGTGTGTGTGTGTGTGTGTGTGTGTGTGTGTGTGTGTGTATTTCAGCACATTGGATTTGAAATAAAACAATGACTGACTATCAACCTTCATTTTAGGGTATTTAGGGTACTTGCATCCATATCGGTAACCTGGCTAATGGGATGATGTGGTCAGGCAGCACCACGCTGGAGCACAGTCCAGACTCAAGCGTTCGCCAAGGAATTGCAGCCCTTTTTATACATAGCATCCTCGTCATTTTCTTTACAAGGGAAACTTGTATGCACAAGCTTCTTATGCACAGAATAGCATATATGTATATATATATATATATATATATATATTTGTTTATTTATTTATTTATTTTTAACATGTCAGCATTCTTCATTTAATTAATGAATTCAGTAACTTCTTAGAACAGCTGCAGTTTAAAACCCAAGAACGTATTTGCGTGGTCGCGTGGACACGTGAACGGAACGTGAAAGAACGCACCGACGTGGACGCGTCTGATAAGTGGACGGGCTCTGAGCAGAGAAGGATTAGTCTCAGGACCCGCGTGTGCTGTGATCTGGAGAATATGTGTGAATGTCAATTCGGATAGCTGATCATTCCATTTCCTTATTAACTTGTAGCGCTGCATTTCCTGCAATTGGACTGTCAGCAACCATCAGTCTTTGAAATTAATGATGCTACTGATTGCACTGCTGGTAATTACAGTGTGGGTAAAGGACTGCTGTGTCAAAGGATAAGGACTAGTCTATTTTAAGCCTTTGTAAACACAAACACACAAAAATACATGCGTGCGCACACACACACACAGTATTTTTATTTATTATTTATTTACTGCCGAAGAAACATAAGACTATAGAGGCCTAATCATAAAATTTGATGATTAAAAAATGCAAGAAATAAATACAGAAATAAATAAATTGTATGCCAAATCATGGCGTATGAAGCTAAATAAACCAGAGTTACTGCTGTTGTCCGCCGTGACTGATGGTTTTGACAGCATTTTTCAGACGTCTGGAATTTAGAAAGTGGTAAAATATCTGAAATCAGAGCTTGGGGTGGGCGGCTTAATCAGGTGATCTGAATTCTGTCAACACAACTGTCAGCTCCGGCAAAAAGAGCCACTACCCTGAGAAAACTAAACACAACAAAATAATCAATATGGCAGCTGAACAAGGTGGTTTTGAAGACAGAAGAGAGCACGGCTCCGGCAGACTTATTAGAAGGGTAGACATGGACATTTTTGAGCCATTGAAATCCTCGCAAAAAAGCACGCTGTGTGTTTGCGAGTTCTAAATCCAGAGTATGAACTATGTAGAGATTTTTTTTTTGCCAAATAAATAAAGAAATAAATACGTAATAAAAATAGCATAAACCTAAAAAATTGTAGCACCTGAAAATAATTCTTATCCCGGAGATGCTGCACTGACAGCAAACTGAAATGCAACAACCAAGCCTTGAGACGCCACGAGGCTGATTTACTTCACACAAACCTTTTGGGACACTCTAACGTAATGTCCTAATCCGTCATACTAATAACAATCGGGTCGCAATGTATTTTACAGTTTTCCGCATAAGCTCTGACTCATATTACCAACAGAAATAACAGAAATCTGAAATGTTATTTCATCCATTGAGAATAAGTGAGAGTGCGAGGCAGAGAGTGTGTCAGTCTATATTAGAGAAAAAACAGCCGCGTGAGTCACAGGTCTGACTCAGCAGGAAATAAACAGTGTCCAAGCTCAGATAGAGCCATTTTAATCCAGCTCTGTACCTTTTAATGAAAGACCTTTTGCTTTTGGTGTACAGGTTGCACGTATAGTGTCCTGGGTGTACGTTGAGTGAAATCCACACTAAAAAACATTTTTGGAATCTCGATTTTTGGAATCATTGGGGGCTCGGTTCCCAAACACACGTACACACACATACACACACGCATGCATAACCACACATACTCATAGGGCTTCATTTATGAAACATTGCTAAATATGCGCATACATATGAATGTGTTTTGTACAAAAAATTTACTCCTGATTCATCAAACCATGTGGAAAGGCAGATGCGTTCGTATTTATGTACGTATGTTCATACATTCCGATTCATCGTAAATGACAGGCAAGTGCACTTTTTTTCGCGATTAGCATAAATCCACGCCTCTGAATTGCCATATATGGAAGTTGCTAATTCCATTTACAGGTGCATACAACATGCTAAATAAAACATGGAACAACGGTGGAGAAGAGGGGGGAGAGATTGGCGGAAACAGCCGACATGACGGAGTAGGTAACATGGTAATATATTCCCATAGGGAAAACACTCTAAAAGGTTAAATATCATAAAGACTTTGTCTGAAAATGTCTTTCCCAATGCTTTTGTGTGAAAAATGACAAGGAACGAAGCAATTCAAAGTCCTTCACAGCGGAATAAAAAATATGTATTGAATAAGTGTAAAATACATTGCAATGTGCTTCGGAGAGGATTAAGCATGCGGGTTTCCATACGGTGAGTTCCTACAGCAGGGGGATCAGCCAGTTGACATTGTGTGTACAGAAAACACACAGTGTGGTTAAGGCGCAGTGGCAGGCTGTGTGGCCAGCCAAACAGATAAAAAGGTGGAATGAGTGTGCGTGACCCAGCTGGGTCGCCTAGCGATATCCCAGTCATCTCCGGTGATCCAGTTGGACAGCACTGCGCTACACAATTGGATATCCATGTACAATCTGAATTGGATATCCATGTACAATCTGAATTGAATATCCCTGTACAATCTGATCAGATAGTGCTGACTGTGCTACATAGTGAAATCAACTCACATAATGTACTTTTATCTATGATAGAATCTGTGAAAAAATATGCAAACATGGTCCCTCTTGGACCCAAATTTAACACTGAGAATTTTGCTTTGAATCTTGATGTGGGCAGCAATTTAATTATCTATATCTATCTTTATTTTTGTATTGTGCTGATAATAATAATAATAATAACTTTATAATATAGCACTTTTAATATATTTATATGGAACAAAACTATGGGGTGTGACAAAAACATGTAAAACCATACAAAAAATAACATTTAAATTTTGTATTAGAAGTTTGTCTGGCACTCGCTTTCCCCTCAGTAATAACAAAAGGAACAACAACTTGGCTAATGGATTGAAAGGCGTCCCAGACGGCACCATGTACAGCAGCTAAACCTGAGGTGTCTGTGTTTCACTGTCATGTGACCAAGGTCAGTGAGCGACACATTGCTCACCAGGACACCGATGAATAGATTAAAGCGTTGGCCCGCAGACCTGGCCCACCAGCGGCGGACTGCTGTTCGATCAAACGGTGGAATGTTTTCCGCATGTGGTTGGCAGCGCTGCGGTGCTCCTTCAATGACAGTTCTGTTTCCTGGGCTCAGTATCGGCAGGTGCAGTGCCAGCTCTCTGGAATTAGTGCTGTAAGAGAATGCTATAGCTGTGTGAGGTTCTCCTTACCAGGGCAAATTATTGTGCTGACGATGATGATGATGATGATGTGATTGTGATGATGGTGATGATTACGAAGGATGCATGTAAAATGTCCAATGTTCATTTACCTGACTCCGACAGGGCTAATAGTCTATTCAGTTAGTTCAACATTGACATTTTATGGTGCCTTTTCATGATAATGAAGATGATGATGATGATTTGCAGGATGTGGAGTAGCAAGAAACACTCACCAGAAAACCATCACCATCCCTGATTTTTTTCTTCTGTCCCAGCATGTCCAGGCTGTGTTCAGTGTGTTTATTATGACTTTGTGTTCAGTGTGCTTATTATGACACTGTGTTCAGTGTGCTTAATATGACTCTGTGTTCAGTGTGCTTCTTATGACTCTGTGTTCAGTGTGTTTATTATGACTCTGTGTTCAGTGTGCTTATTATGACTCTGTGTTCAGTGTGCTTATTATGACACTGTGTTCAGTGTGCTTCTTATGACTCTGTGTTCAGTGTGCCTATTATGACACTGTGTTCAGTGTGCTTATTATGACTCTGTCTTCAGTGTGCTTATTATGACACTGTGTTCAGTGTGCTTATTATGACTCTGTGTTCAGTGTGCTTCTTATGACTCTGTGTTCAGTGTGCTTATTATGACACTGTGTTCAGTGTGCTTCTTATGACTCTGTGTTCAGTGTGCTTATTATGACCAAGGCCCTGCTGTGCCAATAGGTAGCTGCAGTGGGAGAGGGTCGGCAGTAGGTAGCTGCAGTGGAGGAGGATCAGCAGTAGGTAGCTGCAGTGGAGGAGGGTCGGCAGTAGGTTGGTGCAGTAGGAGGAGGGTCGGCAGTAGGTTGCTGCAGTGGAGGAGGGTCAGCAGTAGGTTGGTGCAGTAGGAGGAGGGTCGGCAGTAGGTTGCTGCAGTGGAGGAGGGTCAGCAGTAGGTTGCTGCAGTGGAGGAGGGTCAGCAGTAGGTTGCTGCAGTGGAGGAGGGTCAGCAGTAGGTTGCTGCAGTGGAGGAGGGTCAGCAGTAGGTTGCTGCAGTGGAGGAGGGTCAGCAGTAGGTGGCTGCAGTGGAGGAGGATCAGCAGTAGGTGGCTGCAGTGGAGGAGGGTCGGCAGTAGGTTGCTGCAGTGGAGGAGGGTCAGCAGTAGGTGGCTGCAGTGGAGGAGGGTCAGCAGTAGGTTGCTGCAGTGGAGGAGGGTCGGCAGTAAATAAATGGACTGCACTTATATAGCGCCTTTATCCAAAGCGCTTTACAATGGCCTCTCACTCACCCGTTCACACACATATTCACGGTGGCACGGTGGTGCAGTGGTTAGCACGGTGGTGCAGTGGTTAGCACTGTCGCCTCACAGCAAGAAGGTACCGAGTTCGAATCCCGGCCGAGGGCCTTTCTGTGTGGAGTTTGCATGTTCTCTCCGTGTCAGCGTGGGTTTCCTCCGGGTACTCCGGTTTCCTCCCACAGTCCAAAAACATGCAGGTTAGGCTAATTGGAGACTCTAAATTGCCCATAGGGACTACGGATGGAAATTAGCATCCCTGCTATAATCCGGCATGTTTACATACTGTATGTATGTTCATTAATGTGCATTGTCCCTTCCAAATAAATAAAACAAAAAAAATAACACACCAATGGCGGCAGCCACCATGCAAGGTGCTAGCCTGCTCATTGGGAGCAATTTGGGGTTCAGTGTCTTGCCCAAGGACACTTCGACATGTGGACAGGAGGAGCCGGGGATCGAACCGCCAACCCTGCGATCAGCGGACGCCCCGCTCTACCTCCTGAGCCACTGCCGCCCCTAAGTAGGTAGCTGCAGTGGAGGAGGGTCGGCAGTAGGTTGGTGCAGTGGAGGAGGGTCAGCAGTAGGTTGGTGCAGTGGAGGAGGGTCAGCAGTAGGTTGGTGCAGTGGAGGAGGGTCAGCAGTAGGTGGCTGCAGTGGAGGAGGGTCGGCAGTAGGTTGCTGCAGTGGAGGAGGGTCAGCAGTAGGTTGGTGCAGTGGAGGAGGGTCAGCAGTAGGTTGGTGCAGTAGGAGAGGGTCGGCAGTAGGTTGGTGCAGTAGGAGAGGGTCGGCAGTAGGTTGGTGCAGTAGGAGAGGGTCGGCAGTAGGTTGGTGCAGTAGGAGAGGGTCGGCAGTAGGTTGGTGCAGTAGGAGAGGGTTGGCAGTAGGTTGGTGCAGTAGGAGAGGGTCAGCAGTAGGTTGGTGCAGTAGGAGAGGGTCAGCAGTAGGTTGGTGCAGTAGGAGAGGGTCGGCAGTAGGTTGGTGCAGTAGGAGAGGGTCAGCAGTAGGTTTGTGCAGTAGGAGAGGGTCGGCAGTAGGTTTGTGCAGTAGGAGAGGGTCGGCAGTAGGTTGGTGCAGTAGGAGAGGGTCGGCAGTAGGTTGGTGCAGTAGGAGAGGGTCGGCAGTAGGTTTGTGCAGTAGGAGAGGGTCAGCAGTAGGTTTGTGCAGTAGGAGAGGGTCGGCAGTATGTAGCTGCAGTGGAGGAAGGTCGGCAGTAGGTGGCTGCAGTGGAGGAGGGTCGGCTGCTGGGTTAGCTGTCCTTGGTGGGGATCGATCGCTCCCTTTGCAGGGTTATTCACATGATTTATGCTTCATGCTATTTCACTGTCTGTGGTAGAAAACTCTCTCTTTCCTTTTGCTTGCAGTTCTTTCCATTACTGCACTATAACCTATTAAAGTTATACGAGTTCACGTATCCCCACCGTGTTTGCGGGCGTCTATGTCTGTGTGTGTTTGTTTGTGTCTGTATGCATGTGTGCTTGCTTGTGTCTGCAGCTATGTGTGTGTGTGTGTGTGTGTGTGTGTGTGTGTGTGTGTGTGTGTGTGTGTGTGTGTGTGTGTGTGTGTGTGTGTGTGTGTGTGTGTGTGTGTGTGTGTGTGTGTGGGCGGCAGTGTAGTATAATGGTTAAGGAACTGGACTTGTAACTGAAAGGTTGCAGGTTCGATTCCCAGGTAGGCAAGGTACTTAACCTGCATTGCTTCAGTATATATCCAGCTGTATGAATGGATAAATGTAATAAGAAGTAAGTAAGTCACTCTGGATAAGAGCGTCTGCTAAATGCCTATAATGTAATGTAATGTAATGTGTGCATGCGTGTGTGTGTGTGTGTGTCTGTGTGTGTGTGTGTGTGTGTGTGTGTGTGTGTGTGCGTGATGGTTTATTTACACATGACTGCACTTTTAAGGTGAAGTGTGACTGTTGTTGAATTATTCAAGACAAATAACCTTCTTTAGCATTTGCATTGAAGTGTGAAAGGTGGGTATTTCTGTATTAGGTTAGAATTTCTTTTGAAAAACAATAGCGAAAATTGCCTTGTGCTTTGGTCACGAATGCTTTTCAAATCACGAGCATCATTCAGGTTGGAGTAAATCAGGCCCTTCTCCTTTGTGTCGCTCTGAATGCATCATTTGCTCTTCAACATTTTTTAATGCTGTATCCAGTTTTTTTCCTGAACTGCACCACTCTCACACCATAACATGCATATCTTTCCATATTGTACTCGACGTGGGAAAAACTGTCCTCAAGAATTTTACGTTAGAAGTTGTACATTACAGTGTATTACATTAATTTAGAAAGAGTCCACCTTTTTCCGCCTTTCCCTGTCCTGCACGAATTGTGTCACATCAAAGCAATACAACGATTTTCCAGAACACTGCTTTGGTAAAAACACATTCTGAAAAAGTGCATAAAAGGTTTTTATTTTACACAGGGGTCCTGCCAGATCCCGTTTACAGTAATATTTTCCTCTAATAATAAATAAAATAATAAAAAGTAAATACTACTTTTTTGTATTGTGTCTAAAACCAGGTCAAGAGTAAGTGTGGAAAATTTGGTGATGCTTATATTTTGTAGTGCAGATTAGTCCCAAATAGTGACCACTATCACTGTCCAGCAAGCAGTGAGACAAAAAAAGAGGAAGAAAATTTGTCAGCTCTCAACTGTGTTTGCTTGTTAACGTGGGCCTGTGAGTGAACGTAAGGCAGGTTTATGGGTGCAGAAGGTTGATTTTGGGAAAGATTAGTGTTGGGGGCTTGTATCACAGTAGAGCTCTAAGTGTAACAAGGTCCATGATTTTACATACAGTATGAAACCCAAAATGACGGGGTTTTTCCATTCGTTATTGCTTATTTTCAGTTAAACCGTTTAAGTGAAATCATATTAGTAATCTTGAGATTACTTGAGAATAGGATGAAACAAATAACTGGATTATTTTACGCAGATTGAATGCAAATGTGGCTCTTTAGCTTGTTGGGAATGCTTCATGATAACTGAAGCCTGTTTTATAGACTTTGAAGCATTGTTTCCCTTCACTGCTGCTCTCCCTTGGGACTCTGATTGATTTTACCTTGAGCTGCAAGTCAGAGGAGACGACACAGAAACCGGCTGCTTTGGACTGCTGTCAGTTCCTGGCTCTTGTGCTCCTCTTATTCCCCTCTTGTGCTCACTCCGGGGGCAGAACCAGGAAGAATCTCCATATTAAATGTCGTTATGTAACCTTAAGAGGACATTCATTTACGAAACTTCCGCCCACCTTTTTCAGACAAGCTCACGGATTGGCAACTGTCACTGAAGCCTAATGTCACAGTGTATGTAAGTGAAATGGTGTGTGTGTGTGTGTGTGTGTGAGAGAGAGAGTGTGCGTATGCGCGCATGCGTGTATGTGTGTGTGTGTGCGCGTGCGTGTGTGTGTGTGTGTGTGTGCGTGTGTGTTTTTCAGCAAAAAACTCAGGGGTGGACTGTAAGAGAAAATCCCCCCACAGCACAGTATAGAACTGTCACACTGTACTTCAGAGAAAAGGTGTGTGTGTGTTTGTGTTTGTTTGTGTGTGTGTGTGCATTGGATTTTTAAAGAAAAACCCAATATTTTCTGTCAACTGTGTATGCTATTTAAAAAATAATCACCGTATAAAGAAAGGCCGGATCACCAGATGCTATGTTCATGTGAGGGGGTGACATTTTTTTATAGGACTGACTTGTTGCCATAGTGATGGTCTTTGCATTGAATCGATTTAAAACTGATGCTTACATGCTCTCATTCACATGCAGAGGGCATCTTTAAAAAATGCATTCAAAATCAGTGGAGATGTTTGTGCTAGCACATCTCCCCCTGTTTTTTTATTTTTTATTATTTTACATTAAATATCTGAAAACCCCTCAGGCCCTGCAGATAAGATTGAGGATATATCACTCATCTGGCTTTGGGCAAATTTAATCTGACAAATAAAAAAATAAAGATAGAACCTGAAAAGCAACATGCTATTCTTTGCAGTGTTTGTTTTTTATTTACATTGCTAATGGAAAAAAATTATTGGGTCCCATTTATTAATATGGTCGTGAAACTTTGCATATATTTGAGCATTCCAACTTGCGTACGAAAATCTCACGTGTGATTCATGAAACTTGTGTAAATCACTGGTCTGAGCGTAAATGTGTTCGTAGGTTGAGGAATCAGACTTGACCGTATATTAAATAAGCGTGTGCAGTTGCGCAGTTGCACGCGTATTGGGAGCATTAGTAGTGGTGTACAGCCTAACTCAAAAGCTGCTATGTGACAGAAAATATTGGGCTAAAATGCTTCCTCTAAATTGTGAACTACAATTATTAATAATTCGCTGTTGTGAGATTTCATCGCACTGTACACCCACATCATTTTGATAAATCCGGAAATTTTCCTAAAAATGGCCATACGCCCACTTTATGCTCAGATTTGAACATACGCCTGAATGATGAATGAGATGCTTGTGAGCCTCTGGAACTTTGGGAGATTTGAGATTCTGTGTGAACTTCTTAATTCTCAATGAAATTGAATATCCAGAAAAGTCAGGTAGTTGTACAAAAGGAAGGTGAATCTTCCAGCTGTTGGGTCTTTATGTCCCTCACACCACTAGCTGTTGGGTTGTTGTGTTTGTGTCCCTCACACCACCAGCTGTTGGGTTGTTGTGTTTGTGTCTCTCACACCTCCATCTGTTGGGTTGTTGTGTTTGTGTCCCTCACACCACCAGCTGTTGGGTTGTTGTGTTTGTGTCCCTCACACAACCGGCTGTTGGGTTGTGTCATGTTTGTTTCCCTCACACCACCAGCTGTTGGGTGTTAGTGTTTGTGTCCCTCACACCACCAGCTGTTGGGTTGTTGTGTTTGTGTCTCTCACACCACCAGCTGTTGGGTTGTTGTGTTTGTGTCCCTCACACAACCGGCTGTTGGGTTGTGTCATGTTTGTGTCCCTCACACCACCAGCTGTTGGGTGTTAGTGTTTGTGTCCCTCACACCACCAGCTGTTGGGTTGTTGTGTTTGTGTTTCTCACACCGCCGGCTGTTGGGTTGCAAAAGAAGAATGTGTGAACTACGAACAGGTGCGATAAGCGATGCGTCACAGACAGCAGAATGCCTTGCCAGTCACCAACATGCCCAAAAAAAGATTTTGTACATCCTTAGCAACCATCCACTTGAAATGCATCCTATTTGCGCCGTTAAAACAACAACGCATATATTTCAATTATCTGACATTTTAACGTTCTAAGTTTTGAACCTCCGACACCTCTGAGATATTCTACACTTACAATGTGATATCTCCCGTATTTAAAGATTAGCTGTTTCTGTTGTAGCAAAGACAATTAGACATATATGCCATGCCAAAGGTTTGGATTATTCAGTGATTGTACACACACATTATCAAAATTAATATCAAAAAGACATAACTAGGAATCTGCGCATTTTAAAACAGCATCAAGTGTTTGTGACATGATGTGGAGTTCTGGCGTTTAGGTGGCAGCAGTCTCTAATGTGAACGGCAACCACAGGATAAATCTTTGGAGGTAGAACACTGCTGACACTGGTGCACTTTAATATAAAAGATGATAGAAAGATGATTTTAAGCACTCTTTGTTCTTTTTATTGGCTCATTATGGCCAGATAACAAGAGTCACACTGTAATTTCATTCCAATCAATTACGAGCCAGAGCTGAAATGCTGCCTTACCTGTTGTCATCGCAATGAGAAAGCAGGCCTGTCTGAACAAACATTTAGCTGCATTAGTAACAGAGGGGGGCGATGGATTTGTGCACGAGGGCACTACACATTAACAGAGGAAACCTTATCAGGAAGCACTGCACCCTCGCGCTCATGATAATTTGTCTAATGGTTGTGTGCACATGTGAGGGTAGGGGGGGGGGGGGGGGGGGGGGCTGGGAGGTTTCCACGGATACCCCACTCTTCCTCTCCAACAGCGCCTGACTCGTCTCCGGTCTGACTCATGTGAATGTCAAGTAGCCAATAAATACAACATGATCCATTAAATCAGGATGCTGTTCTCACGGGACGTGACCGTTACACCCTCCCTCTGCCTGCTCTGGGGCTGCGTTCCGCCCCAAACTCCATCAGCCTGTTCCGGACCCGTGTTCCGCCCCAAACTCCATCCTCCATCAGCCTGTTCCAGGCCCGTGTTCCACCCCAAACTCCATCCTCAATAAGCCTGCTATGGGCCTGTGTTCCTCCCCAAACTCCAACATTCCATAAGCCTGCTCCGGGCCTGTGTGGTGTCCCAAACCTCAACCTCCATAAGCCCGCTCCGGGCCCGTGTGGTGCCCCAAACTCCATCCTCCATAAGACTGCTCCGGGCCCGTGTGGTGCCCCAAACTCCATCCTCCATAAGCCTGCTCCAGGCCCGTGTGGTTTCCCAAACTCCATCCTCCATAAGCCTGCTCCAGGCCCGTGTGGTACCCCAAACAGCAGGGCCCTGAATGAGATCCTGGGCAAAAAAAAAACATGATCTACATTCCAATAATGTTGATGCAGCAAAAATGACTGTTTCACTGTAAAAACAAGAAAGTGAGAGTGAGAGAGAAAAACAGAGAGAGATCAAGAAATGTTTATCCTACATTGACCCGAAAAATAGCAGCTCCCTCCTTCCCTCCCTCTCCCTCCCTCTCTCTCTCTCTCTCTCTCTCTCTCTCTCTCTCTCTGTCGCTCATAAGGCCAGGGTTCTGTTTTAATGTTCTTCCTGAGGGATTTTCTCTAAGTGCTGATTCATATTCATACAGCTTGAAGTGTTAACGGTGTTTGATTCTCACGCTGAATTTTCCTATAATGCTGCATGACTGATTCATATTGGGTTGAATACAAACAACAACAAACAAAGCAAAGACTTGTGAAAATAAAAGAGTGTGGCTTAATTATGTCCGGCATCAATGCTTATCTTTCCCAGTGGGGTTACACTTGGAGCTAAAAACAAATTAGAGCCAACACAAATAGTAGCTTAAAAGATCAAAGACCACAGATCCACATCCATCCATCCATTATCTAACCCGTACATTCCTGGTCAGGGTGGCAGGAGGGCTATCCCAGCATGCATTGGGGAAAAAGGAAACCAAAGTCCCAGGAGGAGGCCCACACATACCCCACACATACCCCACTCCCCCACTTGCAACTCTTGTCTGACCACGGGCAATTCATGCCTCATTTAATTTAATTTTGGCATGATTGTCAAACAAGACCTCTTTTAGCCCAAAGCCATCATGTAAATATCTAATATGGAATGTGAACACTCTCTTGCCACTAGCCATGAAACTGTCCGCTGTGGATGCAACTCTATATGCACTGACTTGTGTTGATTTCCTGCCAGATCAATCAATATGAAATAAGCCAATCAGCTTTTAAAGCAGGCTTAACCCAGCCCCTGGGGGAGGGGAAAGGTCAGCAGTTCATAAAAACCAATAATGACAGGCATCAATATCTAATAAAGAAAGAAATCTTTCTGTTCTAGGGGTTAATCACTTCTCATTGTACTATGTGAATCGGACACTTTACCCAGTAAATAATACTTTTCCGTGAACATTTTAATGATACACGGAACACCTTTTGTAATATGATTTACTGAAACAAATGAAAAGAAAAAGTAGCGGCGGTTGTATATTAATTAAAATAATGCATATTTTATCATTATACAACTTTTAAGTAACTTATGTAATATCATAATTAAAAAGGTAATCATGAAGTTATTATAAATAAGCTCCATGAATAGCAGGGAAATTCAAGGTTCTGCTTGGACGTATTGGAATACAAAACATTGAGTAATTTAATGTAAAATCGAAATAATGAGAAATATCAGGAAGACCTGGCAGACTGCCCAAACCCTTCAGACGGACACTTGCACGTGACATTCCCAACAATATTTTCATCGTTTTCACTTATCTGTCCTCCACGTTACTGGCTTCTTTGGAATAAATAAATACATTCGAAGCTAGGACACCGACAGGTTTGGTATTTAATTTAGTGGTGGCATTTATGCCAGAAAAAGCTCCAATTTCCCCCCTGTTCAACACTTCAGACTGTGTTCTTCTTGTTGTCCTGGGGGGAAGTGGTGTGCTAAAATTGTTACAAAAAAGCCATTGCTATGACCTCCCCAGGACCTGACGACAGTAACATATGCGTTCTCAGCACTTGTGTCCAGTCCAAATGAGTCATGGTACTGGGTGAGTGAGGTATTATTTTCTGCGCTGTGTGGAATTTATTACCCCTGAAACGTGTGGGTGCATAAACATAGTGAATAGTGAGTATCACAAATGTTCGATTCCTTCCCTCTGTTTCATGCCACCAGACAAATGGTTGTGGTGTAGGAAAAATGTAAATTAAGAACTGAACGTTTACCAGCAATCATTTCAGACATTTGATGTTTCTTTGTGTGAGGGAGGGATTAAGATAGAGGGTGTGTGTGTGTGTGTGTGTGTGTGTGTGTGTGTCTGTGGAAAGGTCAACGGAATCATGCTGTAATTCAGATTGTAGTCATTGAGAAAATTAAACATACCCCCATATATGTACACACATCCAGTCCACTCGCTCTTCCAGTTGGGTTCACTAACGCTTGGATACTTTTCTCCACAGGTACAGTTTGGGTAATTTATTTTGATGACTCATAAACTCTCCAAGCCGTGCTTGTGAAGAAACAAACAATTAACACTTCAGCTTTTCAGAAGCAGAAAAGCAAAGTTAAGGAAAAACATTGATTGAATGCAGGCCACAGTCAGCAGCGAGCAAACTTTAGAACAGCAAGCAGAGACAGAAATAAACGTCGAAATCATTTGGGGGTATCAAGACATAGATACGTCAGCTTTCCATACAAAAGGACCGACGTCGGCAGAGGTATTCCAATACCTAATGGCAAAAAAACTACTGTAAACTGAGCCAAGAAAACAACTATTCTTTCTCCCACGGCGTTGTGTTAACATGGTGTGGCAGCATCTGTCTTCCTGAACGACATCGGCATCACCGTAAGGGCAACAATGGAGTCTGTCCAATCTGTCACAAACTGCGGCGGAGAGAAATCATTGAGCCTTGCAGAACCTGCACATCCAGAGGAAGTCACCTCCCCCCTGGGAGCTCTGTACAGAGAGAATTAATCAAAGCCGCCGCGGCCTTGCACTTAGCCAGTCCGCGGCGGGAGAGAGAATGCCGCGTATCGACAGGCGATTGTAATGGATGGCGCCGCGGAGATTAAAACAGTGGAATCGTGGTATTTAAGCTTGCTTTCGCCGACTTAATTAGATCCTTCTGCTGTCTGTTTGACGACTCTGCAAACCCCGGGTCGGGTCTCGCTGAGGAAAAGTTTTAAGACAAGCTCAAACAACACTTTTCTGGTGCATTTCCGCAGTCTTTTCCACCGAAATATATACTATGGTAATGCGTATATTCAAAATTTATACTCTTAAGATTTTAAGAAAAAAACTAGTAGCGTCACACAGCACAGTTCTCGCTGGAGAAAAAATCAGCCATGTTGTCATTCATTGACACAGCAGATGGAAATAGGGCCCACACACACAGGCATGTATTTAGGTGCTTATTTATTGTTTGTAGAGAAAGTGATAATAAAATGTGATCTAATCTGAGATCCTTTTTTTCTTTCAAAGGCTTAAAATTCTGGCTGTGGACAGAAGTGATTTGAGGTTTTGTACCGGTTCCAGTGGGGGGAAGAAAATCGATGGAGTCCAGGGTCACCTTATCCAAAGGTAGCCGAACTTCCTCCCCCCCGCCCATGCCTCCCCCCCTCACTGTCCTCCTGAAGGTGGCTGGCGGTAAGGGAAGGGGGGGTGGGGGTTGGGGGCTTCCCCTGACCCCACAGGAATTGGGGGCGGGGGAGGGGGGGGCGGCAAGTAACTGCTGTTCCACAAACTGTTCAGCCTCCCTCTGCTCCAGAGCCACGCTGGCTCCAATCCGGTCTCTTCCGGTCGGCAAACTCCACCTCGCATTTTCTGCACCTGTTTCTCTGAGTCATATGATTATAGCCCATTGCTGCCCAGCAGCGTTTCAGCCAACAAAGCACACGAAAAAGACAACTATAGAACATAAAGCTCCTTTCTGTCTTTCTCTTCATTCATGGCACATAATACTCTCTTCAGTCTTTGTTCTCCCTTCCTGGTACAAAATGCTCCGCTTGTCTCTGATGCTCACGGCGCCGCTATGTAGCGACGAGTGCATCCGCCGCGCGGCACACTCTGTTCCCTGAAGAACTGTTTGTCGTCTCGTTTCACCTAGGTGAGCGCTCCCGATCTCCCGCTCAGAGAACAAACAGTCGGAAGGCGTCATCTGAGTGTCGGAGGTTGATGTCCCCTTTCACTCACACAACAGAAAAAGAGTCAGGTCTTTGGCCTCAAAAGTGAGGAGATATTAAACTGGGTGTGTGAGGAGATATTAAGGTGGGTCGCAGGTGTACAAATGTATTGCTAAACTTTTAAACAAAAGTGTTTACAATGGGCGGCACATCTTAAGGGATGAAGAAAAGGGTTTGCTTTTTTCCCCACTGTTTTTATTGTGCCAATTTATTCACAGAAACACTTGCACAGTGTGAGACTAGTTACCAAAAACACACCTGCAGCCAGCTGTAAAAAAAAACTCATTATCATCAGCAAATCATGTGGGCATCAACTCCAATCTGCTACAAACCAGCAGACCTACTTCCTACTTATGACGTTGACCTTCCATCTGTGTGACACTGTAGTTTATTTCTCTATTAATTAGGTGTACAGATTTAATCTGTGATATGTGGAGTTTATTTTGTTCTCAGTATATAGAAGGGAGGCTGGTTTAATGTGGTTTCTCTCATTGGTCCTGCCCAGCCAATATCCCCCCCAACCCTACATCCATTCTTGGGGTACTGTCACTTTCATTGAAATAAGCATCCTTATGATGTCATAATAAATCACTTAAGGGCTCACTCACATAATGTTTTTCATATCATCCTGTAGCTTTTGAAATGTGTCCCATACTGGTTCAAGTAAAAAAAATTGCAATTTTGGTCGAAGTATGCATATTTTAGGGTTTAAATGCGATGTTTACGAGTTCTTAGTAAAACGATTTCCCGCCTGACATGACGTAAGTTTTTGCATAATTTGTCTTATATAGTTCTGTGATGTGTACCATGGACCGTAGACAGGGGGCGGGGTTTCGGACTTTTCAAAAAACCTACGTCGCTGCCCTTTGCTAACGTTTTGTGGGCGTTTCAGATACTAAGGGAGTATTCAAATGATCTCGGAAGTCGGAATATTTCCGATTTACGAGAAGAAAAAAGGATTTGAATGTGACACCCCGGTGATGAGATGGTGACGAGTTAAAGACAACGATCTCGGAAATCCGACATTCAACTCGGGCACCTCCTGAGGTCCCCGATATGACAAGGTGACGAAAAATGCGTCAAAGGTCAAGGGTAAACAGCTGAGCATCTGTAAACATGACAGAGATCTGGACCTAGGGAGACCCGTTGCGTGGTGTATGCAGTCTTTCACCTTCTGCGTCTGTTTTCATCTTCAGTCGTTTTTGCATACGCTATTTAAAACAGCTGGAACTGCAAATGCTGATCAGAGGTCAGCCAAACAAGCATCAGCTTTCTGCGGGCGTCCATGTTTTCTGCCGCTGACCATTTGAACACCTTTACCGTATGGAACGGGACCATCGTCACAGCAAACATCACGCACGATCCTCCCGAGTTGGCCACTTGAATACGCCATAAAACCGAGAAGGCAAAGCCGATGCGAGTGGGCCTTTAATAAATTGGTTTGGGTACATAAGCGCTGGAAGTAGAGGTGCTGAGAGTGCTGCAGCACCCTCTCTGAATGTTTGCTACAATATATTAAATCTGTATGCAATACATTTAATAGGCTACCAAAGGTAATATACATACAGGGAAATAGTTCTGTATCAATGATACAAAACAACTTAAACCCTCCGTTGCGTTATAGCAAACGATTTGTCATTGCGATTTTCAGCACCCTGAATTCAAAACATCTCCCCGCGCCTATGGTTGGGTGAGGAGATATTAAACTGGGTGTGTGAGGAGATATTAAGGTGGGTCGCAGGTGTACAAATTTATTGCTAAACTTTTAAACAAAAGTGTTTACAATGGGCGACACATCTTAAGGGATGAAGAAAAGGGTTTGCTTTTTTTCCCACTGTTTTTATTGTGCCAATTTATTCACAGAAACACTTGCACAGTGTGAGACTAGTTACCAAAACCACACCTGCAGCCAGCTGTTAAGAAACTTCATTATCATCAGCAAATCATGTGGGCATCAACTCCAATCTGCTACAAACCAGCAGACCTACTTCCTACTTATGACGTTGACCTTCCATCGGTGTGACACTGTAGTTTATTTCCCTATTAATTAGGTGTACAGTTTTAATCTGTAATATGAGGAGTTTATTTTGTTCTCAGTATATAGAAGGGAGGCTGGTTTAGTGTGGTTTTTTGGTACTGCCCAATTCTGCTGTGTGCGAGTGAGGCAAAGTTTGGACGATCAGAGTTTACCATAACGCTGTGTGACAGCGCCTCAGAGAAGCTATCCACAGAATCACGAATGAGGGACCTCAACATGAAAGATTCACTGATCAACACAATGCACGTGCGTGTGTGTGTGTGTGTGTGTGTGTGTGTGTGTGTGTGTGTGTGCATGCACGTGCCAGTATTACATATTTTCTAATCCTGCACATCGTCACAAACGAGCTGGACACTGACGTTAATCAAAAACTTTGCTCAAGAATGAAACACAAATGTTCTTAGTTATTACCCCTAATTAGGCCGTCACCATCATAATGCTTGACAGACAGTGCCTGGAAAGCAGTGGTTTGCAGCCAGGTTTGTAGTATGACTACAGATTAATACATTTCCTACAGCTGTATTTATGAACAAGCAGGTGAGGCTAGCCCCGGTTTTTATTTATTTGCTTTGCAGGCAGCCCGTTTTTTAAACATAATATCCATTTATACAGCCGGAGATTCACTGAAGCAATTCAGAATAAGTACGTTTGCTCAAGGGTGCTGCAGCACTACTCAATGGTGGAAGAAGTACACAGATCTCTTACTTAAGTAAAAGTACAAATACCCACATAAAAAAATACTCACTTGGAAATATATAAGTACATGCTCTTAAATGTACTTAAGTATCAAAGGTAAAAGTAGTCATCCGAGTCGAGGTATTTGGGAATATAGGTAGTATAGGTAATACGTTATGATGTCATTAATAACGTTTGAAAATAGAATGTTAGTTATCTACGTCAGCGGTTCTCAAACTCGGTCCTGGGGGATCACTGTGTATGATGGTTTCCATTCCAACCACAATGGCAATGCTGGAATTTTAACAAGCTGTTAATTGTTCTTAAGTGTTTGTCATATTTAGAGGGATTATTTACCCTCTTAAGCCACATTATGTTAGCAATAGCTATGCACAGTAACTGAATTAATGCTACATTCGTTTTTTTTAAATTTTCAACTAGAAATCCCGATATCTGAAAATGTAATAAAACACCCTTCCAACTAGGAGTTCCATGTCGGAAATCATAGATTGGGAAATCAACAACCCCAACTAGGAAGAACTTGACATCACATCATCATGGCAGCTCACACCACGACCCACATTGTGAACAGTAAACAAACATAACTTTCAGAAAATTATAGCTTTTAAAACAGCTTTTGTTTTTCAGCATGAAACATACCAATACAGAATGATAAACATATACAATTCAAAGTTAAAACATTAATGTTGTACTAGCCGTTTTAGCTATATTTGCTAGCAAAGCCAAAACGTCCCTGTGAAGGGCGTGCATGACGCCAAGTCTCCAGTTGTGCACCAAGAATCCAGTGATGTCGGTAATGACATGGAAACGACCTCCGACCACAAACAAATGCAGGGTTAGCACAGCCCAGCCTCGTCAGAATGGCGAACTTGTACAAGGAAAAACAGAGTGGAGTGCAAACCCAGCTCCCAATGGCATTTAAGCTGCCTCCACAGGCAAAAGCAATAACAAATGCCATAGCTTTTAAGAAAGAAATATATGTGCCTTCCTTTGTTCAGAAAAGTATGGCCAATTAGCCACTATTTACAAGTTTATAACTTCGTAATAAATTTAAAGTTTTGTAAAACATACCGAACCGTGACTTCAAAACCGAGGTATGTACCGAACCGTGACTTTTGTGTACCATTACACCCCTAATTCTCATTGTGCTATATTGCAAATAATTACAAAAAGAGGGGCAAAAAAAACATTTAACTGATAAAATTAAAGACTGAGATGAATCAATCCTAATTGGTGAAATTGTGGACACATGGCCACTAAAACGAACCATTTGATAAATAATGAGGAAAAGACAAAGCAAATGATAACAAGCAAAACCTGCACTGTTAATACTTTTAAGAAAAAATTATGAGGGAACTTAAAAACAAATGTGTTCAACTACCTAATTAGGAGCCAATTCACCCCAGTCTTTAATTTGATCAGTTTTTTTTTTTTAAATGTTACCTATTTGCAATATAGCCTAATAAGCACAGTAGGAACATAGGACTTTTGGCTCAAATTTGTTGGTACCCCTGGTAAAGATGAGTAAAAAGGTTTATAAAAAATTGGTGAATTAGCTTAATCTCACACTGAAAAAATTTGAAAAATCCATCCTTTAATTCATGCTCATTTACTATGAGGAAAAAAAAAAACCCTCATCAAGAAATTATTATTTTTAACAAAACCACATTGGCCACAATTATTGGTACCCCTGCATTTATATATAGTATGCATTATATATATATATATATATCAATTTTTTATATTTGGTCACATATCCTTTGCATGCCATGACTTCCTCATGTCTGTGACCCAACAATATCAAACGACTCTTGATATATTATTTTCTGGAACTCTTACAAGCGATACTAAATGTCTCTGCATTTGAATGGATCTCTATGGGAATTGGGGGGTGGAACTAGATGTAGCTGTAAATTACACTGGAACAGTATAAAACACATGGTTGGCTAAATGGCTCAAGGGTGATCAAGAATCTAACATATCAAACAAGCCTTAAACCATCACTCTGCTGCCAGAAATACAGTAGATATAGAAGGATAACTTGAATGGTTTCTTCTCCTGACATATTTTTCCATAGAGTTCAATAGGAAAATT
The DNA here is from genome assembly GCA_022702515.1 of Ilyophis sp. 1 JC-2022. Taxonomy (NCBI): domain Eukaryota; kingdom Metazoa; phylum Chordata; class Actinopteri; order Anguilliformes; family Synaphobranchidae; genus Ilyophis; species Ilyophis sp. 1 JC-2022. Next base: position 126,110,859 of record CM040404.1, read on the forward strand.
TGTCAGGAGAAACAACCCTTAAAGTGATCCATCCATATCTACTGCATATCTGGCAGCAGAGTGATAGTTTGAGGCTAGACCAGTTTGAGGCTACACTTTCAAGAGTAGGTTTTTTGGAATGTTTTTTTTTCAAAATTATAAGTCAGTGTTCTAGAACTCAACCAGTAGTGATTGTTACATCGGCATAATGATTAGAATGTTCTTAACTGAACATTCTAATGCCATCGGCCATTCTAATCACATTTTGTGTTTCTACACCTTAAAGGATTAAGCACTATAATAGTGCTCTAGAGCAGGGGTCTGAAAACCCAATTGTGGTGCTGGGCCGGAACTGCGGCCATTATAGGCAGTGTGGGTTGCAACCATATAATTAACTACAACATAACAATGCTGTGCCTACATTTAAGGACGCAGAGCTTTGAATACAATGTATATGAAAGAATGAAGAAGTAAGTAAGCAAAAAATTAGATTTTTTTTATCAAGGTGTGCTCTTTACATTCATATAATCATATTCATTTCTAAAAAAAAAAAGATCTAAAACATCACGGCTGTCTTCACAGTATGAACTGAGCTATGATTGGACCACGGGCCACACATTATGGTGCTACTACACCAGTGAAAGCAGTGTGGACACACGCACAATAAATGTGCATCAATGCGTCGCTCCTCGCCACAGTAGCTTCTCATTCTGTGTCATTATGTTCTTTTGTATGTTGTTGTGTTGTCTAACAGGACTCATACTATTATCAGATGTTAGAAATGCACAATATAAACAAAATGCATTTATAAACAGGATAAGCAATACCCTTCCTCTGGCTGTCTTACAGTTTTTTGCAATTGCTAAGACACAATTTCTGAAACTAGAGCCCTCTTTGTCGAAACTCTACACACAAAAACCAAAAACTCATACACAAAATACTAAACATCTTACATCTCTTGCAAAAGCAAACACTTAATTCAAAACTATATAAACACTGCCAAAAATTGTATTTTTGCATCACAACTTTACACACAAACACCAAATAAATAGTTCTTTCCACATGCCAACCACACACTGGTTGCTAAGCATAAAACACTATTATCTAGAGTCTTTGGCATTTTAATTTGTAGCATGCTGTAAATATAGACTATGGACACAAATGCAATGGGGAAACAAACAAATTTCTTTATTCTCAATAACAGTATCAGACAAAATTATTTGAACTGAAGATTACAAGATCATTGAACTGTAAACAGTAATACAGTATATTGAAATTATAGTCCATCCTGTCTTCGATGTGCATCTGGCCACAGCGCCTCATCAACATCGCAAGCGATGTCCTCTCTTGCCAAACATCGGGTTGAAGTACCGTCTTGAGTGGTGTATCCAGCCTTGGCATGCCTCCACATCAATGTCGCCACAGGCCTCTTCCATTGCCTGGAGGAGAGTTGCACCTAGGTAGGGTCGGCGGTCAAACACCTTCCAACGCCACGCCGAAAATTATTCCTCAATAGGGTTCAGGAAAGTAAGGGTGAGTAAGGTGGAAGGGAGAGAACTTGAAATAGTGGGTGATTGTCAAACCAATTATGGACCACATCAGACCGGTGGAAACTTACGTTGTCCCATATGACAACATATCTGGAGTACCCTGGCACATTCCTCTGGTCATTGGGAATGAGGATGTCATGCAGAGAGTCAAGGAATGCGATAATATGGGCTGTGTTATATGGGCCAAGAGTGGCATGGTGGAGAAAGACACCATTCTGACCAATTGCAGAATACATTGTGATGTTTACACCACGCTGCCCAGGAACATGGACAATGGCACGCTGCCCGATGATGTTTCTTCCCCAGCGTCTGGTTTTGGCTAGATTCAAGCCAACCTCATCAATATATATATAAACATGCTGGTGTTCAGCAGCATCTAGCTCCATGACTCTCTGAAACAGTCAGGAAAAATCATATTGAATGACAGAAAGGATACAGATATCAGTCCATATAGTGTAGCACAGTAATATAGTAAACTGGAATACAGTACCAATATTGTAATAGGCTAATATATAAAATGTAACTTGTACATATTCATAGCGCAGTTGTTTCACTCCTTCTCCTCGTCCTCCTCCTCTTCCTTGTCTTCCTTCTCTTTCTTCTCTTCCTAGTCCTCATCCTCCTCTTACACAAACACCTCTTCCTCTAGCTCTCTCTCCAAAATTGGCCTCCATTGTTGTGCACACCAAAGAGCAAATTTGAATCCTATTTATAGTGTTCAAGCTCTGATTTCTAAGTGATCTCTTTGGTTACAGGTGTTTTCACATGTGCATTTTGTGTGCAGGTGATTGATAATTGAGTGTGGTATTTCAATGGCAGTGTTTAGCAAACAACACACACAGTCTTTTAGATTTGAATGATGTGTCTAATGTAGATAACTGTAGTTATTTGCAAAAAGTGTGTTTTAGAATTTCAAACTTAGTGTAAAGCAGACAATGTGCTTATGGTTTAGCATACCTGGTCAATAGATAGGCTACATGAGTTAGTGGTTTCAATAATTGTGCCAGAAGTACCAGTTTTTGTGTCTTAGCAATTGCAAAAAACTGTATTAAAGAATGCAAAGCGAAAATCGGACATAGGGTCTCAGTGGCACTGTATGTCCTCGTAGGGCTCCAAGCATTTCAGTAATGATGTGTGAGCGCACGGCCTGATGGGTGAAGGGGGCGGGGCAACAGAAACGCAACACGGATACTGCGGTCTAAACAACTTGCTTGCACGCCATGCCGTGATGCCCAGCAGAGCCGCAAACTTCACATGATGTTCACAGTCGCACACACACACACACACACACACACCCCAGAAACGCCTGTATAGTGATGACTTTGTGATGACCTTGTTCTGGGTTTCAATCACAGAGAAATAATTTTGGCACCCCAGTATTTACTGTTTGGAAATGCAACTAAAAACAATGATTTAGCTTTGCTTCTTTCAATGGGACAAATTGTGTGTGCATGTGCTTGTTTAACACTTCCAAACTGTAATCGTACAGAAAGGATTTGCTAACATCGTCCGTTAGAGACATTTTCATTCCTCTTAAACCCCCAAGTAAAAAAATGTGTACTAACAGATACGTGTAAAATTTCAGCAAAAGAAAATGTAACCTTCGTGAGACAGATTGGATATTATTAAACCATGGCACTGCAGAAAAGAAATGTCCACGCACAACCTAATTTTACAAGCTCTAGTGTTGTTTGTGAAACAGTAAAAAGGTTTTGAGGTCTGCGTGAAATGCCTTCTGGCAGCTCGGCCTGCTTAGTCACGAGGTCCTGACTCAGTGGCGTTAGAGCAGCACTCACATCGTCATGGCCTCACGCTGACTTGAAAATTTGTGTAGCAGTGCCACCTGCTGGCGTACGGTAAAGCTGCACTTTGAATCAAACATGACAACAAGATGGTGTTAGGCGGTGAGTAAAAATTGATTTCTCTTAGCAGCAGATGAACAATAACCAAGAGTAAACACTTGCACACACACAGTGTGCAAAGCGCTCCTCACACATCTTGATATCATAGCTAACACATGTTGAAGATAATTAAGTTCTTAAATGCCACAGAGAGTGAATGCATGTCTTTTTATCAAATTTAGCATGTACTAGAACTACAAGATCAGAAATAAGGACCCAGAGAGAGACACACACTGTCCTTCTGACAATTAAAATGCTTTAGCATAATTATAAATACATCCCTCAGTCTCAGGCCAAATAATTACTGCTATCTTCTCCCTTAAATATTTCTTACATAATGGCTGGTCGGCACTTATGTCTTATTTTTAGACTCTTCTGCAAAGACTATGACATGACACAAGAACCTGTTAGCAAGCACCAAGCAACTTGCACAAAAAAGCTATTTAAAAATGAGTTTGTCTCCCAAGGTTGTTTCAGAAAACAGCAGTTAACAGCCAGAGCCAGATTTGTTTATCAATGATAAGCAGCTGGCTATTTTGATGTGTTTATTCTTTTAATTAATAATTTTTAAAAATGTATTAGTTTATTTGACAGGGTGCAATGCACGTTATTAACATTTCTGTAAATGTGCCAGAGTTAGCAATGGAGGCAAGTTTTCATCTGCAGTATATATATATATATATGTATATGTTTTTTATCTATTATGCAATTTGAAGTGTGTTTTAAGATAATTTTTTGATAGCTAATTGCAATTAACGTAATGACTCTTCAAAACAGCTGCGGAGTTGGCCAGGGGCACAGTCTATTCGCGTGACCAGGGAGTGCTGGTTTCAAAGTCAGGTGACGGCCAAAATGTTGGTGCAGGTTCCGTTCAACCATGGCGTGTTAAATTACCCTTGTGAAAAAAAATTGAGTCGCTTCACATGTTGAAGGCAACAGAAATGTCAATAGTTATTTTTACATTACTTTATATAAGCATCCGGAGTGGACTGAATAAACCTATTATTTATACATTTAAGTATAAGTAAATGCTAGTAAACATTGTATACATTTTTTTATCACTTGTTAATATTCATCTGTTCATTTCTAGCAAATATAAAGTTTTATTTTTATTATTTATAGTCACTTTTGATGACACCATTCCATGCAATTTTGCAATTATTTACATGTGGTATCTTTTTTTATGAACATATATCTGAGATCATAATTGCTGCAAAGCAGACAGGATGGAGATGTAAACCTTTCTACACGTGTGACCTATACAGAATCCATGACTTACAGACGTGCATGTAACACATGTGCGTATAACACATGACTAAGGCAAGCATTTTTCATGTAGCCACAAAATCTTGTGTCTATATATGTATTGTTTTTTTATGTAATAAGCACAATGTGTCTTATATGAGCATGGTTCCTAGCCTAATGTAGTATTCATAAGCTAAATGTCAATAGGTATGTTAAAGCATGTACCGTGGCGGTCAGGATGCATTCTACTTCGGGGTCTATATGATTACCTAGCAAGCAGGGCAGTGTGAATAACACTGGCATTTTCCTTATGATTTATATGTTTAGTCCTGGGAATTTGGAGACTTAAAGGGTGAAATGTAAGTAATGCACCCAATTTAGGTCTGTGCCTGAGCAAGAACACATTGTGAGAGGCACAAGACGTGACCCAACTGTGGGGTATGAAGACATGATGTATAGGTCAAAGTAAACTACCAGCCTGTCTCTTTCTGGTCCTTTGTGTGTGTGTGTGTGTGTGTGTGTGTGTGTGTGTGTGTGTGTGTGTGTGTGTGTGTGTGTGTGTGTCTGTGTGTGTGTGTGTGCGTGCGTGCATGTGTGGGTGTGTGTGTGTTTGTGTGTGTGTGTGTGTGTGTGTGTGTGTGTGTGTGTGTGCGCGCGCGCGCGTGTGTGTGTGTGTGTGTGTGTGTGTGTCCAATTTGTTATAGCCAAAATAGTTGTTATAGTCTGTTTGGGTGAAAAAAATATTCTGAAGTTCTAGTTCTGTTACACTTATTAAATTATATTTATAAACAGCCATAGTTGCAAGAATATTAAAATATTCATACATCAAAGTGCTCTAAGAATAATATCCGATTTTAAATACAATTATTGAAATCCCTCTAAATTGAAAGTGATCCACCGATAATGGATATGGTTTTATATCCCAATTTGTTAAATATGGTTAGTTATGTGCAGTCATATTTGTAACCCATCAAGATCAAGATCTGGTGTGATATCAGAAAAGCATTTCATAAGCAAACACACTTGTAGGGCTTATGCTTTTTGAAGAAAAATAAAATAATATTAGGACAGTAGGGTCAAAGTTTCTTGTGAACTGGGAGTTGTATCATTTTTTCCTGGAGAATGATATCTTCTCTTAGTCCACAGAGAGGTGGTTCTAATTTAGTCACAAACTTCAGTTTCCTCCCGTGGGAAGTGGTAATGAATCTGAATTGAAATACATTGGTACATTAAACATATTGTAATAAACACATTGGCTCATTAATCCCCTAATTTCTTACGCGAAGGATTTTAACTCTGAAGTATTTCAGCGTTCATATTTCAACATATTCCGTTGCAAATTTCCAACCAGAAGCGTGTGACGTCAGGAAATGTGCCGTCATCAACCCTCAACCTGGCTTCACAAAGACCGTTTCGAGTGAAAGTATAAACACGCGCATCATCCGGCGATAATGCGGTCGCCTATTAGAGAGCAAATTCCTCGTGCTTGTCAAAAAGAAGTAAAGAATAACTATTTCTGCAGCGGGAGTGCGAGGTGAGTTCTGACGTCTCTTTGCATAGTGTTGCGCAGAAGCGTTTGTACCGTGCAGGGAAAAAGGTTAATCCCGCAGTCATCCCATCGGCGCTTCCCACAAGCCTCTGACGAGCGGCTCCAGCTGTTGAAACCGCAGCTCCAGGCCAGCCGCTAAAGGTCACCCACGCCGCAGATGGTATCAAGTGGCAGGCTTTAACTGCAGCGTCATATCGGATATATTTCGCCGTATGCTAGTTTTCGGCATATTGTTGCAGGACAAAACAAAGCATCATATCGGATATATTTCGCCGTATGCTAGTTTTCGGCATATTGTTGCAGGACAAAACAAAGCACGACAGACCACCATTCACCATTCAGAATTATTTGCATTCGCTGTCCAGTGTGTCTTGGACGTGGAATACTTTTCAAGACTGAATGACACAAGGGGGCGACGGTGGTGTTTTGGACCGCAGTCAGGCGGTCAGGCTGTAGCTACGTGCGCCTGGCTGTATTGCTTGGCATGCGGTTTGCTCAGTGACAGCTGCGTCTGGAAAGCACTGGGGTGATCGCATCCAACGCGTATCCCTGTGGGGTTGGAAGTGTGTAACTGCTACCTCTCGCTTGGCATTCGTCTGTACTCTGTATACACCACCCTTTCTTAACTTTGACTTTAAAAAGGGTTTCCTTATTTCACAAACACAGATTTAATGATCAATAGGCTACCCAAACACGTATGTAAAAAAAACAATGTTTGCCTTTCTTTCTGAGTCAAAGTTAAGAAATAGTAATTGACACTGATACTAATCAATCAGTGAATTTAGAAGATCAAAATTAATGAATAATGATTAGCTTACTGGCAAAGCAGTTAAAGAACTGTAATTCAATCAAACATATGTTTCCTTCAGAAAACATCATTGTATACAATCTATGGTAAGTAATCTCTTCTCTGGGTTAGAAAGCTAATATTAAATAGTCAAATATTGTGTAGGTATCCATTCATTGTGATTTGATTAAGACTGCAGATAGCCTATCATAAAAGCTCAGCCACCTGTGTCCACAGTACAGTCTGGTGCGAGGCCTTCCCAAGCATATCCAGTATACATCCCCTCCATTAAGCCTTGAAAATGCACTGCATTGGAGCGCAAGGCAAGCTGTATAAACATACTCTTTCAATACCTGGGAAAAGCCAATATTAGCTTTAGTGTTATGTTTGTGACCATGCCTTGAGAACTGGCATTCATTATGAGATAAGAGCGGGGCGGTAATTGGCTCTCAGTTCCTGGTGACACTTATTATAAACTCTGAGCGACATTGTTCAAACTGTCTTTATCGTGTTGTTATGAACTGTGGTCTTTCAAACAGCAGCATTCTCAAACACAACTCCCCCAAGTTATTATTTTTTTTGTTTTTTTTTCTCAAAGGATTGTGTCTACACCCCTGCCCATGTTTACCTGAGTTAATGCGGCGTTCTGTGAAGAGGCTTGGGAGGGCCCTTATTGTTATTTCTTATCTGCACTTTGTGTTTAGTTTGTGTGTTTGCCAAGACAAAGTGCAAGCAAATAAGCTGCTTAATTTATCTTTTATTCTATCTGATTTTGTGTTTTTTCCCCCCTTTTCTGTAAATATTTATTTTCTTTAAACATTATTGTGTTATGTTCTTGGAAGGACTGGGTGGCAATACCATACACATGTTAGTCAAATCAAGATTATTATATTATCTAACACACATTCAAACATGGTTCAAAAAACATTCTATTTAAAATCTAATGCTATTTATTATAAAAAACCAGACTGATTGTGTAAGGTTCTTTTTTCAATTGTGCTGTTCAATAAGTTATTGATGGTAGTGCACCAATTCATCAGCAATTTCAGGTCCCAAACATTTAATTGCAGCTATATGGTACATTTAGATTTATTTATGTAAGCCACTTACATGAAGCCCTCCACCTGAATGCATATGAAATCCATATTTTTTTATCTGACAAATCATGCATTTTCACACGCCTCATGTATAAACGGTGCATACGTACAAAAAAGATGCGTATGGCAGTTTCCTCGCCATCGAAGTCTCCAATTCCCACAGTCTCAAAAATGTGTGTACGGGTCATACTCTGCGTAAACGTGCACATGTTTTGACGTCAAGTTTGTTTTTAGAAATCCCAAATTTGTGGGGAAAGTGGTGTACACATCTTTTTTGTATGTATGCACTGTTTTTAGATTAGGCCCAATGTGTGTATAGACTTGGTTTAATTGTTTTGTTGTCTCCAGTCAATTTGATAAGTTTTCAACTGGAACTTATTGGATACATTTTTCTAAGACTTAGTATTAGACTTGTAATACTACACTTAGGATGGCCGTAAAAGCTCAATTTGGGATGCTGGATGAGGTACAGCGTATACGAGTACATTTCTTTGAACTGAATGGGATGCATTTCTTTTGAATCCCATGTAAGTGCTCTTCAAAAATGACAAAACGTGTCAATATGCACATTGTTGGCTAAATGGTAAAAGAACATCTGGCTCTTCCTTTGCCTTGTTAAAGTGAGATGTATGCTAATTTGGAGGATCTTGAGATGAAAACTACTTGTAAACACTAATCCACTAATCTGTTTTAATGATATATGATATTTGACATCTCAGCAGAAAAAAACAGCCTAGTACATAATTGTTTAATATACACCATGTTCATTCTCATATCAAAGTAAGTGTTTCCTATAAATGCACCATATCAAATCACAAACAACATGGCTGTGCAAGGCTTTATTTAAATGTATTACATTCAAAATGTGTCCATTATTTCCAGTGGCTCTATTTCAGTAATGACTTTTCTATAGCTGAATAATGAGTGTGAAACAAAGCCAAAATTTCAACAACTGCAGCCACAGGCACAACATAGATAATGTTCTAAAAGTGAATGTCAAATGACCAGTTACACCAATCACAGTGAACACTGGAGAGTGTGAGCTATGTGCGCTTATGCTGCATTTTATGGTGTGAATACTATAAATAGTTTTCGACATTGTACGTCTCAATATTCAGAACATTTGGGTCAAGGGGTGTCTGGGGGTCTCAATAAGTATTGAGTGATTAACCAAGCAATGCCCAGTCTACTGAAACCCTCCCACTCTGATAGGGCAACCTGTACACCATACCCTGAGTGTTACGGCGCCATTCTTGCAGTGGTAATCAGTAAGTGTTAAGGTATTAGTACGGAGTATCTAATAGAGTGTGTTTACACTTGTGTTTAACCCTCTTTAATCCTCAAGCCACCCAGGATCTGTGCTCCGCGAATCACACACATGGCAAAATGTGATACGTCTGCTAGGAATATAGATCCATTTGGCTCCTGCCAACAATCCTCGTGATTTGCAGAGCTAAAGGTCTGTGGTAGAGGGATGATTGACAAGCCACAATAAGAATGGGTCATGTGATGCCTCCAATGCATGGATTTTCTGGGTGTTGCATCCAAGGACATTTTGACCTTTTTCTGTTTTAGTAATTGTTGTAAATATAACACATTTATAACTGCCTTACTCTTTAGAAGTGTCTCATGAACATAAGCAACAAATACAACACCTTATTATATCAGGGAAAACACTCTTTTCATACAAAAAATATATATAACAATAAAATAGTTTGGCGCACTTAACATGAATTGTGTTTATTTATTGTTATACAATATCCATCCAAGGCGTGATGGAGCCATGCGATACAGCGAGATGAAAAAGCTTTCGTGAGGCATTGATACAAGCAATTTAATTAATGCCTATTACTACGGTAACCGACTATATGTACACTTTTATGAACATAATCATTCAACAGTACTTTCTGTCATAGATACTGATGATATATTCATTATATGTTCCATTGGATATAAGGGAGATTCTCCCTCACATAATGACCTTGTGTCGTTCTTGGGTTGTGAACTGACTGGTTTACAGTAATACTGGCACTCAGTACGTTCGCAGAAATAAAGGCTAAAAAAACACTAGTGTAAGCCTTAAAACTTAAGACTGCTCGTAAGCGTGTACTATGCTCAATGTTTCTGACTATGGATAGCTGCTATGTTATGATAGAGATGTGCTTCATCGGACCTGTTTTGTAGTTGCTTTAATGACCTTCGGTATGCACTTATTGTACGTCGCTTTGGATAAAAGCATCAGCCAAATGAATGTAATGTAGTGTAGTGTATTCGCACTGTGTTAGAGCTGACCTTGGCAATAACCCCTCAGGATGATGTACAATTGACTCTATCAATGCCCAGGGATGGGAGGGTTTCGTTTTACACCAGCGACCCCTGCTGGTTGATCGGGTGCCTGCAAGTCTGCCGGTAAAGCTGCACATGAACTGCCTTCCTCTGACTTGTGTCTGTGCGAGCCAGACCCATTGTGACATGAGTAGCTGTAGCTGACATCATGTGCTTCGGAGGAGAGCACATGATCGTCTGGGCTGTTTCGAATTGATAGTGGAGGTTGTGACATTGATATAGGGGAAACGAATCATGGAAAATAAATACTAACCACCTTTCAGAATGGTTTAAGGTGAATTATGCATCCATAATCTTTATTAGCCAAGATGTACATTCAGTGGTAAGACTAACGACATCAGAAATCACATTTCACTTTCTAGCCTTAAATTACATATCATCTCACCTCAGAATATAGATTTTGGTATTACAGCCAATGAGCTCACTGACACTGTTATACAGACAAAGCCTTCAAGCAGTCCTCTGAGTCTCAGTTCTACAGTGGTCCTTAAAGACATGTTTTTGGGGCTGTGTACAATGAAGATCTTACAGGTGCACAATGCTATTAGATCACCTATCACTGGGGCACTTCCAGATTATTGGGAAGCTGTTGCGGTTCAACCCCAAGTCAAGAAAACTACCATCGACTTTTCCATCCTTATAAACTACAGGCCAATTTCCTAAACTTGTTTCAGGCAGCAAGTTACCACCCTGAGCAAAACATTTCCACTTAAACAACAGCACCAAGTCTCTTAGACACGAGTATAGCCTTTCATACTATTGATCATGTGGTCTTAATGGACTAATTAAGAACCTGGATTAGATCATGTGATGTGACTGGACTGATTAAGAATGGTTGGTTCAACTCAGTTTCAGTTTTCAGTGGCAAATACAGTGAATATGTGACCTCTATTTCTTTTACTACTTATTCTTATGTTTGCATTCATTAGCCATTTAAAAGCAATGGGGCCCCTAAACATTGGAAGGCCTTGTCAGAGAACATCGTATCTACAAACTATCCATTTTTAAGTTACCCGTTATTTTACAAAACAAACCCGTGCTTTTAATTCCTGTTCTTTTTACCTCTATGTCATTACCTGCATTTACTGTAATCCCTGTAGTGTAATGTACTGTACTGTGAAGTTTTGGAGACAAATGAGAAATTTAGAGATAATATGAATGGAGGTAATCTATTTATGGTCACAATAGTGCTTCTTTAAAGGAAAAAAAATCACAAATTAACTCAGAATCCACCCAGCATGACTGGCAAAAACTGTAGATATGCACTTCCTTCCTGTACTTCTTATGATTAATGTTGATTCCTGTGACTTTACTTGTTTGTTTTCTTATTTTTCAGTAGACAAAAGCTTTATACATGGTTAATCAATCAGTTACGAAATTAAAGTTCAGTAAATTTCAGTTTTCACTGCCATGCTGTGATTTCAGTCCGTTGTGTAAACTTGGTTATCACTTGGCAATTTTCATTGGCAATGGGCTCCTCAAACACTCCATACAACCACAAATCTGAAACTCCAGAAATATACTGTTCAGCCTTTTACCGTCCTCCGGCCTGCTCTATTCCATTCTCCCAGTGAAAGCAAAACCAGTACACTGTTATCAGGTAAAAAGCAAAGCAGGTCAGGAAATCATAATGAAATGCTGTGACTAGGAAGACCAAACACAGGAGGGCGTACAGGAAGACTCTCAAGACGTTCTGCGATAAGAAGTCCCTCAAACACAAAAGGTAATTTCTGGTAGAAGGAAAATTTTCCACCCTTTCGACTGGTGGTGGGTGGACTGTGGTGCTATATCCTGGTTCTTCCACAGGGTTCAAATCTACCTGAGGGGAGCTCGCCACCTCCCTGGCTTCGCCATACTCCCTTGTAGGCTCATTTGTCGACAACAGGAATGCGGGCCTTATCCTTAACACGCTAACTGATGGGCTAGTGTTGCTGTTCCTAGGCATGTTTCGGCTGTTTCCAGGAGTGGCTCCATATAATGGGGCATGTTCCACACTGGGCATGTTTGTCTCTTCGTCTATCAGAGATTCTGTGGAGAGAGTTCCCTCTCTCCCTCCATCTTGAACTGATCCATCTTTTTTCCAGCGCAAACCCCCTCCTACCTCTTTATATTTTTTAAACTCTTCATTGACTACATTGCCACTGATATTCATCTCTTTTTCAGTGCATGTGTCCCCTTCTCCTTCACGGTGCCGGACCCGTTTTCCCTCTTTTGCATGTTCTTCATTTTCTTTTTTATGCCGATATGCCTCCATATCCCAGAATGCCGTTTCCTTTCCTTTACCTTCTAATTCCTCCATTTCCATTGATAGAGCCCTTTTATCTTTTTTCAGGGCTTTGTTCATTCCTCCTAAAATCTGGGCAACTTCTAGATCCTCTTCAGTTTCCGCTGACATGTCTTCTTGCTCTCGACCAAAGTCTTTTTTTATTGTTGATACCTCTTCTCTTAATTTCTCAAGTTCCTCTTCTTTGCTCATTGGCAACTCTTCTTGGCCATAAAAATCTTCATTTTCTTCATCATAAAAGTCTTCTTCGTTTTCCATTGATATATCCTCGTCATCATAAAGATCTTCATCGTAGTCCATTAACATCTCCTCTTCTTCAGAAAGATCCTCTCTGTTTTCTGCTAATGTATCTTCTCCTCTTTCTGCAAATACTTCTTCTTTGCTTTTTCCATAAAGGTCTTTTGTCTCCTCCACTGTTGCATCTTCTTCACTGTCATGGCAACTGTTGTCATTTTTCACTGATGCCTCCTCATCTTTATATGGACCTTCCACATTTTGTTTTGACTCATCTTTCTCTCTGACTCCCCTACCTCTGCACGCCTCTTCATCTATGTCTTTGACATTTTCCCCCTCTCCTGTGACTGTCTGTGTAAAGGTCACACAGCTCCTGAATGGTTCATGCACGCTACCACCAGTGCCAGTGTACATTGCTGAAGAGGCAGAGCTGTTGTCAAATTCATCTGGTGAGATTCCATTGGCTGCCTCAGGCCTCAGAGATTGTAGTGTGACTGCTAAATCTGTCGCCTCTGTCCGTCTGTCTGTCCCCTCTGTGTATGGTGCCAAGTCAGCAGCTCCTTCTGCAAAAGAGTCCACTCCACTTATGCCCTGGTCATGTCCGACACGTTCAGCCACGTGGCCAACGCTCTCATCCATGATCACCTCTGTGTCAGTATCCCCGGTTTTCTGTGGGGGTTGGGAGCAGTTGAGTGGGTCCTTGTCTTGACTATTGACAGGCTCTTTGTGTCTGGGCGTACTTGTTTCTTTTTTTAGCGGGTCGCCAAACTCTGATTCTAGACCAATGTCCTCAAGCTGGGCCACAGGGGTCAAGTATGAGTCAAAGGGAGACCTCTGCCAAACGTCAGTGGTCCCTGTCCAAAGTCCGTGGTGCGCTACACTACCCGTCTCACGCTCACTGTCCCTTTCGGCGGCTGTCCGGTCACTTTCCGAGCCCTCTTTAATGACAGGCCAATTTTCAGGATCCTTTTCATGATCAGGCAGGTCAGTGATGTCGTTCTGTGTACATTCCCCGGTGTTTGCTCTGCTCTCACTCATTAGCAGGCTTTCAGTGTTTGAGCAAGCCGTGGGAGGCCCGTCACGTGATTCTGACCACTCAGAGAGGTCTTCTTCAAGATAAGCAGAAGAGTCAAATGCAGCTTCCTGGGGGACCCCTTCCTCTGGTGCCATCGTGAGGCTGGGTCCCCGGGTGTCTCCAAAATCAACAAAAGTATCCCATGTTTTCCAGCTGCCTATAGCAGAGGTCCTCACCTCAGGGTGATACGAATCTGCATCCACCTCTTGGGGGTTTATAGACCGTGTGTCTGAATTTTGTTTACTCCAGCCTTCAAAATTATCTGGAAGAAACGACAGTTCGTCATCTCTGTCTGACTTTAGCAACTCTGATGGGATTAGGTCACGTTTCTGCGCCTCCTCTGTACCGTTTATTTCACTTCTGTTTGGCATGCCCGGCAAGTTGGAGGTGGTTGCCCAGTGAGGAGGTGTGCTGACGTCCAACAGCACCTCCGCACATCTGCTCTCCTCTTCCTGGCCAGAGCCGCCTCCTTCTTCCACTTCCGCCTCATTCTGGTAGAAGGGATTTGACATCCGTGCCAAACGTGCTGTTCTCCGTCTGCTCCTCCAAGAGTAGTCATGGTTACTATCCACCTGTCAATCAACAAATGGGTGGGGGGGTGGGGGGGGGGTGAATAAAGTTAAATTTAGCAATTGGCTGTTGGGTAGTCATGTTGGGTAACAATGCATTTTGGAAGTACCTCATTAAGATGACAAACATCTGGGTACATACAAGAGATATAAATAGATGCAGATATTTGAAGAAAAATTTGTCAAGAGAAACTTGTTAATTATTTATAACAGACATCAGCATACATGCACATTTATCTTTACCATGAACTTGCTCAGTATTTATTTCAGTAATTATTGTGTTATTTATAAATTATATACTCCTGGTAATTTACTGCTAATGGCTTCAATCGATAGAATGGTACAATAAAAATGTTTACCATTAAAATCCTGATGTTATAATGAATTACATTTTCAAATAATAAGACACAGTTAGTAGCTGTAATGTAATGTATCTTTAAATAGGTCCCATTTATTTGCCTATAACTAAAATATAACCAAAAAACTATTGATTCAACATTGTACAAAAAAGTTAATATTTTCACTATTGCAATGTGGACCATTACAAGTAGGTGGCAGAACAAAATCATACATTTTAAAAAAGAGGCCAAAGAAAGGAAAAGAGAAGTGAAATTCAGGTCCAACTTCTTTTTCTATTTTCAGTCTGTAGTTCATTCCCTTCTTCTAAATAAGCTAGTTTAATGCTCATTGGCGAGTTTTGCTCTTGTTTGTAGTACTTCCTTTAATGTTCAGTCGGGCAGTTGACTAGTTGTCAATCGAGTCTGCACTTCTTGCACTTTCTGTCTCTCTTGGGACTAGACTTTTTCCTCCTAGGGAATTACTAGACTTTGATCCCAGTCTTTGCACTCGCGTTTACGTTGTAAGTGATTAAGCGCGTCTGCTAAATGCCGCTAGCAGCGATGGCCGGTTATGCGCGAGTGGTCTTCCTGTTCCAGCTACGCTGACCTATACGGTGGCTGCGCAGCTCAGACGGGGCACTACAGAAGGGCAATAAAAACAGCGGCTGACTCCGCACGCTGACCAGGGCACGCCCTCCTGATTCAATGGGACGGACCTACGATAGCGGTGATTTCAGACAGTCCAAAATGGGGAGAAGTGATGAAAGAAGATAAAGAGAAAATCTCTCTCTCTCTTTCTCTCTCTCTCTCTCTGTCTCTCTCTCTCTATCGCTCTCTCTCTGTCTCTTTCTCTGTCTCTCCCTCTCTCTCTCTCTCATTTTTTCAGTTATCCTTAAGCCATTTTCAAAAAGTATCACGGAATAACGCTGTCCGAGTGCTATGGAAATCACCCATTTGCAAAATGGTCTCAAAATTATTGAAAATCAGCCAATTTCATTCCCTGCGCTATCACAAGAGACTGCATCTGGAACAGAACCAGCACTTTGGCTCTTGTTGTGTACAAGTGGATGTTTCTCAGTCAAGGGGCAGTTTGCAGGGTTTTCAGCTTTCTCTTCACTGTTAGGTCATTTTTCGTGCTTAAAGTTACTCATTTACGCGTTTAGATTATACTTTATTTATAAAATACAGAAATGAATAACATCTTCCCTTTCAAAACCTGACTGAACAGTTGGATATCAGAGTCATACATCTTTCTGTGAGTTTGTGGTCTGTTAGCATTTAAAGAAACAGATAGCCACCATTATTGTCTGCTTCAGGATGTCACGCTGCTAAGCTTTACACCGTATAGACTAACGCACACATTTAGTAACCATGCTAAGATAATCTGCTTAAGTGGCATTGATTTTATTTATTTAATAAAAGCCAGCACTTTAAATGAGGCAGTATGCTATATATACAGTAAATAGGCTTTGTGGTAATCATCTCTTCAAGAGACTGGTACACGCCTCTTTTGTGAATGATAACCAGGTCCATTGTAGCATTGTACCATTTAAATTAATAATACACCATTCTAATGAAAATTTGCTAGTCGGTTAATAACTGCTAAGTCGGTTAGTTGTGTGTCTCTTTTTAAATGGCAACATGTGACATATGCTGTTAGATTTAGGAGGACATCCACTAAGGCTGCTGGGAAATGTCCTTCCAGTGGCTTCTTAAACCTCAGGAGCCTCGTGGACTTTGCACTGTATTCCAAAAACCCATCAAATCCTGAAATAGACTGTTTATTCATAGCCTTCATAAGCATTATTCTTGTAAATGGCATGTAGAGCTGGTCATCGGAAGACCTGAGCTTCCCTGTTTTTTTTAATCTCCTTTGTAAAATGTCTATTGTGACACATTATATGGCAACCCGTTTGCTTAATCAAAAATAAGATTTATTGAATGGCTGATTGATTTAATTCAATGTGTGCATCAGAAACACCTTTATTGCACCAGAAGGCAGACCAGCTTTTTGTTTGTGTAGGGCGCCGGAAGCCATATTTTGGCTCAGTGCTTGCATGAAAGAGGTAACTGCTCAAGTGCAGTTGCAGTTGTAACATCTCATTTTTTGTTCGGGGAGGAATAATAGCCTCCCGTCTGCAGCATTATCTTCTGGCGACTGGCCATTTTATTTATAGTTTGTAGATGGCGGCGTGAAAGAGAGAATACGGTATGTTCCAGAGCGCGGCTTCTTTCCCTTAATGGAACAGAGCGCCTCCACCCCCCCTCCCACCGACACGGGCCATGCCAAATCACATGACATTCTTTCAGAAAGAGCAGGAGGGTTCACGGCTTCTCACACTACATTTCAGTAAACAGACTAAATCTAAATCTACTAAATCTACTTCTGACATTTGAAGGCTGAATTTAATACACGTCCCCCATCGACTCCGCTGCTACCCGACACCATTATACTCTCCTGACAATACTATAGGGCAGCCCATTGAAAAAAAGAGAGGATTTAATGCAGCCTTAACCTTCAGTGACCTGACCTCACTGAGCCGTTACCCCATTCCAAAACCTACGGCCTGTATTTAAAACTACTGTACTGCTGTGTACATTTCTGTGTCTGGTTTCTTGTATTCTTGTAATATGAGACTTACTTTAGACTTAAAATACTAAAATACAGATAGTGTTAAGACTAATATTGCACAAGTGACACCAATGATAAAAGCTGGAAAAATGTCATTTTGTGTCTTTGATTTTGAAACCCGAGGAGTCGGCACACACACAGGCCTTCATATCTATCGTTGTGAAAGGCAGGGCACGTGATGTAAGACTGCAGTTTGTCACATAATTTTAACATGCACGTGAAATGTGTGTTTTTTTTTTTTTTTTTCAGCCCTGCGTCCCAGTGACCCACCAGAGCTTTTTGGCGGCCATCTTCATGGAGCCCTCCTGAATGTGGCACAGGGGTTTCCATGGGTACAACCACTTCCTGTATTTTTATGGGTATATCTGGAAGATAGAATTCTTACATGCTTAGATTACAGGATGCAAACAGATTTTAGATCTCATGTGGACAATTCGGGAGATGTGCATACCTGATGTCTCTTCAGGAAGTGCGATTGAAGTCCTCTGAATGGAATTGTCCTTACTGTAAGAAACATCATTAAGGGGAAGGAAGCAGCACATCATTTAATTATTACAACATGGGTAAATATCAGTACTATGGAAATAATTATATACAGTTATATACAGTTTCAATAACAGAGGAAATATTATATCACTTTACATTGCAGGAAACCATTTTGTCCTGTACACTAAAACCGTACATCCCAACATTGCATTTAATCCCACTGCACTTAAACTAATTACCAAGACAGTGTCAATAAGGAAATCTACTTTCAATAACTCAATAATAAGGACTATTATTGAGTCATTGAAAGTAGATTTCCTTATTTAAAATGATAATAGTACTATTGTTTTATTTACTACACAATCATTACAGAAACAAAGATTTCTGAAGATGTAAATACAGTAAATTCTGGGGACATATTATTTGTCATATTATTCTTGTTAACTGATAATTGAATTTGAAAACAATTTGAAATTGTCTGTGCAAAGGGATGTCTGGCCTAGGAATGTTTCCTCAGCGACGTTCTGATAGTAAGATAGCAGCCGGCAAACAATAACTACGACCCATCTCTCCCCAGGTCACTGAAAACCAGTGGACTTGAATTTGATAGAACAATCAATCAATCAATCACACAATCAATCTAGAAATAGATCATAATATATAATATATTAAATCAAACCAAAGGAAAAATATCATAACATTTAGCTGGTTGCCTTCCCTATATCCATTTCCAGACAAAATGCTGTTTGTTTTTAAACACATTTATCATCCCTGCTAATCACAAAACAAACACGTCACATACTGCACTACACCTGAGGACACGTGGTATGCTGTCCCCATGAGAAAGTATACTCAGTATACTCAGTATACTGTCATTAGTAACTACTTTTCATTTCAGGAGGCATTCAGTACCAGGCCAGGAAAGAAACATGTTTTTATACGATGTGTTTTTGTTAGAAATGCATGCTTCCCTGAAGATAGTAATGCAGGAAAGTCTGTATATAACGGACATATGTTTATGTTATACTTTATCTAGATTACCTGTTGCACTAATTTTATTTCCACCATATTACAAACTATGTCATAGTACAGTTATAATCAGTCATATATTTTTCTGTAGAGTCTTTGCGACAGTGTTGCTGTAAAAAGTGCAATGCAAGTGAAATGGAATTGCACTGAATGCATCAGTGTATTAATCTATGCATGTGTAATCATTGCACCGAGGCCTTCGCTTCAAATAGATAGTAATAAAAGTGATAGTTTATGTTTTTTCTCACCCCATGGCTTTCAGGCAGCTTTTCTTGTTCGTGTATTTGATGTCTTCCTGCTGGTTTTCTTTCCCGTCTGCGGCCGACCTTTTGCGGCAGAACAAAACGTAATTCATGCCGTTGTTGTTGGCCCAGAAAGTTCCTCCCGGAATCTCGTACCGGAGGCAGAACTCCACTTTGGCTCCCTCTCTCCGGAATGGCGGGACCAGGGTGATTTTGAACATGAAGCGGTCCGTCTCTCCGTCGCTGGAGCCCGGGACGAACTCGGCCAGCAGGTCGAAGTGGGTGGCCCAGCCGTCCATGGTGGTGCGGACGTACACCATCTTGTCGAAGCTGAGGTTGAGGACCCGGACGATGCCCCTCAGCGAGGAGGTCCCGGGGAGCAGCTCCACGCACTCCAGCTCACACTTCTGGTCCTTCAGCTTACGGAGGAGCTCTTCGGGCGACGGCGGGACGGTGAAGAGGGAGGACAGGAAGTACTCCTCTGCGTCCCGGGCCCCCCCCTCCAGGGCCTCATGGTCCAGGTCCCGGTGGTAAAACTCTTTCACCGACACTAGGCTCATGCCGAAGGCGTCGGCGAAAGACACTTTGCGGGATCTGGTGGGCGGAGGCTCGGATTCCGAATCGTCGGAAGACTCCGAGCCCCTCCGCCGCGGGAGGGGCGAGGACTTAGGCTTGATCCTTCCTATCAGCTCATACTCGTACTCGTCGCTGGAATTACCGTTCGGGATTACCAGAAAGCCAGAGGACCCCAAATTCTTTGGTTTTCCTGCGGACTCCATCGGGCTGTGTGGGCGAAACAGCGCAGTAGAGAGCCGCTGTGCCACTGGCCGCTGACATCGGAGACTCTCCAACTTGACAGATGGAGTCGAGTTACAGTTGACATTGTGGACTAAGTTAGGCCTATAAATAGCCCTAAGCCTTCATATGCCAGTGACGCCTCAAGAGCCCACCAGTCCAGACTTAAATCAAAAGATTAAACAGATGAAAATGTAAGAGACTATGAGTAGAAGTCATAGTAGCAGTAGTAGTAATAATAGTAGTAGTAGTGCACAGTAAAATGTTGAGTGTTAATCAACTCTGATTAATTCTAACAAGTATACATTTTACTCTGAAAGAGTACTTTTATTAAACTATAAATGGTAATTTAACATTATTTACTCTGTAGAAGTATAAATCTCCTTCTTCTTCTTTAAAAAGCACATTCAATTACAGCATTAAAAGCCAATTCAGAAAAAGTAGCCCATTTGCTGGGTGCGTGTTTCATAATGCAGTGGAGTATAATCATTTGTGTGACCAGCACCGATAGTATATGAGATATTTTTTGGTTAAACAGTTTCTCTGATAGCATGTTAGCTTAATAGAGATAGTGTGGTATACAGTGTAAACATGACTTATATAACCAGAAATAACACATACACAGCAGGCACCAAGGAATAATACACACACACACACACACACACACTGAATCCAGCAAAGAACAGCCCGTGTTTTTTTAAGTTTGTCTGTCTTAAGAGCTTATCTCATATAAACCTTTATCTTCAGCTTATCGGCATGCATTCATTAATCGTGACAAATTCAAAGGTTCGTGCCACAAACTGTTGCACCACAGGCTTTTCACCGGGACATTTCGAGAGACTTTGGCAGGATATCTGCTCTAATATTCCCTCTTTATTTTACACATACCCATTTGTCAATATGGGCAGGCCCACATGTAGTCTCAGATGTTTGCGGCCGGAGGTATAAAAGTTTGGTGCAAATCTCAGCGGGTGGCGTAAAGGAACGGGGCCGTCATGATGAAATAAAGAGCTAGCTCAGGGAAAAGTTTCTCCGAAGACACACAGGACTAGAGCGCTCTGCGTATCAGAGCCGAAACGCGGAACGAACGACCGATAGGACAATGGACCCGGAGGTAGCGGGGGCCGAAACCGGGAGTTTCCGATCACGGAACGGGCAAAGGGGGCTGCCGGGCCCCCTTCTGGGAAACGCCTCGCAAGAAGGAGGGGGCGCGGGAGGCGTTTTGGGGAAGCCCTCTCTGTCCTACATCGCCATGATCGCCCAAGTGATCCTGGCCTCGCCCTCGCAGAAGCTGAACCTGGCGTCCATCTACACGGATGTAGAGGCGCGGTTCCCCTACTACAGGGGGCGGGGCCAAGGCTGGAAGAACAGCGTCCGTCACAACCTGTCGCTGAACGACTGCTTCGTCAAGCTGGGCCGCTGCGAGGATGGCAAGGGGAGCTACTGGGGGATTCACCCCGCCCACCTGGGAGTCTTCCTGCGGGGGGACTTCAGGCAGCACAGGAAAGCCAGCCGGAGCAGGAGGAAGAGGGGGGACCAGGGAGGGGAAGGGGGCGGAGAACTGACCTACTGGGGGGCGCAGCCGTTCCCAGGACCCTGCCCCCAATGCCCCTTCCAGCTTCAGTGGGTGCCCAGGACGCTCCCCCCTCATCCCGGCTCGGGTGCCCCAGGGGACGCTGGGAGATGGGGCTGCGGGTGGTTTCCATGGAGACCGTCAGGCTGGGGGACGGCGGATGTGCCGTTGGGAGGGGTAGAGGGGCTCTGCTGTTCCCTGTGTGTTAGGGCACCCCCTCCCCCAAACCTCTGCTCCTGGCAGTGGTCTCCCCCAGATCTCAGGGACACGGGATACCCATGGACATATATCACAGACCCCGCCTACCCTGTATGAGCACAGCGGCATGCACACGCGTGTCACACGGCAATGGAGGGCTGGAATCGTCGTGCATATGAAAGCCCACCACAAGTACATGTGTAAACGATTGTATGTTAAACTTAGGAATGTTTCGGTTCAATTTTATTATGAACTTACGTGACATTAAATTAGATGAGTTTTAGTTAAATGGTGTCATAACAAACACTTATTTTTGACACAGAGCCATGACATATTTGCAGTACATTATTGATGATTCAAGCTTTCTATTTATGCACCTTCCATTTCAAAATGCTGTTTTACCGCCATCTGTTGGTTGGTGTTAGAATTCTCCTCTGCATCAAACAGTGCTGCAACATTATCCAGACAATCTGCAATGTATTATCTCAGCCTTGTGTGTCAGAACCCTCCTGGCTACTGATTGAATCTAATGGCTTGTAAATCAGGTCTTGTGACGTGCAGACAAGGTATGTTACAATGCCTCCGGCTCGAACCCCCTTCACGGAGCTATGTCATTACGGACCCATCAACAATCAAATTCTCGCCGCTGCCAGGCAGTAAGCTTTTAATGTGTAGCCAAGGTGGAGCGGGGGTCTGATTTATCAGACACATCTAAATTTGATTAAAGTGCAAAACATGATAGAAACATTGAATTTGAGATTCTCTTTCAGGTGTTACATTTGATTTATTGAATTATGTAAAGTCTCGGGTTTTCAGATTTTGCCAAATTAAATGAATTTTTTCTTGGTTGGGAGATTTATTTAAAGGCACTATGACATACACATATTCTTGAGATGGCAAAGTGTACATAAATACCTGTTCTGCTGTTATAGCCATATGATATTTGCAATCCAAGTGTAAATATTAATAAAAAAACTTGTGAATCAGTGGGATCACTGTACACCAGCACGTTGGATTTGTAATAAAACAATGAATATATGGATAAATGGAGACTGCCAGCTTTAATTTGAGGGTATTCACATCCATGTCAGGTGATCCATGTAGGAATTACTGCTCTTTTTATACATAGATCCCCCAGTTTAGGGGATCAAAAGTAATCGGACAAATGAACAGACTCAGTCTGAAATAACGTCGTCATATTTAGTTCTGGGTCCTTTACATGCAATGATTGCGTGAAGTCTGTGACCCAGAAACATCACCAGACGCTGGGTATCTTCCCTGGTGATGCTCTGCCAGGCCTGTACGGCAGCCATCTTCACTTCCTGTTTGATTCTGGGGCGTTTTTTGTCTGCAGTCTTGTCTTCAGCAAGTGAAGCGCATGTTCAGTAGGATTCAGGATAGGTGATTGACATGGCCAGTCAACAACATTCCACATTTTGGCCCTGAAAGACTCCTTGGTTGCTTTAGCAGTATGTTTGGGGTCATTGTCAGGCTGCAAGGTGAAGTGCCGTCCAATGAGCTTTGAGGCATTTGGTTGGATCTGAGCACATAAAATGTTTCTGTACACTTCATAATTCATCCTGCAGCCGTGACATCATCGAATAAGTCAGATTCCCGTGGCAGCTACACATGCCCAAGCCATAACACCGCCACCGTGTTTCATGAGCTTGGGATCATGAGCAGGTCCTTTCTTTCTACACACCTTCTTCCTTCCTTCACTTTGGTACAGGTTAATATTCCTCTCTTCTGTCTATAAGACTTTGTTCCAGAAATCAAAATTTTTTAAATGTACTTTTTTTTATAGCAAACTCTAACCTGGCCATTCTGTTCTTGAGGCATACCAGTAGTTTGCATCTTGCGGTGAACCCTCTGAAGTTAAGCTGGTGTAGTCTTCTCTTTATGGTAGTTTTTGACACATCTATGCCTACATCCTGAAGGGTGTTCTTGATATGTTTGACTTTGAAAGGGGAAGATGCAAGGGCAGATACGGTCCCGTATGTACACAAGCGAGTCAAGACGTACTCAGAACCTGCTCTGGAAGGTCTTCTCTTCACTAATGATGTACTCAGAACCTGCTCTGGAAGGTCTTCTCCTCACTAGTGATGTACTCAGAACCTGCTCTGGAAGGTCTTCTCCTCACTAGTGATGTACTCAGAACCTGCTCTGGAAGGTCTTCTCCTCACTAGTGATGTACTCAGAACCTGCTCTGGAAGGTCTTCTCCTCACTAGTGATGTACTCAGAACCTGCTCTGGAAGGTCTTCTCCTCACTAGTGATGTACTCAGAACCTGCTCTGGAAGGTCTTCTCCTCACTAGTGATGTACTCAGAACCTGCTCTGGAAGGTCTTCTCCTCACTAGTGATGTACTCAGAACCTGCTCTGGAAGGTCTTCTCCTTACTAGTGATGTACTCAGAACCTGCTCTGGGAGGTCTTCTCCTCACTAGTGATGTACTAAGAACCTGCTCTGGAAGGTCCTCTCCTTACTAGTGATGTACTCAGAACCTGCTCTGGAAGGTCTTCTCCTCACTAGTGATGTACTAAGAACCTGCTCTGGAAGGTCCTCTCCTTACTAGTGATGTACTCAGAACCTGCTCTGGAAGGTCCTCTCCTTACTAGTGATGTACTCAGAACCTGCTCTGGAAGGTCTTCTCCTCACTAGTGATGTACTCAGAACCTGCTCTGGAAGGTCTTCTCCTCACTAGTGATGTACTCAGAACCTGCTCTGGAAGGTCTTCTCCTCACTAGTGATGTACTCAGAACCTGCTCTGGAAGGTCTTCTCCTCACTAGTGATGTACTCAGAACCTGCTCTGGAAGGTCTTCTCCTTACTAGTGATGTACTCAGAACCTGCTCTGGAAGGTCTTCTCCTCACTAGTGATGTACTCAGAACCTGCTCTGGAAGGTCTTCTCCTCACTAGTGATGTACTCAGAACCTGCTCTGGAAGGTCTTCTCCTCACTAGTGATGTACTCAGAACCTGCTCTGGAAGGTCCTCTCTTTACTAGTGCCATTGGACACTTTATATGACACTTTATCAGACACATCTATGACTTAGATGAAAAAATATTAACTTGTTTTATGTTACTTTTTGCTTGACAAGTAAAATTATCTTACCCCGCTGGCAAATTTTGAAATGAGTAAAACTATTTCACCCCACTGTCTTATTTTGCCAAAAATGAACAGAAATAAGGTTCTAAATCCTAAATATAAGATTTAAATGCTTCTTAAGATTTTTGCAGTGTACAAATGGCAGGCACTGTTGGGTGTGTGTGTGTGTGTGTGTGTGTGTGTGTGTGTTGGGGGGTGTTTGAGTGCAATAGTTGGTTGTGAAATCTAGAAAAAAAACTGAATTAATTTGTCAGAGGAATGCCTTGCTATGCAGAGTTTGTAGTGTTTTCTGCCTAAAATGTTTTGCATCAGTCAAACACAAAATGATGACAAATCATTGCTTTGTTGCTTCTTTATTGTATTTTATAGAAAATAATCACACCTTTTAATAGTCAGTGAGGTGGGATGTGTCCATGATCAAACATAGAATATCTGGTTTATATTATAAATGCAGACAGATTAAGAGAATGATATAAAATTGTGGAAAATTTTCTGATACTGTGTAATACATTTTACACTGTGCTATAAACACTTTTTTGTGAATATTTGTACATATACATATCTGATTTTATTCAAAAATAATGATTTCACAGTGGCAACACACATAGTATAATTTATAATATAAACATGCACATTCGTATTGTTATAGACTGGGTCATGCAAGTTGTCATACATTGTCATAGTTAAGTCAGTTATAACAGTTTATATCAGCCCAATAGGGATCATCACAATACAATGCACACTGTGAGAGTTGATTTAGCACTGATTGTTTTACGGTGTGTGGATAGGCAATTCACATCCCCTGGCTAAGGGCAGACGCAAATAGAAAGATCCTTGTGTATCTAAATGGTGTTTTTTATGTAAAAATAAACGTTTCACTGGGACATCACAGTAGTACTTAATGGCCTCTGTCTCCTGCTACTTATTGGTGAGTCTGGAAAGTGGGTGCAGTTTGAAGATAATGGTTTTGTGGTCAGACACTGATGTTCTGACTGTAGATTATACCAAATACTCCTTCACATCAGACACAGTGTTCATGCTTTCTCATGCTACTTGCAAAGATTTAACTTGACAAACATTGTACACTTGTTGGGATCTGAACAGACAGCTACATTTCTCCACTGATGGACGAAGGTTGATTCTTTGACCAGCGACTAGTTGAACCACTTGAGAAGAAGACGCTCATCATTGAATAAGCCCACATGGGTCCTAGGTAAAGAAGACATTCAAAATGTGCAATAAATTCACCCGAGTCACACCTGCAGCTGCTCCTGGAGGGAGGCTGTCCGCACTGCTCTACTGGAGACCCAGTATTCAATATGACTCAATTGACTTTTACAGAAATTTGAAATCTAAGCATTCGCTCCAACAGCGGCCTGAATTCAATCAATATTCAAGTACAAAAAACAACGACAACAACAACAATAATAATACTAATAAATTGAAGCTTGATTCTTTACTTGTTTCAGTTATTTTGGTCATGAGTACAAGGTTTTAACTTGAATAGAAATCAAGGCTACCAAAATGTTAGTATTATTGACATTTGCTTGTATAGATGATTTTTCTAATTATCAAACTCGCAATAAACATGATCGTCCTCTCCTCTTTCCCCAAACAAAATTACAAAATGGGGTCTTTACTGAAACAGACAGTGCCAAAGTTTGTGCTTGTGTTCTATGTGAGGTTGTATGCCATCTCAATGGCCTTAATCGTATGTCACCTTGAATTTTGAGTCCTGAAAAGCAAACCCAATTTTATAAAAAAGGAAAACAAACAACAGAATTCTGGTTAAACCGTCAACATGCCCGTCGTCTCAGAATTCTTGCGCCTACACGACTGTACCACATGGTGGAGACAGAGGATTTTATAAGATTGCTCGACGCTTTACGCCTGACCACGAAGTCCTTGGGTGCATATTATTTCAAAGTCAAATAAATGTTTTATTTCTCTTACTGTGTAGCGCAGTTGTCTCGTAACTTCAACGTTAGAAAATGCAGTTGAAGCTGAATTAAAGAGAAAGCAGAGAAACTGCTTTTCGTAAATTTCATTTGAACATAATAAAATGCTCCCATTTGTCCACTTTTTAAATAAATATGTATATGTTCTCAAAAATACATTTTCCTACCATCGGCTAACATATATATAAAACATATGTATTAATTTTGCCATTTATGTTACAGTTAAAAATTTTTAAAAAACCACTAAAACAAACAAAAATAAAAACAGCACTCTGAAACATAATAATTTGTCCGTCTTAACGAATACAAGCTCATCTAGCATAAAGATGGTTCCGAGAATCTATGCTTTGAAATATATTGTTTACTATTCAACCCTTGGCTTGGCCACAATTTCAATGTTGAGTAAATACGTTTGAAAAAATGCAAAGCTAGTCAAGTGTCACAAGGTGGCGGCATAACCCTATTACAAAATTACAATGAAACCTCGTTTTTCAAGTTTTTTTTGTTACAATTTAGAAATGCTCATTCTTTCCGTTTTTCTTATAGCAAGAGAGTAAAATGTTGTCGTTTCTTGACAGTCACTGTATTTCCAGGAAGCGAACATAGCGTAATTAGACTACCTTTGTTTGTAGCGAACAAAAGTGAATTAAAGTACTGCTTTGTAGCCTATTTACTCTTAAACGATTATATTTGTTTGTATAATCTCAAATACACACCAATTGCAATGCATAAACGCTTAGACATGAACAAAACCGCTTTCAAAATTAAAGATAAATCATACACTCTACAGAATAATAATACATGGAATCATGGTGAATTACATACTGTACAACAAAGGCTACAATTAAAAAAACGGCTTTACCTGTTTGTGTGGCAAGGACATGAACACCACACACGACGCACATAGGCACGCACGCACGCATTGATGCGACATCAGAAATATATAATGAACATTAACAAAACGTGTTTTACCAATCGCAAGTTTAAAAAAGCCACCAATAAAGTGTGCCCCTTTAGTGAACTTTCACCTTTTGAACTGGTGAACAGGACGGCTCGAAGAAAACAGACGCTGCATTAGGCTAGATGCGCCCCTCCACCTTATTGCTTTTTCAAAACTCCTGACACTTTTAGTTGCTTAAACTTCCACCACATTCAAAAATGATTTATACAAGCGTGAAAACAAAAACATAAGTTTATATATTGGGGGTTTATGTGAACATTCCATTTGCAAAGGACACAAACAAGAAGAAAAAGAAGAAGAAAAAGAAAACATAGGCTACACACACGGCCAGTATAAACTTTGTTTTGAATTTAGCTTCTTTGTCTTCTTACGGTGGCTCACTAAGATTGTAAACTTGATTAGTATTATCCAAAATACTTTATTGTTGGAAGAAAACAATATTTTATAAAATATGGGTTTACACTATAAATTATAGTATTTCTCAATATAGAACGTACAACTCATATTGCCTCTCCATCTCAGAATTGTTCAAAATTTGTCTTGCAATTTTTCTGTCCGTGTCCATCACAGGACATTGCATAGTCCTCGCCTACTGTATGTAGCACAAGGAACCAGCACGGTTGTGCCGCTACATTCTTTCTTTCGCAGAACCAATACAACATTGTTTATTTTTATTACATTGGACAACGTATGTACATTGAAATTGTTGTGCGTTTTGTCAGCCACTCGACATTCACATCATAACTCTTTTCGCATTCAATGCAGAACTTCAGAGAAAATAGCCTACTGATTTATTTGAAGTTTGCAAATAGCAATCGTTGCACATGCACGCCTTATTGGAAGCGTATAGATACGAGGAAATAAAACACTCACGAAAACAATACATTTTATTTAATAGACGTCAACAAAAGATGCACATATTAGCATTAAATTGTGTGGATGCTATTTATTAGTGTGATTAGTTTTTTGACATTTTCACTTTAATTATCATTAGCATCCTATAAGGTATGCGCCAAATTTATAACTTTAAATATTGTCTATAAGTTTAGCCATGCTAGCCTATAATTTGTGTTCAGGTAAAACTATATGTGTGTTCGGTTCAATCAGTAGTTATTGAAGCGCCGTAGTGGTCTCGCATCTGTAGTAAAAATGTCGATAGTCTAAGATTATACATTTACGAAAAAGTAATTACTACCTCCAGCCTTTAGTGCATAGGCTACATATAGGCACGTACATTCTGTATTTTCTTATTTGTAATACCATTTGTATCTGATTCTCTTATGCAGAAAGTCGATGTGAAATTTGTGAATTGATGATAAAGACACATTTTTTTAAGACAGTAAATAACTCTTTCGGTCACACCAACACAAGCAACAACGAATGCAAAGTTGTGCTTATTGTGTTTTTTGTTAAAACAAGACAATAAAATACGAACAACTTCTAAAGACTTTTTTTGTTTACATAGCAGGTGGACGTGACGTCACCGCTTGTCGCGGTACTCCAAAAAATAACAATATTGAACTCCGCGAGAGTGCCTCCCCTGGGGCTGTATTCTAATAAGCTAGTCCCAAATACTTCGTTGGATACATTTTGATGTATTGAATCCCAAAGCAAAAACATGCTACATCTTCTTACTGTGAGTCATGTGAGAGCAATCTAACAGGACTTAGTGTATACTTTTCCCCTTTTGCATTAATAATAACAGCAGCAGTGGCTGAAGAAGAGAGCGCGAGACAACGCGTGCATCTCCGAGCGCAGCGCCAGCGGAGGAATATCTTAGTTGTTATTTATTCTTCGGCTTGTTGTTCATTTTCTATTTTATGATTAACCCACGCGCTCACGTGCGAACCTTTCCTACCAGAGAAAGTCACCACAACTTATTCACACCATCTCGCTCTTGTTTTCAAAAAGGAAATAAAGCCGTTTTTTGGTAAGTATGTGCACTTCGGTGTTTATCCTTTTTTTTCTGGGACTTTCACTTTTCCACGTTATCGATAGGCTACGTGTTCTTGCAATGCAACTTAGTTTACTGCTTAGCAATATTTGTATTTGTAACGCAATGCACGTGTTTATGTGCACCGTCACAACCGTTTAGATTATTTACCTGCTGTTTGTATTACGCTGAGTTTGCTGTTGCTACTATCGGGTGAATGTTGTTAGTTAAGTTTTTGCGAATGTATCTTCAGCACTCTCCTTTTCCGAAAGCACGTTATTTAGCTTGGTAATACAGTAGCTAGTTCGCCTAATAAGCAGCGGACGCGTGTAACACAGGCTTATGCTTACTTTCATCTCTTGAATAATAGACCCCCGACAAAAATACCAATGGAGAAAAGAAGCAAAATGTTAAATTAGCATATTGTTTTTGTTACGAACGGGATCCTGTTGTATTACTTAGTAAAACATAAACACAACAGACTTGCTCGTGTGGTCAAAATATTATTTTACACAAATGGGTGTTGTGAATCAAGCAGAATGAAACGTGCAATTTAAGATGAGACGCTACGGTCACTTGTTTTTCGGTTTGCACTTCAAGACACGCCACCGTCCACCGCAGTCCGGCACGCAGCCTGTACTATAGTCAACAAGAAGTAATGAAAGTGAAGTGTAGTTTTTACATGTAACGTTAGTTATAGTAACCCATTTGAAACCTTGCTGGATCTATTCAAAATGCATATATTGTTACTGTAGGTTTACCTATTGTGGATTTTTGCGCTTTTCGTAGCTTTTCAAATCAGTTGGGAAGTGTTTAGAGACATCCCGTTTATCTCGAGGAGCGCACAGCTATGCATAAATCCCAGGTTTTTTTAAAGAAGCATTTTCTGTCCTTGTTAGTTTAGTTTAACGATATCAAAAAGAAAACATTTGCTCAAACATTTTGCATACTGATAACAAGACACCTTCTTTAAAGTCCAAGGTCATAAAAGTAGACGTTCCTGGTTTGTGTGAGATAAAATTGATTTTTGATGTGTGATTTAGGGTCAATTTTAATTAAGAAATGTGGCTTACCAGATTTACATCGCAACGTGCAGTAAGTATATTTTAAGAGAAGCGTAAAGATGCATAATATTTCCAAACAAATTATATTGCGATATATGTGTAATGTCACAAGAAAGTCTTTTTAAATTAATATGTAAGTCTAACTATGGCTGACTATGGCCATTTTTTATTATTGTAACATACTTTTACATTGTACTTGTCTTACAAATATTACTGTAATCCTGACTCGATAACAGTCCATTTATTGTAGTAGGCTATGTACCAATACCAATGTATCAAATAAATAAAAAATTGCATGAAGAAAGGCTTTATGTAAATGTCCAACTTTAATTGTATATCGATGACAGTTTTAATTGCTCATTACTGAAGTATAATACAGGACTTAATAGCCTTGTCTGAACTTATCGGCTGTATAACTGTGGACATATTGTTATATGCATCTGTTTTATTTTAAGGTGAATGTTGGACATTAAGCCAAATATTCTGTAAATTACCCCTTAAACAGAGCTGTCGTTGTTTTTATTTGATATTTTCCATTTTGTTAATTTTGAGAGCATTTCTGGAGGTTACAGAAAGTAGTTTTGAAATTATATAATAATAATAATAATAATAATAATAAAAAGCAGCAAATGTCTTACCGTTGACAACTGTTCTTGGTGCCTTTTCATCCCAGTTATTAATAAGTCTTTCATATTTATTAATATTCCCTCAGCGCTGAGCTGCGATGAGTATGGATATAAACTAAATCATTATGAGTGTCTTTTACAGCTTGCTTTCAGTGCTCCGTTTCGCCAGCCTTAATCTGCGATCGGTTCTCACCTTAAAATGACCAGGGTCAGATGTCAGCGTGTTACCCAGGTTTCCACAGATATACCTGCGCGAATTCGCCAAGGATGCAGGTGTGATTAATGGATGTTTGGAGAAGACATTAAAGCACATTTTAGCGCGCGGTTTATTTAAGATATTTTACACATGTCTGTTGAGGCATTGCCTATACTGGCTCTGGCAGTCTTGCCCAGGTGCTTGATCATAAAACCTAAATGCACCCGGTTAATGTTCAGGGTTTCGTCAGCCGCTGCACTTCATGATGTGCTTTTGACAAATGACCACCAGTCCCCTTTGCATGCTTTCACATTATTTGGCCATTCCCATTGATTTTTCTTTTTAACAAACTCATTATTGATTGTGCTTGCATTCATCAGTGTCGTAATATCATTTCATAGAAAAATTATCATCGTGCAAAGATCATTTTGTATAGTGTGCACACGTCGCAAAAAAATGTACAATATTCATATTGTCAGTTTGTTGTTTGAATCAAATAGACATGTGTAGGTAGTTTTTAAATCTCTGAACAGGAGTAGTGTCCATATCATTGTTTGTTATTTTTTAGAGTAGGGGAGAACACACCGATACAGTGCGTAATGTATTTTTTCTGGAAATGGATTGTCCATAGTTTTCGGATCTGTCACTGTGCAAGATTGCATTGTGCCACTGAAAAACAAATGCTTGTGTTTTGCGTTTTTTGTCAGAGTTAAACCGCGTTAGTAATGTCAACCCTTGTTTTTACTTTCTCAGAACAAAGTGTTGTTCCTCGGGGCTCGTAGCTTTCTCCCTTTCCATCCAGTCAACTCCAGATTCCTTCTGTCTCCACCCTTTCCCCCCACGCCTTCATTTTCACAAAACGCATCGTGCGCTCCACCTCGCAGTTTTTCCTTTGGGCGGGTGGGGGTGGGGTTGGGGGTAGAGGGGTGGGTGGAGGGTTAAAAAAAAAACGAGCTGCATGTGCACCACAGTTTTAATTTGGTCCGTGTACGCGTACACGTACGTACTTCGTGCAGCCTGCCTGCCTTGCCGCCTTTCAATGCATGGGCATCAAGTGCAAATAAACTGCAGCAACACCAAGCCTAATAGCAATTAAACTGGAAATGTTTCTGCTTTTATCACTGTGAACTTCCTAGAAATGTTTCCATGA
Source organism: Ilyophis sp. 1 JC-2022 (assembly GCA_022702515.1). Lineage (NCBI taxonomy): Eukaryota > Metazoa > Chordata > Actinopteri > Anguilliformes > Synaphobranchidae > Ilyophis > Ilyophis sp. 1 JC-2022. The sequence goes on from CM040404.1 coordinate 126,143,762, forward strand.
CAACCTCCATGCTAGTTAAAGCAACCGGAGGTGATCAACAGTTTATATATTTAATTTATTTATTTCCTCCTGCACGGGAACGGGATCAGTGTGGACAGTTTGGGTCTTTAATGCCACTCTGCGCTGTGTGAAAGTGTTTGTTGACCAGGTCATATTTTGTGAGCAGGCCTGTAAGCCTCAGATTGACTTTTAGATAAATTAATGTGGTACTTATATTCTCTATGACAGTCTTGGACTTGCAATGATCCAAATCAGTGTAATGCTGCTATGGGGTTTTTATTAAATTGTAAATGTAAAATTGTATATAGTTAGTTTTGTATTGTAATTAAATGTTCTTTCTTAACTGTGATTTGTGTTTCATTTATGTGTGTATATATATATATATAGGTATTTGGCAAGATCAGTGGACACGGCAAAAGCAAAATGATTGGAAAGAATAAAATAACAGAAGAGTTGAACATTCTGACTGAAATAAGCAAGTTATTTTGTTTCTCCTGGTTGCTTCATGGACCGAGTCCTGAGCATGTCAGGCTCACGGCCTGATGGAAGTTACATTTAAAGTTTTTAAGTTGAAATGCAGCTCAGAGATTTGGCCTGCTGTGGGGCTCCGATATGTTTGTTACGTCTAAGTAAAAATCCCAGTAGATGAGAGTACTGTGGTCTGGATTAGAACAACAGTCCTCATCACCGTACTGCTTCAGTATCTGTGTCGCGCAACTGACACGAAGGATGTAAGGGTAAAATATCGTGTGTTAATTCAGTGGTATGCGGGTTTATAGGAGTCCATTAAGAATTGAGTGTGCTCCATCACATTGAGAAACGCAAATACCTGTACCTCAGCACTCCTTCTCCTGACTCAATTTGGGAGCATATGCTCCGTAGCGCGCACCTTCCTCCGTAACGCAGGCAGCCAAGTTGAGCCAACCGCCATTTATTCTCAGTGTGCGGTACACCGGCAGCACAGCGAAGGGTTAATTCAACTCAAACAGAGTTTATAGAGTCCACACTGGATAAAAGGCATGGTATCAGTGTGAAATATACTCTTTATCAGTGTTGATTTTACGCAGAGTTTTGCTCCGGGGGCTGTGCAAGTAAAACGCAGCTTTTCAGACGACCAGAGGTGTCACTGTTGAGCTACATGTTTGCGAATAGCCTGCGGATTGACAGCTCTCCCTCACTGTGATGGCCATTTGCGGGTATATAAAGAGCACTCGCAAAGTTAGCATTAATTCGGATTATACAGCACATCTCTACAGTTTTAGCTAGGTGTGCCAACTAGGCGTCCTGTTCAAGAAGACTTTTACAAAGCACAGTTTTTCTGTTTAACTTAATCTCAAAACTCATTCACTTTTTTCACTGTAGGCTTGTTTGTTCAGCTATGCGTAAATTTCAGCCGTGACATGCCTATTTAGCGATGACAAAAAGAGGTTTAGCTACTTCATGACGTACTTAGCATACGCTGTCACATCAGAGCCCCCCGTAATGCGGCCTACACGTGTGAGTTAAGTCAGTGATGTGTACAGAGTTTAAAATGACTATTAATGCTCAATTAAATGGTTGCAGCTTGGAGGAATGAAACACTCTTAACTTCCAAATGACTCTGCAAGCTACCAGGCTGTCTCTGCTCACTGCTGTCTGATAGGGGCTCACCCTGCAACTGTATCAAAGCACACAGACCTGATCTCTGTAAAATTGTTGTTATTTAATTGGGATGATCCTGTTTATGCCATGAAATGTTATCCTGACACAGTATGAAATTGAGATTAGCACCTGAAAAAAAACAGTTGTCACTTGATGAAGGGTAATATGCAAATAAGGGAGAAAAACAGGGGAAATGGTTATAGTGAGAGGATTACGCTTGTGGTTTAAAATAAAAATCACACATCAGAGATTATGGAAAGTATCACGCTTGCGAGTCACTGCTTGTAGGGAACTTCAGTCCTGTGCATTCAATGAACCTGTGAACTTGTATTTTAACACCTACAGTGTGATAATCATCTGCAACAGAAACTGCATTCACTCAAGTTGTATTGTGTCTGTCTGGTACACGTTTAAAATTAAGCTTTGCTTTGTGTTTGGAATGTGGCCAGCTAGCTATTTAAATCGCTTTTCCATTCTGGAATAAAGGGTTTTCGTGGAGAATCAGGCATGGTTTGTTTATTTTAACATGCACAGTCACTGTTTTGTCCAGCTGACATTCTGTAAGGAGCCAACCTTCAGAAGGAAGGAACCGTTCTTGGAAATGTGGTGGAGTTCCAGTTTTAACAATGAACGTTCCTAGACATCTGGGGTTCATTTTCCACTCAGAAACATGACTTAAATGTTAACTGGTTCAACCAGAAATTTTTGACTGCAGCCACACCTCCTCTTTCAGAGACCATAAGATAACATCGCTTGATAGCCAGTGATGGAACAAGCATTCATGTACTCTAACTTTTTCCCCTCACTGTGGTTAGTCTAGTTATTTCAAGACATTTGTAGGTCTTCTACTTGAGAAATCAAGAAATTAAAAGTGTTGTAGATATCGGCTAACAAGAACTGAGTGCCTCCAATAATTGGATATTCAGACTAGCTTGTGAAGTTTAAGAGTTCCCACTTAAAATTCAGGTGTAGATCTGGAAAAAGTGGCTTATACTTGCAGTCAGGTGTGCGTTTTTGAAGATGGCTTTACTTGATTAAGCAAATACGGTGGTGTTATTACCATACTTTATTGTTGTTGCTAGTGTTCATTTTTTCCTGAAGACACCCATGGCGATTCGGAGTGGCACTTTGTGTTATTTAAGTCGCTGGAGAAGAGTTTCAGTGTTGTGTGTCGGAAACACCGATGGACGTGTTGTTTGTTGGAAGCGGCAAGGTCACTGTCACTTAGACCGAGATAGCCGGCAGATAAATGTGTACTGTAAACACTGACCCACATCAGAAAATGAAAGAAAGGCTTCCAGGGCTACAGATTTGAAGTCATAATTTTTATTTAATAAAGTTTTTATTTTTACGCTTAAACACACGATATATGGCACTGCTACGCATTCTGACTAGATTCAGTCACACCTGTTTGATATATTGGCTCAGTGCTTTTGAGATTCAGGTTGCATATGCAAGCAGATGTGAGAACAGTAAATGTTTAGTTTTCCTTTTGTTCTCAAAGCTAAACTGTGTTGAGGTGGAATCTGTGACTTTTACTTAATATTTCATGAATCAGTTTTATTGGACGTGAGCAGTCTGAATTCCTCTGTATAAACTACTTATTCAAATTCAAAGACTGACGATGACCCTGCAGAGCTGTTTGTGTGTGTGTGTATGTGAGAGAGAGAGAGAGCGAGAGAGCGAGAAACAGTGTGTGATATACATATCAAACCTGAGTCTAGTAATTTTTTTATAAACTTATTACTTAATAATCTTATTACACCTTTTAGACACTTGTACAATTCTAGCAAATGTACTGACACTATTAAAAGGAACCCTTTTTTAATCGAGATAGGCCTATATAATAAACACAATTCTTTCATGTGTACAGTTTGCTCACTAGCTTGTTTCACTGTAAATTCACCAGCAGATCTGTAGGTGCACTTTCACATTTTACCAGCACCTAAACAGTTAAATAATTTCAAGTAGGTATTTGACCCAGGTCTGATATATAGCCTACATATATCAATGCTCGTGTTAGCCTGTATAACAAGCGGGCGGTGCACTCCAGTGGCATCACTGAAGTGCTTACGGTTACTTGAGAAGACCATAGTTCCACATGACAAACCACAAACCCAAGAGCAAAAACACTTCTCTCCCAAGGCTCCCTACCTGCTCCCACTGTCATTCTGTTCTGCCATGATGACATCAGAGAGACGTTTATTTTTTTGAGTTTTTTTGTCACGATAAAATAATTTTATAATCATTTTTAAGCCTCATTGAATTACATCTTTGCTGAGTGCAAAGGGGAAAAAAAACGTAATGATTAGATTTCAAAATGGTGGCGGATGTTAAAAAGTCTCCTAAATGAATCCATTTAATATGCGGTCAGAAATCTTTCGAACACATGTTAAAACTAATTGGGCCAGCGTAGCTTTCAGACGTGAGGAAGAGAAACTAGCATTTCTTTGTTAGTGTTCTTCATTTTAGCGGTCGAGTACATTTAATGTCCTGTATAATGTATGCAGTATGCACTCACTTCTTTATGACCTTCAGAGGAGTTTGATGCATTTCCATATTTTGCAGGTAACTAGTGTTCCGTAGGCTCTGTCCATCAAACGGCCTGCTTTCATATGCAAAAATCGTAGGTGATTAAGAGGTGTCACCTGAGATTTTCACATTTGATGACCAAGTGTGGATGAAATGGGGGGGCTTTCACTCTTTCACTGTTGGGGTCGTGCAGCGTTTCATTTTAACGTCACCATCCAAGTACTGAAAAGTCACACTAACGGGGAAAAAAATGAAACGTATATTTTTGACACATAATTGAACATGTCGTATGTGGACACAATGGAGTGAGTGGTTAATATGTCACCGTTCTGTGTTTCAGATGGACGTACGATCAAGGTTAAATATCCAACACAGATTTACAGTGTGTATATATATATAAATTTCTGATTTTTTTTATTTTTAAGTACCATTGTTGTCTGACCTTGTGATGCTATGCCTTTTCAGTGGTTTGTATTTTAATTATTAATTATTTTTTTTTAAAAAGGCAACTAAATTTCGACCTTGATTTCAGTGGATGTTACGGGAACAATGTTGTGTTCGTTTGGGGGGGGGGGGGGGTGGAGGTTATTTATTTCTTAGATGTTACAAAAAAATCATTTGGGGAGGGGAGGGGTGGGGGTGGGGGGTTGTGATCATAACGTCTTTTGACAGGCATATTAGGCTTCAGAAAGAGCAGCAAGCTCGGGGCTTGGGGCATATGGTGCTACCTTCTGCTGCCATTGCTGGGGAACAAGCCACAGTACTCACAGAGGGTCACAGCAGTCTCTGGGTTCTCCCTTCTGCCAGGCTCTTCTAAATAAAAATGGGGGGTGGGGGGGGGGGGTGGCAGGGGAACACAGGGAATCATCTGTCTTTGAAAAACAGGTGGACATTTTGAGGACAAAACTGTTTTTTTATGCTGTTATTTGTTGCTTTTTCAAAATAAATTATAATGACTATTTATTTATTTTTTGACAAACCCTCACAGCCTTTAACCACAGCCCAGAAAAGGACTTAGTTCATGTTATGGGAACAGCAAGAAAAAAAAAGAAAAACTAAATATATTTACAAATGTAGTAGCATACGGTTGTGTTCCAGATTAAGATTAAATATATGGCCCTTGTTGTATTTAAATGCAAACACATTGTCATTAGAAACAATTAGGCATGCATGCATGCAAAAGTAAGGATCTACCTCTTATGCAGATACAAATGAGCCTTCACGTTTTTGAACATAATCCTAATTAGGGTTCTACCTTTTATGCAAATACGAGCCAAACCTTTGCAGTTCAGCGTAACCCTAATTGACTTGCTCGTTCCCTTTAAACACCCCAAAATCTCACGTCCCGGACCTTTTCTGCCTCAAAGCACTCTCCGCTTTTTAACACCGCAATTTAACACTTGATCCTGACAGCACCTCAAACATTACCATCAACAAAAGGGGTGTTTGTGGCATGTATTTATTTATTTATTTACTCTTTGAGGGTAATGCCTACAGTGTGTGTGTGTGTGTGTGTGTGTATAATGGCCCCCGTGCGGCTTGCCTGGCCGTTGTCTGTGCATCTCTCACTGTTTTTGGGTGATGGAATCAAATGGGCTCCACTGCGAGAGGACTGCGGGTGAAATGAAGGGGCTGATGGACATGATTATGTTGGGAGAGGATGAGTAATGGAGGGTCAGGAGCCTTCAGTTGTGATACGGCAACTTTGGAGATAAACAGCCGCGGCATATGGACACAGCAACACAATGGTTTATTTTTATAATATTTGATGAGTGGTTTTTAATTTAGATTGTCACTACTGGCAACCAGCAGCACAGATGGTGTGGATTTGAGTACCCATCAGAGCCCAAATACCTTGGGGGGGCAGCTGTTGCAGAGAAACTTCTTTTTTTTTGTTCATTTTCCCATTTTTTCTTTTTAATTATATTTTTGTTCAGCCCCCTCCGCCCCCCCCCCCCCCCCCCCCCCACACACACACACACACACACACACAAAACACACAACAAAACAAAAAAAAAGTCAAACCTGTTTCAGGTCAATAGGAGTCAAACCTGTTACAACCCTTGCATATTAAACAAGAAAAGGGCGGGGGGGGGAGCGGTCCCTTGCGGTTGTAAATGTGGCTTGGCTCTCAGCCACTTGACGGACAGCCCCCCCCCCCCCCCCCCCCGAGCCCCCCCCCCAGCTCCTGGTCTAAACTCCTGTTCCTGGAACACTGCCCGAGATTTGAAAAGCGGGGGGGTCTACATGCCCGGGATGGGATGGGAGGAGGAGGGAGGGGGGGAGGTGTCGGCTGTCGCCCCTCTGGGTGCTAGCCGCGAAAGTGTGACAAGCCCGGGAGCGGGCGAGCGGCAGGCGTGCCCGACACGCACCGGGCACCATGTCCTCCTCGTCCCCTTGGGCCCTGTGGCACAATCTCTGATCGTGCGTGCCAATACCCCCCCCCACACACACACACACACACACACATCCCCACGGTCACGCACTGATCCTCTCACTGCTGGTGGGATTTAGCACACAAACCACCCCACCCCCTCCTTCCAAAAGAAAATTTTATAAAATAAAAAATAAAGATTTTTTGCATCAGTTGTAGGATAGTTTTGAGCAACATGCCAGTCATGTGTCCATGGCGTACAAATGCTAATCAATAAGGACTTAAGAACATAAACCTTCTTAGTGAAAAGAACCAGGCCATTCAGCCCATCCAGGCTTATGTTTTACCTAAAAACAAGAGTGTGCCGTCCAAAATGTTCAGAACGGCGCTGTTGTTTGGGAACTGATGTGGGGAGGGCTTCTAAGACCCGGCTCTCAGAAATATCCCAAAATAAATAGCCAAAGGATTGTCTTGGTCAACATTGCAGCTGTCTGTGTGCAGGACGTACTGAAAAAGTGTAACGGAGCGTTACGGACGGTGCATTTTAAGCAGGCCGTTACATAGCTAAAGCACACATATGGAGTGACGCTTTGTCGCTCTCCACTTGAGCCATCCCCACTGCAGCCAATCAGTGGTGAGGGGCACATGTTCACCACGGTAACCGACAGTCCCCTCCAAGTCTGTTTGATTAGACCCGCTTTATCGGTTTGATTATTTATTCAACCTGCTCGCTTACTTGGAAAGACAAAGAAAAGCATGAATGGATGTGTTATTTTTCTGTAAGGGTGTGTAACAAGTCTCTAACGCGCGGCCGCCCACAGAAACGGCGTCGCTTGGGCACACCCGCGGCGCGCTAATCTCATCGGGGTCCAACGTAGGCATTCGCCCTTTTCAGGTCGCTCTGATTTGTAGCCTCATCCTTTTTCGCGGCCGCATTAAACGCCAAACCCCCCTTTCTGATATGGAAGTTCATTAGAGATATGTCTTTGATGGCAGCCCCTTCTTCTCACAGCCTCAGTTTCAAATACCTTGATGTAAGGCTTAAGAAGCCATTGTGCTGTAAGCCTTCCTTGATGTGACTTATTTAGATCTGCATAGTAAATCAGAGAATGTAAATAAGAAGGTGGCAGATGGAGGCGAGAAGATAACACCAGTGGACAATTGTATTTGTATTTTGTTATGATGTTGACAGCAGCTAAAATGCACTAATCTAGTTCCCCCCTCTTCATCTGCATTTCAAAGAAATCTCATTTAAGCAGCAAAGGTTTGGCGGATAAACTTCATTGTGTCCTTTATTGCATTCTTCGCTAATTTATCTGCCGCAGATTTAGCGTTGCTTGCTAAGAGCAGCGCGCATGTTGCAAAGGGTCTTAAATACTGGAAAAGCGGTAACGTCTAGACTATGAACTGCGGATAATTACACGTCCAGCGATGAATAGAAGGAGTTTGAAGACCATCTTTGTTCGGGCTGAATTACTTAACTGACACAGATAAGCCATTTGCCCCTGCAGAAAATATTGCTCTGACTTTCCATAACACACTATAACAGGAGCCTGGTATTTATTTGAAAGATAAATTATTGTATATGTAATCGGACGTGTTGGCATCACGTTTCTTTCATCCCGCACAACCTCTTAGGCTGCCGTGGAAGGTGTTAAATTAGAGATTTGTAAATTGAACAAGTATCCAGAGAAACAATCATTTTCACAGACTCAGGGTGTGAGTATACTTTATTCATGCAACTCTGAATGGTCTATTAGAAGAAAAGTGTATTTCAGGTTCAGGTTTTATATGCTTTCTGTTGAAATATTAGTCATACACACTCACAAATGGATTAGGACCGATACAAATGAGCTGTTTTTTTGTAAATCGTGCAAAGTGCGTCGAGATTTATTTACACATAATTGTTTTTGTTGTGATCATTTCCCACACGCATAGGGGAAACAGTGTTGTCGTCCTGTGAATTCATTTTCTCCTGCTCAAAGACAATGTTGTAGTGCACCCCATGACTGCCATCTCATTCACTTGCGTCATATTTGCATGAAATTAGTAGGACAGATGATGTTTGTCAGTTCAAGCATAAACAATTCAACTTTTGGAAAAATTACTAATGCGTAATATATTATTCCCTCTATATGTCATAGGCCATATTTCAGTGCTGGCAATAATTATAAAATTTTCCCCAGAATCAGTTTATAGTATAAGATGTTTAGATGTAAAGTGTGTTTATAGTTTTGATGACATATTCTCTACTAGTATGTCAACGGAACTGGCAAATAGGCATAAATGACACATATCAAAATGGACACATTAGTAAAAGTCTTCATTGTTATTTATTTTTATGTTACTTGTAGTTTTGATTTAACTGTGGGACCTGTCGCTGCCTTCATTATCAGAAAGGGATTGGTTGTTCCTTATTTTGTATGCGTTTTGTAGATGTTACGGCTCAGTCAAAAATATGCGCAACACTTTGTGAATTCAAACGTTAGGAATAATTGCACTTGGCAGTTTTTGTTTGCTGCGGAGCACTTCGGGCTGAAGGCTTTTGTACAGTTCAGAGAGCACATTCCACACAATCCAGCAGTTGTCAGTTGCCTTTAGGGGTCATTTGAATTCTGGGAAGAAAAAAAAAAACATCTCTCAGAAATATCCAGTACATTTGTGTTCTTTTGTAGCATAGATTTGGCTTCAAAACTGTTCCATGAAGGGCAGTCAAATGTTGCAAGATGGCAGAATTGGGAGATTACAATTTACAGTGCTACCCACACGTCTGAATCTTTACTAAAAATTCAGAGGCAGTTAGCCACATTCCTGCGGAGAGAGAATATTGTGCATGAGTGAATGCGCAGTGCTGTTTTATTTATTTCCATAGGGAGTGATTTTCCACAGCTATTAATGGTGAATTAATAAGCGGTTAAACAGTTTCACTTGGCACAAATACATAAGCATAAATTGACTGTTGGAAATGTTTATAGTGTTGCTAGTTGTTTAGCCTACCCTCCGGAGTCATTATTTTCATATCCTTTTTTGTGATAATAAATACAAAGTTTGGAACTAACCCCTAATTTCTTTCTAACCAGCTAAGCTTCCTGTTGCCAAATGCGCTAATAAACAATGTAGCATGTAGTCGTCGATGTTCTGAACCCAAAGGGATCTTTCTCAACCTAACGTTATGTGAATTAAGATCGCACCTGTCACTGACTAAATTGAGATTGATTAGAGGAATGCAGGTATCCAATGTATGGTAACAGTTTTCTCTAACAGATCCGACAAGAGGCTCACAGTACAAATTTCTCTTAATTTTTAAAGTATAAATTAGTCTTTAGTCACTGTTCACTTTGAAGTTTTGTGAAAGGTTAGTATTACAGTTTTGTTTTTTTATTTTGCCACAATTTTTTTATTAAAGGGATAGTTCACTCTCTGGCCTATAAAGCATGCACAGGAGGCAATACTGCACGACCAGATATAAGCTGCACTGTTGCAGTTTCCTCTCTGGCCCAGTGGGAGGCAGCGGTGAGCAGTATTGCTTTCAGATGGAAGAACACTCAGCAGTTCATAAACAGGAAACATTTCCCTCGCTGACAGCGATTATGTCCACCTTTATGTTTATCGAAACAACTAAAATATATTAGCATGGTGTGCTAGAGGTACTGTTTCACTTAGCCTAAACTTTGTAATGGCTGAGCTGTGCAGCTATGGAGATATTTAATGGGGTATTCCGTTTTTAAAGTTCTGCTGTTTCGCTTTTCTAGAAATGCAATGTTCAGGCCTGTTGTACATCACTGCACACAGAATGAGCCAAGTCTGTTCTTTAAGTCTCACACACTCTCTACAAAGTCTATTTGTGCCCTTGGCCTAACTTTCCCTGAGGACAATGTTAAAAACCAGAGGCACGAAGTTTGTATGTCCAGAATGTGATGTTGCTTCCTTGGTGATTGTCCCTAAGCCCCAACAGATCCGTAGAATAATGAGAGAAACGAATGACATTTTCAAAGCAACACCTTCAGTCCTAATCTCTGATCACTAATCCCACACTTCTTCACTCTCTATTTATTTGTATGCATTATAGGTCTGTAATGGTGTGGTGTATTCATTAAAAAAAGAAAAAGAAATCTGTTTAATTGGGTATTAGGATCAAATACGGAACAGTATTACTGTTTTGAATTGCGTCTGGCTTTTTTGTTGATCTGAAAATGGCCTGCTCAACCAAAGTCATTTTTATGATTCAGTGGTTAGTAAAAAATAAAGAAAGAAACGAAAAACAGACACGCGTACACACACACACACACACACACACACACACACACACACAAAGACACACACACACACACACACAAATACACACAAATCAGTAACTTTCAGGGCAGACAGTTATTAAAGCTCATGTCAGTGTCAATTTTAGTTAGTTTGAAAGTGGAAATTACAAATTGTAAAGCTCATGTCTTGAAGCTGGTTTAAGTAGGCAAACTGCAGGTACAGTGCACTCCAAAAGTGTTTGGACAGTGACAAATTTTTTGTTGTTTTGGCTCTGTACTCCAGCACATTGGATTTGAAACAGTGGAACAGTGAATATGAGGTTAAAGTGCAGACTTTCAGCTTTAATTTGAGGGTGCGCACATCCATATTGGGTGAACCGTGTAGTCCCCTCATTTTAGAGCAGTGATTTTCAACCACTGTGCCGCGGCACACTAGTGTGCCGTGAGAGATCGTCAGGTGTGCCGTGGGAAATGATCCAACTTCACTTAATTAGTAACACTTTTGGTTGGTGGTGTGACTCAGGATTTTTTTTTAAGTAAAAAATGTGCCTTGGCTCAAAAAAGGTTGAAAAACACTGTTTTAGAGGACCAAAAGTTATTGGACAAATTAACATAAATTTAAATAAAGTCATCATACTTAATATTTGGTTTCATATGCTTTGCATGCCATGACTTTCTAATGTCCCCAACAACATCAAAAGACTTTTGATATCTTTTCAGGTACATTTACAAGCGATACTATAACCTCTCTGCATTTGAATGGGTCTCTATGGGTACTGGGAGGATGGGGGATTAGATTAAGCTGTAATTTATGCTGGAACAGTATGGAACACATGGTTGGCTAAATGGCTGTAAGTCATCAAGGATCAAATGAGTCTTTTCATATTGTTGGGTCACAGACATCAGGAAGTCATGCAAAGGATATGTGATCAAATATTATAAATGATTCTACATTATGTTAAACTGTTCAATATTTTTTGATGCCAGAAAATGGGGGGGGGGGGGCGACTATGTACGAAAGGTTTTATAATTTCTAAATGGCTCATCCGATATGGATGAAAATACCCTCAAATTAAAGGGCACTTCATTGTCATTGTATCCTTTCAAACTCAAAGTGCTAGAGTACAGAACCAAAATAACAAAAGAATTGTCACTGTCCAATTAATTGTGGTACTCACTGTATGTAAAAGATAATTTACAAAACACTGCTTTCTGCTTTTATGTGCATTTTACATACGGTCCCAACTTTTTTTGGAATTGGGGTTTGTTGTAATATCGGTCGATACCGATCGTTGGCAGGTACATCGGTGCATCCCTTTTCACAGTGATATCAAAGTATGATGAGGCGATATGCTATGCGGATACAAATATATATAGCACAGCTGCCAGACAGTCATAATTTAATATAGACTTATAGTCTTAATATAGACTGTGTGTCTGTGTGTGTTTATCACCTATAAAGCAGTGTGTGTATTTGTTTCTGTCATTGTCAATTGTTTCCTGAACCCCTGAACTTTACCACACAGCCGTGGGTAACTGCAGATTAGTCTCAGCAGAGCCTGACAGTAGCTTTTCTTATTTTTAAAAGCAATTAAATGCAGGAAGGAGGCTTCTGATCCTTAAATGACTGGTTTATAACACCGTTAATTAAAGCGTCTGTCATCAGTGTGTCCAATGAAGGTCTTCTGTGCGTACCTACTGGATGATCAGAGGCACAACATTTTACACCATGGAAACATCGGATTAGATTAGCGAGACAATACAAGGCTAGGATTGATTCCTCTTCTAAAGCAGGTGCATGCGCGTTCATCTTGGCTCCAGAATAGCGTTTGATTACCGGCAAAAAGCGGAGAACAAACTCATCCACTCATGCATCGGAGTGCTGGGAGGGATGGTGACACAGTTAATTTAATTAAATAAAATTTTACTGTAAAAGTGGTACATTATATATGGCCTATTTGTTGTCTGTACCTCTGCAGTCAGTTTGGCCATTTAACATTAGTAATGTAACACATTGTGTTTATTTACTGTATGTGTGCAGTTATTAATTTTGCCCTCTAACCAGAATATTCTTTATTTTGGCCCTTGCAGACTAGGGATTACAGTCAGTCAGGGGCACCACCAGTGCTTTTGAACCTCGGGAAAAGATCTCACATTGGGCCCCACCACCATTGAATGAACATATACATGATCCTACCTACCATATACATGACATCCACCCACAAAAAACATACCGTTTATCAAATTAAGTGTTTTTCGTTTTAGGTCCCAATAATTATTACCACCTTTCTCCCCGCTTACGCGGCGCTGCAGTCAGTAAAAGGAGTGTTCCATTTCAGGTGACCTATCTGTACCGTCGCTGCGCTTACCTGCGATTTGTCAGTCTGAAAGGATACATTACTGGAGCACGCAGAACGTTCTGGAATAAAATGGGAGGTTTTATATGAAGAATGTCGAGTGTGACGGAGAAAAACGGGAGGTGAATTAACAGGATAAGCCAAATGAAAATGCACATATTTCTGCTTTGGCTCTGCTAGTGACTGTAATCATCATAAACGGTGCTTTCCTTCATCGTTTGGGCTAAAAGCATATGCAGATGTAAACATTTTCAGCTGAATGTTGATTTAGCTACTTTATATTCTTAATATTTCTCTTCTTGATTTTTTTTTACAGATTATCTGCATTGCGGACACTTCCACCTTCCAGACGGACATTCCCACCAAAAATTTCTACTACTAGAGTAAGTGTGCAATTTAACAGTGTCAGAAATAAATATACAAACATCTTTTTCTCATAGATGACCAGGGAAAACCATATGGTACAAATTAGTACTGATATATACATAATCAATGTTTAAGATGCTTCCCATATTCCTCATTATCTTTTCAGTCATAATAAGATGCTAAACTTTACGACTTCTTTGTAGTTTGTTATAACCCTGTCACATGTCTCTGGACCATAAAGGCTTTGGTTCATACCGAGTATCGCAAAGCTCCACATCGCAGCCGTAATAGAATTTTCTTCAGCTGTAAGGGCAATCAATTTCTTGGTTTTACCAGTAACACACGATACCTTTTCAATCAACCGTAGTCAATTGGTGGCTTAAAAGTACTATTGGACTGTGTTTTGATAAAATGACACACATCAGCTGGGACAACACACACTATTCTCTTTCCAATGGGTGGGTCCTGAGGTGAGATGATATTTGATTCATATATTTACTCAATGCTTAAGTTTAAGAGATGTCTGTGCAAGCTTTAACATGGGGCAGTAATCTAGCTGGCCTGATAGAACACAAACTCATCTCTCAGAGCCAAGATGTGTACATAAGTTTTTTTAAAAACCTCCTGTATGCGGTGCCATGTGAAATAGCAATCTTACTTAAAGTAATAAATGTCTTGTATTATGTACACATATTCTGTATTAGTGATATTATTTATTTTTGTAAAAGATAAATGCTGGTGTAAAATATTTTAGGTGATGCATTTTAATGATTACTTACACGTTTTAAACCATATTTTAACCATATGCTGTTGGGAAAACTTTGAATCACAATACACACTAAGGCACTCAGCAACAAAAAACTGTTTTCTTTGATATATCAAGCTTGCCGTGTCCTGCCAGTCATACTCCTGTGGATTCAGAGGTCAAATGTCAGAAAGAATGGCCTCAGTCTAGTGAGATCCAAAGGCCAAGGGGGCTCCTCTCCTGCTGTTTACAGCCCGCTCAAACTTAACTTTGGACCAATCAGTGCGCAGCCAGGACAGTCCACACTCAAACCAGCCAATCGCACTGCAGCTGATTGACCTCTCATTCACTGAAGCACAGGAGGTCACTGAGGTTTTGTTTAGCTGATCCATAGGTCCGTTTATCAGATGTGTGTAGTGCAGATACCTAAAGCCACTGAAAGGCACTCCACTGACAGGACATCACAAGACTCCTCAGGTGGTCTGTGGGAGAGAAGGCTGACTAGAACTGCAGTCATGCTCATTGACCGCTTGTAGTGTGGAAGAAAACAGGAAACGTAATTATGTGAAAATTAGCATATAATCAATATATAAATCTAAACCTACTTGAGATAGCTAATTGCACACGTTTTCAAGCTTAATCATCAGCGTTTAGTGAATGGATCAGTCAAACAGTCTTTAGGTATGTCTAAAGATTTACAACTTCAAAAAAATATATCCGTTTCAAAATCACTCTTGCAAGCTGTAGTCTTTATTTCCCTAGCTCATGTGCTGGTTGAGGAAAACCTTGTGATATTGTAATTCCTTTGGCAGTCTTCCAACAAGTATATGTTATGAGATTTAGGAAAAGTTTTGCACACAGGCAGTGGTTTAGAGTGTAAATGCAAAATGGCACCAGTGCAAAGAGAGAATGAATTGAGATTAAACCTAATGCTCCGAGCTCTGGGATTCTCTGAAAACAACCGTTTATCAAATTAAGTGTTTTTTGTTTTATTTGGGTATGCTGTCCACCTCTTTAACTGCGGGGGAAACCTATGTCCCGGACAGGAGGCACGAGGCCCCCCCCCCCCCTGTAGAAAATGCATGTTCAATGAGGGCCATTAATTCCTAGGTTCTTCTCACTGTTGTCTTCGCAGGATGAGAAATGGAATGGCAGTTGCCGTAGCAGCAGGCGGAACACACACACGCTGCACACACTCTTAAGTCTTGTCAACGTGGTGAGTACTTGGTCTATGAATAGACTTTCTGCATGTTTTATTATAAAGATTTTTCTTCTTCAAATCCTGGAGCATGTTATTGTCATGCTTAAGAATTACTCAAAGGAGAGAGAGAGAGAGAGAGAGAGAGAGAGAGAGAGAGAGAGAGAGAGAGAGAGAGAGAGAGAGAGAGAGAGAGAGAGAGAGACTCGCGATGCACACACACCTAGAGAAGTTTATCTCATCACGTTGGCCTTGCATGCTTGGCGTGGGAACACAGTGACAGTCTGAATCACAGCCAACCAGTAGCTGTTCTACTTCAGAGATGGGCAAGACTCATACATGTTTTGATCAACCTTTAAAACAAAACGTTACCCCCTTTCATATAAAGGCATTAAAAGACGATAGACAAAATCACAAACCCCTGATGTTTTACAAGGTTTGAGGTGACTGTCATCGGGAAAATGCGTAGATGGCATTGATCTGCCAGCAGATTTTTTAAGCTAAGTTATATACACTCTGGGAAAACCTTCTCTCTTTTATTTTTCATTTTTTAGTTCAAGTTCCAACATACGCTCTGCTACGTCAGTCTTTCACAACTTCAGTTCTTTAGCTGTAAACTCTGTTTTCGCATTTCACAAAACCGGGGGAAATGCGAAAAAAATAAAGGAGATCGGTGCTTAATCACTGGCAGGTACTTGGAGTAGAGACGGCGCAGTCAGATCACAGTACGGAGGGGGAGAGAGAGGGCTGTTCGCTAACGTGCGCAACATTTCCGCTCGTCACCAGCTGCTCGGATTCGTCCTCAGAGACCCACGAGATATCACTAGCGTTTTGTCAGCGAAGCAGCCTCTTAAAAAATCTTTTTTTTTTAAACCAGAAGAACATTAAGAATTTGAGCAGAGGAAATATGAAGTGCGGATTATCGGACTGTCAGGCCCCGTTAGGGCTAATGTGGCCAGACTCAGGATCCCACGCAAGTGTTGTGTCAAACGCATCGTAAAACAATAAACCACAATAGCAACCAGGAAATTAAATACATTCAACCACAGAGGGAATGGTCTCTTGCCAACGTTAGCTAATAAGCTTTTAAGGGCCTCTTGTCACTATACGACGCCTCTAATGACCCCAGAGCTACAAATAATGCTGTTTTTATTTTCTTGGTGATGAAAATTATTTTTGTAAAGTGTTATTCACGCACAACATTGAAAACCCCTGGCAGATGGAAGACCAGAGTTCTTCAGGAGCAAACCGAACCGGTTAACGTTACCAGACAGGCTTGATTGTTTGCTGTTCATTGTTTTTCTTTTCTTTTTTGTGCGGTTGCTTTGCACACCCTTTTAAGTATCTTTCCTTGTCAGCCTTTTCGAATAAAAATGACAAACCTTTCTCAGCCCGGAGGAAAGCAGTATCTGAAATATGCCTGAAGAACATTGACACGTGAGAGCTAAGGTGGTGGCAGCACCAAAGGCTCCCTTCCTGCCTAATCTGCAAAATCTTTTCACAGAGTCATCTGAAATGTAGGCTGTGGTAGATGACAAAACGTAAGAAAACCCCTAAATGCTTGCCATACGTTACAAATGAAATATAAAAAAAGCTTATGTAATATGAAGCAATGCGCAGGTGTCCCTTTGAGATAACTCTAGTAGATGAAGATGGGGATTGGGTTCATTGTTGCAGGTTTTCAGGTTTCGCCCCAGGGGCTGGCAGCTGCATTGGCCCTGGGCGTGCAGTTTGTGATGAGGGAGTGTACAAACGTCTTGATTTAATCTGATCTTGACCACAAACATAGTTTCACATGCTGTAATGGTGTAGCTGACCCATTCGTTTAGTTGAGTAATGCACCATATTCGGAGTGCGCATCTACCCGTTTGGCATACTGTAGCTGTGTCTGCCCCACAGATATGGCCTCATGTCCCAAACAGGATTCAGTTCCAGGATTCTCACCATTATATCCAATTTTGCGCCCTTTTTTTTCTTTCTAAAAATGCTTATTTCCCTCACAAACACCAGTTTGGCAAGTTCAGCGATCGCCGCGCTGTGTTTGTGAAGACAAACGGAAAATAAATTAATAAATGAACACTTGCGTTTGTTTGAGTAAGCCTAAAATGAAGCCCAGGCTGCAATCGCATTTCGTCCACAGCTGTTGCAGCGAAGGCAGCGTCTGGTTCTGCACATATTCTCAAGCTTCGTCAGTCGACTCTACTCTTACTGTGGGAAACCGTCCATATTTTGACATTTCATTATTTATTTTTACTGCTTAATGCTGACAAATCCGCATACAAACACACCCTGTTCAGACAGGGAAAATGCTGCGTTCTCCGTGTTTGTGGTGTTATTGTAATTTAGGTCTGTGTCCTCAGCTTGGTTCTGAGGTAATATTGGACCGGCTGAATACGGTGGGGGATGGGGAGGGGGGGAGTCGTCTGTTTGGGTCAGTATTCCGCTCCACGGGCTTGCCTTTGAGGTCCGGACCTTCGTTTAAACTCAGAGGGTCTTAAATCAGGGGTGCTGAGGGTTGGCCGTAGGTCGAGATGGAATATCCCAAGAGCCCCTTCTTCACAAGACGCGTGCAGAGACCAGATTCCTCTCACTTCCACCTAAAAGAGATTAATTTAGTAGTTTTTAATTTATCGAGTATCCAAGTTAAATATGCAGAGATTAACTCTGAAGTGTATCAGCCCTCTAATCATAAAGATAAGAAATAATTGGTCAAACTGCAGACTTTGAATATATATATATATATATATATATATATGAAATCCATAGCAATTTTAGCTTTTTTTAATAATATGAAGTCCAGATGGATGGCTTTGCTGAATAAAATTTTTTGGGAGGTGGGGGGTGGGAATTTTATTTCTCGATGCAACACAGCCTGCTATTTCCGGACTCAAAAGGGTTCTCTGTGAGATACCACCACCCAAGCCAGAGCCAGTTAACGCCCAGGGTTTTTACTGCTGGACTTTAGGAATAGTTGGGAATGACGGAATTCAAAGAGACCGGCATTCTCCATTTGTACACCTTTGTCTACTTGATTGGTTTTTTGGAGGGAAGGTGGATGGTGAGAGATCTCTGTTTAATCTTTATCTGTCATTAACCCCAGAGCACTGGTGTGTGCCTGGGATCGGGACATTGGTCAATCCCCTTTCATATCCCTTCAGAATATTTTAAACTTAAGCCTTTTTAACAAAAGTCTTAGTCATCAAAGGTTCACTTTACACTCCAGCCTGCACATCCAGACTCACTGTATTCCACTTTAAGTTTTTCTTTTCATTTTTTTTTTCTTGGAACACCATCAGGTTTCCATTTTAAAAATCACACTTGTGGTTTTTTGGGCCAATGGCGTGATACGAGCCGCGAGCGGATTGGTTACTTATTTGTTTGTTTTCTTGATATTGCAGATGGTTTTGTGGAGGGTTCCATGAAGGCATTGATTGGCATCTTGTCTTTATGCCAACGCAAGGAGCGATTTTATGTGTGGAATGCTTTGAAGCAGGGATTCACACGGAGGGCAGATCTGTTTTGGGATTTCATGCTTGACTCTGCTCTTAATTATTTTATTATCCCCAGTTACTTATTTCATGTGAAATTATTTCATAACTGCTGACTGCACGTGTGACCTTAGTGAAAACACTGTACGGTTGGTCCGTTTTAGTAGGGCTGGGCGATATGGCAAAAAAGTGTATCACAATAATATTTTTTATATTGCTTGATATCGATAATTATCACAATGTACACTTAATAATGCTCCAATAAAGGTTAATTATGGTTTAAAATCTTATTTAAAAATATCTATATTTTTTTAGAAACAACAGATTGACATGAGCATTCAACAGAACCAAAATGTCTTTACATCCAGTAATACAATGCCTGAACAAGGAAAAAGATGGAAAACTTTCTCTGCCTTTTCTCCTCTGATTATTTTCTAATAAAATAAGCATTAGGGCCCAGCAGACACCTGCTCGTGAGTAAGTCAACTTATACAAAAATGTAGTGAAGATTTGATTAGATCGTTAGCTTTTATCGCATTCACAACTGCCCGTCCATGTTTCTTTGTTATTTATCATGAACAATAAGCATACATGAACAATAAGCATGCAAAAAGAAAAGTTTGAGATTTTTTTTCTGGCTTCAGAAGAGCTGTCTGCAGCAGGTCTAAGCAGCTATGATAGCTAGCGTTAGCGAAGTTAACTTTATAGAGTACTCAAGTGACATTAACTTAAACTTACTTTTAAACCAATTCTAGTGATTATGTCTTACCGTCAATTTTCTGGATTGTTCAATATAACGCCCGTTCGCAAACTATGTCGTTTTTCTGGACCAGCCTCGAATATATTTTACGTTTTAGTATTTTTTGTGTGAATATACCAGTGCAGGCACTGTTTAAAAACTTGACATCCCATAATTCTTTTCACAGCTTCGTTTTTAAATACTTTTTTAATAAAGTTAGCTAGCTAGCTTGAAAGACTAAAAGCTAGAATTGCTTTATGTGGTTAACTGTAGTGTAGCTTCTGACCTTTTAGCTTTCTAGCTTTTAGTTCTTCAAGCTAGCTAGCTAACGTTAGAAAAAAATGTTTAAAAACAAAGCTGTGTGTTACACATCGTCACACACAACGTCTGGAGACAAGGCTACTCGTTCAGAGGGAATTATGGGACGTGGAGTTTTTAAACAGTGCCAGCGCTGGTATTTTCACACAAAAAAATACTAAAACGTAAAATATACTCGAAGCTGGTCCAGAAAAACGACATAGTTTGCGAATGGGTGTTATATTGAACAATCCGGGAAATTGATGGTAAGACATAGTCAGTAGAAATGGTACCAGCGTCACATAGTCACTTGAGGACTCTATTACCTTCATGGTTCCGTTACTAATAAGAGCACAAGCAATGAGAAATATCAATAACTTTCGGCCGTACTAACGGTTTGCAAGGTCGATGCGCCTAATGTTGACGCTTTATTTGTTACAGCAATATATTGGACATCTAACGTTGATCCAATATATATAAATAATTTCTGTATAACGTTGAACAAGTTAACGACAACCAATGCCTACTAACCATTTTCGGTTGCTTTTGCCAGTGACCCATTTACGATGTCAGCTAAACTCACATAGTCACCCTGAGTAGCGTTGTTTTGAGTGGGTGGGAGCATCAGCAATGTGCAAGTCTAATTCTGATTGGCTGTTTGTGTTGTATTTGGGTAAGTAGAAGAAACGGATGGGAATGATAGTTTTATCGAAGATAAATCTTATCGCTATCGTGGGAAATTTTATCGCAAAAATTATCAATATTGTTTTATCGCCCAACCCTACATTGTAACATTGCTGTATACATTAAGCCAGTAGGCCTAGTAATTGGTTAAAAAAAAAAGCAGACAAACACAGCAGCTCCCCAAGACCAAAGTTAAAAGTTGGCCTGACATTTTCCCTGTTTTTTTCAGTCATTGCATTTAAATTATTTGTTTTTTTTGCATAGACCAAACTCTCCATTTTGTCCTTCAGGTTATAAGCAGGCTTTTTTTATTAGAATTTTCTCAAGACCAAGGGGTGCACATTGCCTATGTCATAACAACAACAACAAAAAACACTCCCCTGTCTGGAGGGACAGAGACAAGGAATATAAAGAGAGGGGCGAGTTTGTATAGGATTAACAATCACCATGGGGCTGGTTTTACAATAGGGGAATCTCTGCTTCTCATCTCACTCCGGGAGAAGGAAGCGGACTCAATAAGATTATCGATCCGGAGAGACGCTATGCTAATTTACCACATCAATGGCCAGAGATGCTGCAGATCACTGGGCCTCAGGAGGGGGTGCTTCTCGTTTGAGCGGACCGGTCTGACGTAAAGTTTCTCCTTCAGCCCTCCAGGCTTCTTCTGATCGCTGCACAGGAAAGGCGGATTTAGAGACCAAATTCAGGGTTTCCGTTTGGGTACTTTTCCTAAGTGATTCTAGAACTTTCCACTTTGATTTTGTCAGCAGTATTACGTCAGCCCTGACAAGGGCTAGTCCACGGTAACTGACGTTACATCCGTAGGATATTTGTGAAGTGGTAAAGTTCAATACAGCTACATAATACAGACTTATATATGCTTTTATAACCGTAAGGAGGAAATAACCCTATCAGTCTGTATTATGTAACTGTATTGGACTTTACCACGCAAATATCCTGCAGTTGTAACGTCAGTTACTGTGGATATGCCCGTAAGGTGATTGTAATGTTATTTCCTGATCAGATTCTACTTTACCGCTCTCCTACACACTTTGTGAGAAGACCGCCTTTTCAGCGATAGGCCCGTGGCTCTAAGTAAAGGTTATGTTTTATCTTTAACCTTCCCATGCTTTGCAACCTAAACATATTCGAAAAGAATACAGACCCGGAGAATGGAGAGTTTTCAGCATTCAACTTGACTCAAGGCATTTGTGAACCAAAACTTTCAGAATTTTAGTTAATCAGTCAATCAATCCCACCAGTCGATCTTTATTTTTGTGTCTGTGCAAGTAGACATTTTCTGGAGGGAGTGAATAAAAAAAACGATTGAGAAAACTGGCACATTTTGCCTGACCCTTTAAATGTCAGTAAAGCTGAAGTTCTGGGAAACGCTGGGATGCAGAAAGGAAAGGCCCGGTACACACAAATGCATTGTAGGCCAGCACTTATAAGAGTGTCAGGTGACAGAGATCCAGTGATGGCAAGAAATACTGATGCTCATGAAGGCTATAGATAAGCAGTCTATTCAGGGATCTGATGTGATTTCTGAATATAGTTCCAAGCTCCGGAGGATCTTGAGGCTTAAGAAGCCACTGGAAGGACCATTCATCAGCAGCCTTACTGGTGTAGGGGTGGGGCGGGACCTCTTCTCTCCAAAATCCAGGAATGTGGTGCAGGATAGTCCTGAAATCAGAGGAAAAGTGTAGGATCCACGAAAATAAATATATGCCATCTTATATATGCTAATTTATCAGTCTGGTGTGCTTATGTTGTCTTCAGGATAAGTATTTCTAAATTTCAGATGTAGACCATGAAGAAAAAGGCTATTATAATATTCAACTGTTTCACATAATATATGACGGTAAGATAACGGTGGGTAGTCTCAACCTTGTGAGATTTCTAATCGTTCTTTCAACACATTTTCCCTCATTTTCTAAAACTTGTGCCATCGTTGACTTCTATTTCTCTGAAAAACACAGGATAAATATACCCAACAAAAGCCTAAATGTATGGCGATTCGGTGATAAATACAAGCACAACTTATAAAGCTTAGGACTGATTAACTGTACTTGAGTGCTCTATATTGAAGTAGACAAGCACATTCTTTGCAGTGGTGTTCACTTTAACCCTACTAATAGCAGATCTGTGTGTGCGTGTGGATGCCGATGCGTATGTGTGTGTATGTTTGTGTACATGCATTTGTGTGTGTGTGTGTGTGTGTGTGCCCGTGTGCGTGCATGTGCGCAAGTATTTCACTGTGTGTGTTTGTGTGTGCCTGCGTGTGTGTATGTGTGCGCCCACAGGTGTGTTGCCACTGGATGCGGTCAGGGTTGCCATGCCTACAGCATAAGAGAGCATACATCTTGCTTGTAATTGAAGCGGACCTCTGTTATTAGCGAGGGTAAAAATGGTTATTATCATACCTGACGGAGGGGGCAGAAGTGGAATTTACTGTTGAAAGTGTGATTGACAATAAGCTATTTCATCAAACTGGATACAGAGATCAAAACCTTAGTTCCTGCTCACTGGCTGTCAGCCCTAATTTACACAGTAGGTGATGATTGAATGATTGTGTCTTGGTGTTATCATTGGCACTGTCCTCTTCATATTCAGCAGTGTGTTTTAATGCAGGCTATATGTCAGTCTGATGACACTGAGCATTGCTGATGAACAGAAAGTGAAATGTCACAACCTCAGCATTTCTGAGATTATTGATTTAGTTTGACTATTATAGTTATTCTGGCCTAGTTGAAGAACAAACCCGCTGATTGTTTGGTTTCATATTAAAAACGCTGCTGTTTGACGCTTTCATGCGCTAATCTTGTCACAGTCCTTCTGTGAATGTAACACATTAATAGCCAGCATTTATTTAGGGAGAAACATTGATTTTGGAATCAGGCGTGGCCTTTGAAGCAATTGAGTCTAAAGGATTTTGGCTTCCTGGTGAGTTATGAGACTGATAGATTACTGGAATAAGTGACTGCAAAGCGGATTCATATAAATGTAAATTAGATTATTTTATTCGGTATCCCATATTTTTAAGTACATTTGTGCGTGTGTGTGTGTGTGTGTGTGTGTGTGTGTGTCTGTGTGTGTCTGTGTGTGTCTGACAGCAGAAAAAATGCAAAGCAAACAACATTTTTAAGGTATATTTCTGTGTATGTTTCTGTTGATTGGCTTCTCTGTGTGGCTGACAATTGATTTGCCTTTAACTGAAAATTGAGACAGAATAAAGCTGAACCTCTGTCTTCACTTTACCCCCCAGAAAGAAAGATATTCCCACCGTTTTCCAAGGGGAAAAGATTTGGTCAAAAAATTTACTTGAAAATAACTTCTACATTGTAGCTGTTTAATGTGCTCACTTATTAGTTCCATTTTTAATGAACGGGGAAATAAATCATAACTAAACAAGATGATTATTATTGAAAAAAGCTACACAGCATGCGGGTAGGTGTTACTGAGGTACACTGTTTTGAAAGAGCTTGTTAATACTGTCTACTTTCAGATGATGTGTAAGAATGTCTCGTCCAGCAACATTCTCAGAAATCGCGTCTGCTCGCAATTCTGCACATTGCTGACAGCAGAGTGACTAGCAGGCCCCTATTAATGCCTCAGTTTTTTAGCTACTGTGACAGTGTTTTTGTTGTTTGCCTGTACAAGGAGGCCCCATTGAAAAGCCTCGCTTCAGCACACGGCTGAACAGAAGGACGGCCGCTATGCTCTCCTGAATGGGTCATTTGATCACCCGCTGAAAAGTGATACCTCGGAGCTCTGGAATTCGGCTCGGAAAATCTCAGACAATGCACCCGCTACCTGACCGATGAGGCCCCGCAGTCAGTCTTTTTAATGAGCGTTTATGCGAGGGAGCTTTTCAGAAGGCACCGTTGCTACTGTAAGGAAAAATTCCCTAAAAAGATTGTGATCCTCTTTTCTAATATACTTTCTCTGTGTTTCAAAATGTGACCTCTGACCTCTTGGAAAAGGAAAGGTCAGAGCACTGGCACTAAGGTAGATGGGCAGTGGTCCACGATGAACTATTAATCAATTGTTTTGTTTTTTTACATGTTTGAGGCTCACTGCTGATCAAAGCCCCTTTCAAATACTCCCCACCTTAAAAAATGTAAACTAACAAAAAACTGTGAAAATATAATTTTCTGTGGTTTGACTACTGCTGATAGCAACTAAAGGGTAATTTTCATTATTCTAACACATGTAAGAGAGCTTGTCATTATAGCTGGTCACATCTCACTATATACTGTAGAGGATTATCTCTTTAAAGAACAGTAGATCAATGAATCAATTAAAAATGAATTACTTAATTGTTTTTACATGCTCCCATTTCTTTGTAAGAATACATTGGAGCCACACAGCCAAACTAATTCAAAGGAAATCTTGCATGTCATCCACTGCCAGTAATACACGTTCCTCCTGTTTAAGAAGATTGTTTCAGTTCCATCCATGCTCTTTTTGTGCGGTAAAGCATAGCTCTGTGCACACAGGGGCTGTGCAAAATGCCAGCGAGATTGTCTCACACTTCCTGCTTGTATCCGGGGTTTGTACAGAGATTCTGCCATTAACCCTGCAGAAGGAGAAGAAATATATACAAACACCTTATGCCATTTCTTGGCTAATTAGGGGCTGTGTAATATAGGAGGCTTCAAGCTGACAACAGTGGCAGGAGAGCAGAGGGAAAATGGGTTTAGTTTTTTTGCCGTTTTCTTAAGGTTTTATGGTCTTTGCAGTTTCTTGTGAAGGTTTTTTTTTTCATCTCAATTTTTTTTTTTAAACAAAAAAACATGTTTTTTCCCCCCCTTAAACTCTGCCTCGGCGGTTCAGTGTTTGCCGCGCAGGAGGTGAGTTTGGGCCTGCCTCGGCGGTTCAATGTTTGCCGCGCAGGAGGTGAGTTTGGGCCTGCCTCGGCGGTTCAATGTTTGCCGCGCAGGAGGTGAGTTTGGGCCTGCCTCGGCGGTTCAGTGTTTGCCGCGCAGGAGGTGAGTTTGGGCCTGCCTCGGCGGTTCAATGTTTGCCGCGCAGGAGGTGAGTTTGGGCCTGCCTCGGCGGTTCAGTGTTTGCCGCGCAGGAGGTGAGTTTTGAGCCTGCCTCGGCGGTTCAGTGTTTGCCGCGCAGGAGGTGAGTTTGGGCCTGCCTCGGCGGTTCAATGTTTGCCGCGCAGGAGGTGAGTTTGGGCCTGCCTCGGCGGTTCAGTGTTTGCCGCGCAGGAGGTGAGTTTGGGCCTGCCTCGGTGGTTCAATGTTTGCCGCGCAGGAGGTGAGTTTGGGCCTGCCTCGGTGGTTCAATGTTTGCCGCGCAGGAGGTGAGTTTGGGCCTGCCTCTGCGGTTCAATGTTTGCCGCGCAGGAGGTGAGTTTTGAGCCTGCGCTCCTCTCGCTGCTCGGTGTCCGGGAAGAGCGCTCTCCTTCCCTCCTCCTTCTCCTCCTTCTTCTCTCCGCACCGCTTTATTAGAGTGGGTACGCTCGTCCACAGCTCACAGGCCCACTTTACCGTTGCGCTCCTGCTGTAGCTCACAGCGCGGGGGGCTTTAATGCAGATTGACGCCTGTGCCGGAGGACTGATTGAAACTCGTGTCTCAAAGTTTCTGAAGCTCACTGAACCATTTTATTGAAGATAAAGTAAATAAAATAGGGTGCCTTATGAGAATTCTCTGGAATAGAATGGAATGATGTGGCAGGTACAAAAACCAGTGAAGAGGCACAGCATTGATTCTCACATCGAGCTGTGTGTGTGCGTGTGCTTGCGTGTGTGTGTGTGTGTGTGTGCTTGTGCGGTGTGTGTGTGTGTGTGTGTGTGTGTGTGTGTGTGTGTGTGTGTGCGTGCGTGTATGTCTGCTTGTGTGGTGCATGTGTCTGCTTTTTTGGTGTGGTGGTGTGTGAATGTGTCTGCTTGTGTGCTGTGCATGTCTGTTTGTGTGTGTGTGTGTGTGTGTGTGCTGTGTGAGTGTCTGCTGGTGTGGTGTGTTGGTGTGTGTGTGTGTGTGTATCTGCTTTCACTTTTATGTGTGTGCTTGTGTGTATGTGTATGTGTGTGTGTGTGTCTGCTTGTGTGGTGTGTGTGTTTGTGTCTGCTTGTGTGGTTTGTGTGTGCCTGTCTGCATTTATGGTTTTTACGCAAATGATTTATGCCCTCACCTGACAGTTTAGAACTGAAAAATATTTTAGGTAGAGATCAGCAACAGAAATGCTCCTGATTTATAAAGCTCTGTTGTGCATTTGTGAAGCCATACATTTCTGATGAGGTCAGGCATTTTTGTCGAGTCATGTAAAAAGTCATTGGTGGAGTTATTTGCCTCTTTGGTACAGAATGTATGGCATGTTTAACAAACCTCGACAAACCCTAGTCACATGCTGTTTTTTCATGCAACAACACGTCTTAGGAATATTTTTTTGGAAAAATATTCGCACATACCTCTTCTGGCCTTACTTGGCATCTACTCTCAAATCAACTCTTGTGATTTTTGATGTTTCTTTAATCAGCTTTTGACATTTATGCCTATTATGAATCAGGCCTTTTTTATTAAAATGCCCCCAGGAGTTGTACTTGTTGTACTAGGTTGTTGATGCAGGTGAATAGTTTATCATTTTGCTGTCTCTAAAACATCTGGGTTATGCTGATCTCACACTTCATAGGAGCATAGGTTATAGGGTTCATTAAAACAAAAAAAATTGTGCTCGAATGACAAAAATAAATCTTACTTGTGAATAATTTTATGTAGTTGACTGTCTCTTGGGATGGTGGCAAGGGTGCAGTCAAGCTGCATGCAGAAACTATTATTCTTTCTGAGCGTCTGCGCAAAGTCCATGTAGATTCAAACGTATTGACAGACCTTACATGTTTCCATCCACACGGCTCATCTATTTGAACACATTCAATGAAATTACTACCATCATCCATGCTGATGCATTTCAAATCTTCACTCTTTTAAGATATAAGCATTCCATGGTTTTTTCTGTTGAAGTGGCTTTCATTGAATCCCAGGCATTATTCCGTCACAGAAATCTCTTTAATCTCACACCTTTTCTTCTTCCAAAGTTGCTGTGTATGGAAACAAATTAAATGAACCTATTGCCATGAATAAGGCATGGAAATCTCCTTTTACGTCACAATTCCTGTATATTTTCAACGTGCATTCAAGCTGTCCTGTCGCAGGTACGTCACCGTCTTATTCTTAATCGTGACTGCTCATTATGTTTACATTGTCTATTATTGTCCACTGCACATAATGTTAAAAAAAACCCTCTTAGACAGTTAAACTCACATTTAAATGCCTTCTTTATAAACCTCATATTTTCTGTATTAATTATGTAAAATCTTCGGCGGCAGATATGATATCTGTGCGTTTCAAAGTGGCGTAGGTGACATGGCAATACGTTTGCATTGTGCTCAATAATAAATATTCTTCAAGGTCTTTTTCAGCCAAGCTCTCAGAAAGGCGTTTGAACACTGTCCGCATTGTTGGAACCACAAGGTCCATCTGAATCCCGGGCTCGCCGTCTTTTGTCAAAAAATTTCCAGTGCTATGATAGTGTCCTCATTTATTCTGTGAATAGCAGGGGGGAGAGAAAGTGTTTTACATTATGTAAATGACGAAAGAGGCTTCTATAATCTCGCATGTATTCATTATTGCACATATTGAACCTTGTGATACCGTCCTCCATTTTACCATTGTTAACATTCCTACCTTTTTCCCTAGCTCTTTCAGGGCTGCTACCGAGCTTTAATCCAACTTGCCTTTCGCGCGACAGTGTTTTACCTCGTATCGTTTTGTAAGTCCCTGAGGACTTTTTCACGCGCTCATGTGAACCCGCACGCCTTTTGGAAAATGAAAATTTCCAGGGTTTAAATTGGAACAACAGGATTTATCGTCGAACGCCATTTTTTTCCTGTGCTATCTGTTAATGCAGAAGTCAAAAATAATTAAATAATCAAGTTATCAAATTCATTGAGAAGTACTGTTTTAATATTGACCACGTATTGTTTGCACATTCATTTTCCATAAGTGTCATAAGACATACAGAAACGCAGCATCCACAAATCACGCAATCCACAATCATATCACACAATCATATTTTCGTATAACATATTTACAGCCGATGACTAAATACTATTTTATTTCCTCTCATTAAAAAACAAGCTTTGTCTTTGTGCTGGAGCTGGCTAATGAGATTTCTCAATTTCTGATTTTCTCAAATTTTTCAGAAGGCAGAGACCATTCTCTTCGCTTTTTAATTGTTTTCTTCCTAGAGGTTTGACAGCGGTAAAGGCTTTTGTGGCGGAGTTGCTAACAACCCAGAGAGCGTTTTCACCATTGTGCCAGGGAAGCAATACGTCTTTCATTTTTTTCTTCTTTCCTTTTCTCTCTCTCTCTCTCTCTCTCTCTGTCTCTCGCTTTCTCTCGCTCTCTCTCTCTCTTTGTGGCAAGTAAAAAGAAACCGAAAAACAATCGCTTTGACCCCGGGTGACCTTTCTGACGTACAGTCAGTTAAATGGTTTGTAAGATGTTTAATTACCAAATGGTATAATCGTTAGTCATTTCATCATTAGATACATAACATCAAGTGAATTAGCTCCCCTGAGTGGGCTGTTTCACAGATCAATAGATTCTGTTAGAGCTGGAAGGAGCGCTTTAAATGACTCTGAGCACTGAAAATGAACAGGAACCTCACCTGTAATTCTGAGTGCCTGAGGAAGCACTTCTTTCTCTGTTTGTGTGTCTTTACATTGGTCTAATTAAGTGCAAGCGATGTCTATAATACTGCTAAGTAGCCCAGCATCCAACCTATATTTTTCTACCCTTCCCTGTATTTTGCCCGGTGCAGTATTGTTAGGAGATTAAGGAATGGTAAGAATCAAAAATGGTTGTAACATCTTTGAGTTTATAATGTTTTATGTTTTTAATGGACAGGCATGATTGTTTCCTTACATCCAGGTGCATGTTGATTGAATGCTCTGGGCTTGCTGATCCAGGATCAGATTTTCCATGCCCATTTCGTAATCTTTTCTTTTACAAAGGAGAAGGAAAAACTGATCCTGGATCAGCCCTCCTGCTCTGAGGTGCTTTATGAATACAGGTGCAGTTTTCACTTGTCCATATCAACTGATCCTAGATCAGCCCTTCTACACTGAGGTGCTTTATGATTGTGGGCCCTGATCCTAGATCACTTGTTATTCAGAGACCCTTTATGAACTATGGGACAGAGCAGCAGTGTTTCACTTTTAGCTGGGATGCCCCTCTGGCCAGGCTGTTTTTTTAGAATAGTAATTACCCCCCCTAATCACCTCCACCTTCCTGACACCACCTCAGCCTACAGCATCCTTGCATTCTTTTCCATAATTTCTCATTTGAATATGCTGTCATTACAGGGATATTTCTGTGTTAAACCTGGCGGAAGTGTAGAATCATAGTATACACTGGGGGGGGAAAATGAATACACAATTAATACAATTCATTTTATGAGCAGAAATCCTCATTGACGGGGGAAACGTATACAGTTTGGGGTTCTGCTTTCAAAATCCATTCATCCAGCTAATTTTCCTGAATCAATTCAGTTAAATGGATCTCCTCAGGGCGGAAACCCGGGATTCAAACTGGCAACTCTCTTGCTTGTGAACCCATATAAAGCACATTACCACACGTAACAGTAACATCCAAAATGGGTTATACACAAGTCAGTACAGATGTTCAGAACATGAAGGGAAAGGTTTGAAGAGTCCTGTGTGCCAAAGGAATCTTTTGTGATGTCACTTGATGGCACTATTTTCCATGTCAACTCCTTCACCTTTTTAACTCAACCAACAGGCCAGAGGTTATTAATAGAGGGTACTAAAACAAGCCTTCAAGGGACTTACGGTTTTTCTAAACTGTGTCTCAGTACAACCATGTTTTTATTACAAATACTGTCAAAATACAGTCATTTTTGGCATAAACCAGTTCTACAAAATATATCAGTGCTATTTGCCATGTTGGTATAATACGCATACCGTAAGATTCTAGGGATTTGCTTACTCTGAATGTCTTCTATTTACTCACACACAAGAGCATTTTACTGACTTGGGTGACTGTAAATCAAAATTATACAGGCAAGTCTTATACAGCCAAGTCCTGGAACTGGATTTGTAACTGAAAGGTTGCAGGTTTGATTCCCAGGTAGGACACTGCCATTGTACCCTCGAGCAAGGTACTTAACCTGAATTGCTTCAGTATATATCTGTATATATTCAGCTCTATAAATGGATAAATGTAATAAGAAGTTGTGTAAGTCGCTCTGCTAAATGCTTGTAATGTAATGTAATGTAATGTAAAGTCAGTGCAAGGCCTTTCTGTGTGAGTAAACGTTTAGTATCCCAGTAGTTTTCTCTTCAGTAATATTTAATTTTGCCTTATTTTAGCTTCACACAGGAGCGAAGAAGTCAACACCCACACACCTGACTCCACATCAGCTCAGGTGCAGAAAAGCGTGGAGCACGTTCGCATAACGCCAGTGGAAATATATTCCACACTGTTGTTTTGCAAGTCTCATTAATTTGCTAAGCTTTCTGTCAAAGGAGTTTCATTAGTGCAGACTTGCAAGACAACAGAATGCTGATGGTTTCTCCCCCTCTTGGATTAGCCGCACATACTAAGCAATTATTTGCATTGTTACCGAAGCCCCCACCAAATTTCAATTCATTTTTTAATGAGCAGATTTATTTGTAATTCACACTTATTTACTGGCTTTTATGCTCGGGTGGCTTATCTGTTTTGTTGCACATTCAAAAAAAGTGTTTCAAAAGGTGTTTTCTGCCGTTTTATATTTTATTCAATTTCAAACAAAATGTTTTGTTATGCCTTATTGAATTAATTATTTGTTCCACTAAAATTGTGAAATTATGTTTTAGGTTTAGCACTTTGATCACAGGCTGCCTCCAAACGGCAGCTTTTTTCCAAGTTTTCAAGTCAAATTATATACAGCAGGAATTCTGTGACTATTCAACCAAGTAAATTAATTAAATAAGTGAGATGCTGTCGGGCGTTGTATTGATAATTACATCAGTATGCAGATGCGTAAGATTTAAATTGTTTATATGGCTGCTGTTGATTTTACGGAGCCCTCCAACTCTCTGTTTTCTACACCCGTGTAGATTATCATGTGCTATGTTCAGTGGCTGGCAAAAAAGACTGGTTTTAATTCTTAATGCCGGCTTTCTAAATCACAAGCAGGTAATGGTTTAAAACAGTGAGCATAGAAGAAGGTGACCTTTTTCCATTACCTCTGGTCCTGTCATAATTATATGAGGATTGAAAGAAAGAGCACACATGCGCACGCACACACACACACGCACACACACACACACACACACACACACAGGCTGATATAAACAAAAACTGCTCTGGAACAAAAAAAATTATCAAATAGATGATGGAATTAGAGAGGTGTTTACGGGCATGTGTGTTTATATGTCAGCGTGTGTACGGGCTTTTAAAAATGCACTATATCTCCATGGAAAATAGTCATAATTGTATTTCAGTAACACGGCTGTCATAAATAAATGCAGGAGTACAATGGGGCCCATGCATGAACGGCTCGGATGCAGATGAAAAATGAAAGTGTGTGTACTGGTAAATAGATAATCACACAGAAGTAATTGAGGTTTTCAAACCCCAATCTATTCTGCCAGCATGAGCTCGTTTGCATGTTAATCACTGAAGAGATTTCCTTCATCACAACGCAGTCCACACTCTTTCATAACCAGCTTTAATTGCATTTAAAATGTCACAGAGGTGGAACATATGTAATTTAGCCATAACTGTGTCAAATTAATAGGCACTACAGAGCATTTCCATTGAATGCTTAGAACAGACTGAGGCTGTTTACAGTCACAATTTATTTTCTATTGTTCACCGCAAGAAAAAAAATAGCTTTCTTGAGAAATGCAATGATGAGTTGAATCGCTCCTTGTTTTTCTTAGTGGCTGTCCAATTTTTCAATAACGTTTCGATGTTATTTCTCATTTAAAAAAATAATAATTATACCTTTAATTAGAACTTATGAAGCTGTGTCATTCAATTTACTGGGCAATGGGCAAATGCATATACAGTGTGTATATATATATATATACACAGTATGTATGTATGTGTGTGTGTGTGTATATATATATATATATATATATATATAGACAGTATGTATATATTTTTTAGTTTTTTTTTCATTAAAAGTCTGGCTCAGAGATTTTTTCCTTTGAGTTACCACTCCTCCCCCCCCCCCCCCCCCCCCCATACACACACACACACACACACACACACACACACACACACAACACATGCAGCTGTAGCCTGTTTTCTTTGCCTCTGAGTCACTTGTGATTTTCCACATAGCTGTCCATACAGTGCTGCAGGAGAGAGCTAGCACCAATAAGAGGGTTGGCGGAATGCTCATGATGCCTGGTAACCCACAGAAACCTGTCACAGGACTGGGCGGAGCTAAAGCAAAAGTTGACCTGAGGAACCCTTTTTGACCGAAACCCACTTCACACTGGCAGAATTATGGTCCTTTCTCGAGGGACTCCTGTCTAATGATACAGCCCAGGCATCTCAAATCTACGGAGCCCAGCCTGTGTTCATGCCAGCTCTCGTTGTGCATGTATTAAGGGTTTTCCCCACACAACACAAACCTGTCGCAAATCAGCCAGAGTATTTAAACCACGCTCTAAGTATGTTTGAAGGAATTTTGTACATTTTTCATAATATAGAGTTTCTATAAATATGCCTGAAGACATCCGTAGGATTTAAATACATCAAGATGGGTATCGGTGGAGCTCATTTTGAGAGCTGTTAATTCCTGCATTTGTAATGATCTGTAAGGCTAAACTAGCCTATCATGTTCTGTCGTGTTTTAGAGGGACAGTACTCTGCTTATTTACTTAGCATATCATGCTCATTTACATGTCTTATGTAAGAAAATGAATGTGGTATATAGATGATCAAAAGGTAGGGGCTTTGATTGGCTTGTTGGTTTTAATAAGGGAAGAGCAAGGGATGAGAGAAGAAATTGTTTGTATTGAAAAATAGGAGAGAGAGAGAGAGAGGTGTACACCTTGTAGAGATATCAAAGATTGAGTTCTTCAGAGTCCTGAGAGAGTTTTTTCGACCGAGTTTGCATGCGATTAAGATCACTTTGACCTAAATAAAGCATGCCGTATAGGTCGTTGCACATTAAGCTATGTAGGGTTTGGCCAGAATTTAACACAATGAAAAGGGGGAAATTAAAGTTAATTGGAAAAAAAATCCAGGTCCCTTTTTTATTACGTTGTTCTTCCACATATAAATGACTGAGATGATGTTTCCATAACATAGCTGGGTGTGTCTTGGAGAGTATAACCAGCTAAAAGCAGACCTATTTAATTTTTCATAGAAAAAGAATATCTGGAGTAATGAGCCAATATTCCGTTTTCCATTTTCCAGATGCTTTCTGTAATTCTGCATCTCTGTAAACCGAAGCCTCGCATTTTTCCTGGGAAGAGAAGCACAGTGTACTCACATGAAAGGGGGGAGCTGTTGAAATGTTAATTCGACCATCTGCTGTTGAGGTCTGCTACCTTTTTGTGTGTGTTTTTTTTCTCTTTCCCTTTCTCAACTCCCAAAGGTTCAGTTCTGTTTTATGAATGTTGTGGTATTTGAGCCGTTTGAAGTTTTTGAAACTCGGAGCACGACTCCGGCTTACGAAAACAGAATGCCTCGTGTCACAACGTTGACCGGCCTGACCAGTCCTGTGTGATCCCGGTCCTACCTTGCTCTCCCCCTCATCTGGGGTTTTTCCCTGTTTTTCCCCTGATCCCAGTCTTTCTGTGCTCTTTCCCCTGATCCACATCATTCCCTGATTTTCTCCTGCCTGTAACCCAGATCTGCTTTCCATTACCTGCTCTGCTCGTCCAGGTGGAATATGTCAATGCTCTGATAAATATTTGTGTAGGAGTCTTCTGTCCGTAGTTTGAGGTTATACTGTAACTTGTTATTCATGTATAAAAGGATAATACTGTGGCGATCCGGGGCGATTGCGAGTAACGGGGATCGTTGTGCATGTCAACTGTTGTGTTCAAATGTAATGACGTGTGCAGTAGCAAGTGGCAGTTGACCTTTGAATGACCAGCAGGTGTTCAACCAGGTCCGCGCTAGAGACCGTTTGTTGATTGACGTATGACAGAGTGAATTACGTGTGATTGGTTGGGGTGAGCTGCAGGGCACCTATCAAGGGCCGCCTTTGTTAAGCAGGTTTATTTGCATAGAGGGGCTATAAAGCTGGCTACGATCCAGCAAGCGATGTCTATTCCAACTGTTAACTGAGGAAGAAGGAACTAAGAGATTGTGCTCTTACTCAATAAACTATTTCCATCAAGAATACCTGACTCCGACTCCATGGCTCGCCACAATGATGTCAGAAGCGGGACGATCTGGGAACAGATCCGCGACCTAGAGCGTCAGGTGACCAAGCAGATGGACGTTATCGCAGGAGCGTCTGCGAAGCGGCCCACGAATAGACCCGGAGGAAAACCCGAAGGAGCCAGCGCAACAAGACCGGAGCGAGAGAGGCCGATTACAGACCAGGCGGAGGTGCCCGCGCTGGTGGCTGACCCCGCGGCCGGAAATGAAGCGCAAGTAGGTCGGCCGGAAGCCAACGAAGTCGCCCCTGCTTCCAGGCCGAACCAGACAGCGGCGCCGGCGCGGCGACCGACTACACCGATAAAGGCGGTGATAAAGCTACCCCGCTACACGGGAAAGGGTGAGCTAGAGTCGTACCAAATCCAGGTACGACTCGCGGCTAGCTACAACGGCTGGGACGAGAGCCAGACAGCCACCCACTTAGCGTTAGCCCTGGAGGGCGAGGCCTGCCAGGTGCTTCTAGACCTGGACAGCGCCGAACCACTGACGCTACCGGCACTGATGACAGCGCTGGAACGCCGGTTCGGACAGCGGCAATTCCTGGAGGTGAGCCGGGAGAAGCTCGCCACGCGACGGCGGACCGGAGCAGAGAGCCTCAGCGTCCTCGCCGCCGACATCAGGCTGTTAGCTCGCCGCGGCTACCCTCAACTCGACAACGCAGGCCAGCAGGAGCTAGCCTGCCAGACCTTCACGCAGGCCCTCACTCCGGAGCGCCTACAACAACAGGTCCGCATCGCCAAACCGGCGTCCCTGGACGCAGCGCTTCGCGAGGCCGAGCGACTGGAGCTCATTCTGGGCACCACACCCAACGGGACCCCGGCTAACGAGCCCCGGGTCCGAGCTGCCGATTGCGAGGAGGTGAGATGGGTCCAGCGGAACCCCGATCGACCGCGGCAACGACAGGAACGGGAGCGACGCTGCTTCCGGTGCGACGAACCGGGGCACCTCGCCCGCGACTGCCCCGCCCCTGCACCAAGAGCAAAAGTTCCGTTTGATGCTCTTTTAAGAGCAGAGGAACAGGCCCACGGGGCCGAGCCCCGTATTGGCAGACTGGGGACGAAGACCGGGCTGTACTTGTCTTGCAGTTTGGACGGACAAGCCTGCTGGGCGCTGGTCGACACCGGAGCCACTATTTCCCTGTTAAGGCCGGGGGTACTTCGGGGTACTAGCGGGCTGCTTTCGGGTGCATGGACCCCTACCTCTACCCAGCTAACCGCCGTCACTGGGCAGAAGATGGGCATGCGTGGTAGTAAGCAATTACAAGTGTGTGCGGGGGCCCAGCGAGTGAAACACGAGTTTTGGTTAGCAGATATAAAAGATGCATGCATTATCGGTTTAGATTTATTAGCCTTGTGGGGAGCTAGCATAAATGTGATAGCCGAAACTATAACTATTGGTACCGAAACGCTGGGCCTCCGATCGAATTGTGAATTAAAAGCAGCCCGCCGAACTAGATGCCCTGGGGTACCCCCCAAACACTGCCGAACTTGCACTGGAGCCGAGCGGCGCGAGCTGAGGACGCCCGTCGACTTGGTGTTCGGAGCCCCGCCCGGACCAACGGAGCACCACCAGTCAGAGGCCGGGTACGCACGGGCCTTGATCGAGCGCCTGGAGACCGCCCACAGCGTTACCCGCCAGGCCCAATCCGCCGCAAGTGTTAAGCAGAAGCGAGCGTATGATGTGCGCTGTCGGGGGCAGCCCTTCACCAGCGGAGACAAGGTATGGATCTACTGTCCGATCCGTAAGAAGGGTCTGTCCCCGAAATTGCAGTCGCATTGGCGGGGCCCTGGTGAAGTGGTGGGCCGGCTGAGCGAGGTGGTCTATCGAGTGCGCATGCCCGGCCGAAGGAAACTGGTGGTGCTTCACCGGGACCGTCTAGCTCCTTACCGGCCGCTGTTGGATGGTGTTGAGGAGGGGATGGGCGTCGGCGAGGATCAGCCCGCTTTACGTGCGCCCACCCCTCCTCCACGGGAGAACCCAGCGGCAGCTGAGGGCCCGAATCGCCCTTTTCGCCAACGAAGGACTCCTGCCCGTTTCCGGGACTTTGTACGTGAGTGCGGA
Organism: Ilyophis sp. 1 JC-2022; assembly: GCA_022702515.1. Lineage (NCBI taxonomy): Eukaryota > Metazoa > Chordata > Actinopteri > Anguilliformes > Synaphobranchidae > Ilyophis > Ilyophis sp. 1 JC-2022. The sequence goes on from CM040404.1 coordinate 126,180,930, forward strand.
CAGTTAAAGGGGTCGCAAGGGACTGCTGACCCCTTAGGTGGGGGCAGTGTGGCGATCCGGGGCGATTGCGAGTAACGGGGATCGTTGTGCATGTCAACTGTTGTGTTCAAATGTAATGACGTGTGCAGTAGCAAGTGGCAGTTGACCTTTGAATGACCAGCAGGTGTTCAACCAGGTCCGCGCTAGAGACCGTTTGTTGATTGACGTATGACAGAGTGAATTACGTGTGATTGGTTGGGGTGAGCTGCAGGGCACCTATCAAGGGCCGCCTTTGTTAAGCAGGTTTATTTGCATAGAGGGGCTATAAAGCTGGCTACGATCCAGCAAGCAATGTCTATTCCAACTGTTAACTGAGGAAGAAGGAACTAAGAGATTGTGCTCTTACTCAATAAACTATTTCCATCAAGAATACCTGACTCCGACTCCATGGCTCGCCACAATACTATGGGCTCCCCAGTCGCTCAGGCCTATAGTCGCGGGTTCAGTACTTTGATTGGTTACCTATGACATGTCTTATTCGGTGAAATGTGATTGGCTGTCACAGCTAGGGTGGGTGTAAATCAGCTAGAGTTCCATGAGGTACTGTTCCATTAGTTTCTCCCAACAATGCACAAGGCCTCCAGAAACATCAAAAAGGTTTCATCAGTCACAGTTATGCCTCTCCTCCAGTTGAAGCTATTGTTCTCCTAGTACTGACCTGTAGCGTGTAAAATAGTCAGTGACTCTCCTGTAGTACTGTGTGGCCTGTAGGGTATAAAATAGTCACTGTTTCTTTTGTAGAACTGTGGTCTGTAGGGTGTAAAATAGTCAATGTTTCTCTTGTAGAACAGTGATCTGTAGGGTACAAAATTGTCATTGGCTCTCCTGTAGTACTGTGTAGCCTGTGGGGTGTAAAATATTCACTGGCTCTCCTGTAGTACTGTGTGGCCTGTCGGGTGTAAAATAGTCACTGGCGCTCCTGTAGTACTGTGTTCTGTAGGGTGTAAAATAGTCACTGGCTCTCCTCTAGTACTGTGTGGCCTGTAGGGTGTAAAATAGTCACTGGCTCTCCTGTAGTACTGTGTTCTGTAGTATGTAAAATAGTCACTGGCTCTCCTGTAGTACTGTGTTCTGTAGGGTGTAAAATAGTCACTGGCTTGCTGGAGATTGCATCAGAAGAGAACACAGGCTTCAGCTGTAGTGCTCCTTGCATGAGTGGGTTTGGCACAGTGGGAAATTGAACAGGGGATGAAGATTTTCTAGAAAAAAATCGGGGGGGGTGGGGGCTAATATAGCAACACAATCACTTGCACTCGTTCGTTTTCTGTTTTCTTACCATAATATCAGAACGGCTGGTCACTCCACACAGCAAGACTACTGTGCACATCTATTTCTGATTGGTCCAAATCAAAACTGCTGCTGTCTTCTGTTCAGAAGTTGACACCTATGAACATGATTTAAAAGGGGGAAATCGTTGGAACACTTACACAGATTCCATTGTGAGATTTGATAGCCAGGGTGAGACACATCCTGTAATGTGGCTGTGTGTCTGGAGTCACTTAGCGTTTTCCTTGGCCGAGTTCTGATTGTTTAGTCTGTTCTCGTTGTGGACTGTTTCTCAGCTACGGTCAACGCTTGTTTGCCTCGCACAAAAAGGACAAATGTTAAAAGACATATTTTTTTGCCCTTTTTTGGGCAGCTGGGACTTCATTTGCGTCGGTGTTTTTTTTTTTTTTTTTGTGGTTTTCATTTATTTATTTATTTTAAAGCAGGGCTGTTGAAATCCATACTTGCTATGACCTCATTTCGCAGCCTGTATTTCATTAATGACCAACGCTTTTTTTTAAGGGAATATTTTTCGTATGACACCAGCTCACATTAATGCCACGCACTGGCCGTGGAAACTGCAGCTCGTCTCGTTCTGCTGCTTCGCAGGGTGTGAAAAGTTCACTTACCTATGGCGGGGCTTGTATTTATATAATCCTTAGTGAGGAAACGGAACTGCTGTAGACTTGTTAAAAAAGTTGCGAAAGTATTTAATTTTTTTTTCTTTTGTACTTTTCTCTTTTTTTATTCTCAATTAAATTGGAATGATGTACTTAAAAAAAAAGAATAAAAGAAGGTTCTGGGGAAAGTTTATTACCTGCTCTTTTTTTACCATGGATGTAACTTTAAAAATATAAATATAACATAATTAAATATAATTAAAATGATTCCCACTGAAGTAGAGTTTTCTTCCCTTCCCAGTGAGTTTCCGTTTCAGCGGGACTTCTGTTGGTTGGATTTAGTTTAACTCTCGTTTTAGTTTCCCTATTTGTTTTATAATGGACAATTTGTAAGGAGGCTAATTTATGAAAAAAATTAAAATAAAAAAGCAAATGGTAATTGTGAATTGTCATTGCATTGGGTTATTCTCATTTGCATTGCATGACAATGTGACTCACTTCACTGCCACTTGGCAGAGGCTCTTATCCAGAGCAACTTACAGTATAAAAAATAAGGTATTAGCTCACCATATTATACTAATGTTACTTTCACGTGGCTAGCAGGACAGGTGGGACAGTTGTCCTCTCCAGATCATCCATCCATTTGTCCATTTTCTAAACCGCTTACTCCTGGTCGGGGTTGCTGGAGCCTATCCCAGCAGACATTGGGTGAAAGGCACCCTGGACAGGTCACCGATCCATCGCAGGGCCCACACACCAGTCAATCACACATTCATACCCGAAGGACAATTTAGACTCTCCAATGAATCTAAGCTGAATGACTTTGGACTGTGGAGCAAGTGGAGGGAACCCACGCGGACACAAGGAGACCATGTGATCTCCACACAGAAAGGCCCTTGGCCGGGATTCAAACTCGGTACCTCCTTGCTGTGAGGTGACAGCTCCTCTCGAGGGGACTATTATTAAATAGTGTGGGATCACTGGAGAGCTGATGCGCAGAGTGCTGATGTGGCATCAGCTGTGTCTACGGTGGGCACCGTGGGCTTCGAGCATCGAGCACCGTGTGTTTGCTGGCAGGATAGAAGCACACTGGAACACCACTTCCTTAATTCTTGCACATATGACCAGGAAGTTGGAGCAACTGTCAACAACACACTTTCCTCTGTGAGATCTCAGCTGCCTGCACAACAGGTTCATGGAACGTCACTTGTCTGGGCAGAATGTGGTTTTCTGAGCAGATACGGCACTCTTTGAATATTGTTCTCAACGACAAATTCTCAACTTGATACAATAAAATGTACAGCCCTTTGCTTACTGTACTGGCTCATGTGTGCAGTAACAGCACAGGGAGTTCTTGACTAAATGTGCCACTGTTTAAGTTTTTTATTACTGCAAATGACACATGCAGGCAGAATGCAATATGAAGCAAACTTAGCTGTGTTTGACATTACTGGAGAACATCTTAGTCATGTCTGTACAGTAGTACCCATGAGATTGGCCTAGAGAGAATGCTATGCTTAGATTACGTCAGGCCCCATGGCTTTACCATTGAACTCTGTTCTGCTGTAGAATGCCTTCTGTCCTCAAAGACACCGGGTCAAAATGGGAACCCAAGGGTTAGCAGATAGGAAGACCAATTAGGGAAGGCCCTATCTGATTCTCACGTCATTTTGTAAATGTTTATATAAACGAGCGCCTAGTTTGGGGGCGCTAGTGTGCTCTAGTGTGTGTAATGAGGGTGAAAGTGTAGCATAATGGGCAGGGAACTGGGCTCGTAACTCAAAGGTTGCGGGTTTGATTCTCAGTGGGGGCACTGCAGCGAGGTAAAGAACTTGAACTGCTTTGGGAAAATATCCAGGTGTATTCATGGATTGTGTGTAAAAAGATGTAATCTGTGTAAGTCGCTCTGGAGAAGAGTGTCTCATAAATGTAAAGTGAACTTTAATGAAATGGAGAAGCCTGAAAGTCTACCTTTTTCCCTCCTGCTGTGAAACGCTTGCAAAGTATTTTTTCCCCCGTTTTTTTATTACTTTTTACCTGACATCTTGGAAGTTGCATGGGTACCCATCCATGGGATCATGTTTCATTTGCTTATTTCAGATGCCTATGGTTTGTTTTCCCTTCACTGGCATTCTACTATTTTTTTAATATTATTATTAATATTATTATTATTAGTCATTTGTCTTCATTTTCACAGTTTCTGCAGAATCAAGCAATGAAAAAGCAGTATTAAATTATTATATAACGATTCATATGTGGAAACGTATTAAAATTTAAACGTTTAAACAAAATGCATTAACTCCTATTTGGGAACAGATTGTTGTGTTTGTTTGCTTTTGGCAGGCCGTTGCTAGCCAAACGTCATGGTTCACCTTTGCCCGGAAGGCAGCCTGTTTCCTTCATAGTAATGTCTGATAGCTGTAACGTAAGGCGGCTTTCGCATTCAAGAGACACTGAACAATGGGGAAGATGGATGCTTGTCAGTGAGCCTCGCTGAATCCAGTACAGAGAGAGTTACCTAATGGCCCTGCTATGCATTTGAAGTGCTGTGCAGAGTCTGCCGTCTGCTTGGGGAGGTGAGGGGCAGATGGCTTTTCGGAAAACTCTTCAGCCACAGCAGGTTTCTTTCTTTATTTGTATGTTTTTCCAACTGTTAGGAAGCAAAATCTCTTCTTCCTTTTAAAAATTTTATTTTTTGTATTAATTCCAAAATATTTCATCGTGGTTGACAAGATATTAACTTGGTGGTTTTGACGTATTGCCTGTTAAAACAAGAATAGCATTTCGATCATGTGTACTGACAGTGTTTACACTTAAATGGCAGGGTAAAATAGCCTTGCTACAAGATGTTTGGAACAAAGAAGAGTGCGTTGCCAAACCTGACAAAACAAATAGAATTTCTTAAGAACACTGCGGAACATTTAGGTGGGTGACTGATAGATACTGTCAGAACAGGAAACAAATGCGCTCATGTAATTCCCACGCAACTTTTTAGCCTCTTGTTTTTGAGCCCCGATTTGGAAATAGCCAATAACGTATTCAGTCACTAAATATCCTCCAGTTTTGCAATGATAGCATTGGAGGATTGAGCAGTTGGAGCAGCTGGCACTGGACAATCGCAGTAACCTGTCTGACCAGAGGGGTCGCAATTGAGCAATGAGTAGTTCTTCATTATCCTATAGTCTAACTTTGGTGGGAAGACCTTAAAATAGTGGCTGCATTATTATTATTATTATTATTATTATTATTATTATTATTATTATTTGTATTATTAATAATAATAATAACAATAATAATATGACTATTACATGAGCTAGTACCAAACCAGAAAGAGAAAGAGTAATCCCCACCACCATGCCGTGCAGACAAAGACATTAACTCAAATTAGTGGGAGGAAGCTCAAAGAAACTAGAAAATAGCAATCCTAGCATGCAGAAACAAAGCACACTTCTTTAAAGAAAGCCTCAGGATTATTTTAAATGAGTATTGGCAACTCATGTTTTTTTTGTTGTTAATTGAATTAATTGACTGGTTGCATGATTGAAGTGTGGCTCATTAAAAGCGATGCAAGAAAATTACGCTGGAAACAGTTCACACTGTAAAGGAAAAATCAACTTATAATGTTTACAGGGTATGTAGTAGGGAGCTGTAACACTGCCTTCCAATTAGTCTTTCATCATCATAGAGCCTGATAACCTGTGTTTTAACTAAGGCACACCTGCTCAGTGATGTGTGATCACATAAGGGTGGTGATACCACTGACTCTACGGAAATGAATAAAAGTGTCTCGCTCTGTCTTTCTTTTCAGCTCAATTACCTGAATATACTATACGTGTGTGTGTGTGTGTGCGTGTGTGTGTGTGTGTGTGCACTCGTCTACCTATCCAACTGGGGAACATGGTATCATTACACATCCACAAAGAGGGGACCTAGAAACCAAGAGGGGTCCATTTCTAGGTCCCTTCTTGGCAAATGCTTTAAATCATGTTAAATTGAATGTTTTATTTAAAAAAATTCTAGAAACCATGGTCCCCTTTTGGCAGGTGTAGAGTGATAATCGTCTGTTAGTAATATAGATGTGTGTGTGTGTGTGTGCGTGTGTGTGTGTGTGTGTGTGTGTCAGCTGTTGTGTAGATGCAGGTGGCTAGAGGAGATGTGAGAGCCTAGTAAAATTGGTGATTAAAAAAAGAAATTAGTTGTTATTACTTGCCATGATGTGTACAATGCAATTCTGCCACTACTAACAAACAAGTATGCATGGCTGTCTGAGATTGTTGGGAAGTACCCTTTGCATCTTCAGCATTTTTCTGAACAGTGATTTCTTTTGAAAAGCTTAAGAACTGTTGTGACCTTCAGGGAGTGTTTTTTGTGAATAAATTAAATGGTTACAACTCTTTAAGCTGAGGAATTCTTGAATGATTCAAGTTTCGGGAAAGGAATTGTGTTTTTATTCTCATAAGGATGGATGTTGTTCACCTTACTCTCCGGTTGTGAATAAACAGTTGTATTTTTTGAGTCACTGTGGCTTGTAATAATGCATGCTCCCCCCTCCAGGGTAACCAAAAGAACCATTTATTTCCGACAAAAGTGTACATCCAGTTCGGTTTTAATGTCATAACAGATGGCTTTTTTGCTATTCAAATTGCGGAACAGGGACTGCTTTTAAGGCAATAAGGAGACGTGCTGATAAGTGGTTCATTTCACTTACTAAAGGCTTTCATTGAAACTTCAGTAATGGTGGTATACAAATTTATAATGTATTCCTTCCCTTTGCAAATGTCCATTTGCAAATACTGACGTGTGCCTCGGCTAAAAAAAATCGTCTAATAGTTATTGTGAATATCTTTTATAAAGGAATCAATTTCTGAACATTAATTTTTTTTATTGTCAGTTTCAACCACTCACTCTACTTTGGCCCATAACAATGTATTGAGACTCGGAGTAATTAAACTAAAAATGCTGGCTTACTTTTTGATGGTAATTAAGGTGCTTTTTCTTGCTAAATTGTATTTATAGCCCATTATCTGTTTGTGGGCTTTCTGGACTGTAGAGTCAATTTTGGTTGGGCGTTTTTTGTTTGCGACATCGGTGACCCAACAACAGAACTGAATACAAAAGATTCTGCCCTTTTCTCATTTGTGGACTGACATAAACTGTGCCCAAAAACCTCCAGGTTTGGGGAAATATTGGGGAAATATTTTCCAGACTTTCATATCGCCTGCTGTTACTGACTGCTTCTAATACAGAACCTGTGCTTGCCTGGGCAGCCAAATGGTGGATAAGGGCCATTTATGGCTATATCCCAGCATCCCCTGCTGCAGTATGTGCATATTATGTCCAAACATTTCTCTATAACGGAAAACAATTTTTTTTTTCAAATTTATTATTACTTCCAAAATATTATTGATATAAGTTGACTGAAAGTTCCATCAAAGTTGCGGGCTGAAAGCGTTATTCATTTCCTGCAGATTGCACAGGGCATGATGAGAAGGCTGTGCCACCACGGCTTCTTCTGTTACTACAAAAAAATAAGACCTCTTGGATACTGTATTTGTGACGGAAGAATTATTTAAACAGACTTGGTAAAAGCTTTACCGCTCCGGAGGAAAATGTGCTGTTTAAGAATGATATAAAAAAATAGTAATTTTATTACACACATCTCCGCTCGAGACCGAATCCCATTTCTGCTCTCAGCCTCCACAGAGCGCTTTATTTGATCTTATATTCCCGGGTTGGACTGCTTCAAACAGCCCCATCCTAAGAGTATTTTCATTTGGAAAACACATTTTCTATAAGAATGAGGAAAACTGGTTTTGCAGACAGGTTTTTGTAAACGTCTACTTTGAGCAACTTCACATTCATGGCCATGGGAACCAAATTTTAGGATAACTGCCAATCGGTCAGCCTTAGAAATGACTCTATTGATGTGATTTGCCATAGTCACATTGTATTTAATTGAATCATTTGTCAATTCTTTTCACTATGCACTGTGCTTATTGCATTATATGGTACAATGTGTACCTAACACTATGCTGCCAAAGTAAAATCAGACTCTCACTCATATTGGGACTCAAATCTCCCTAATCCTCAGGTTTTATTGGTTTATTGGTTTATGGCATAGAGTATAAGAGGTACAGACTGATTGGAAGTCCTATGCAGAATATCAGCTTAGGCACACATTTGGGTTTGGGAATCAGTTTTTTGGTTTGTCTGAAATGGTGTCCCATTAACACTTGGATAAGATCAACCAGAATTTCATCGCTGCTAGTATTTTTTAAATCACATTTCAGTCATAAATTATTATTTTTCTTTTTACTTGTGCATTTAATGAGTTCCTTAATGGCCCATGACCGAGGACCCCATCCTCAGTTCGGTTCTGATAGCAACATGGTGAAAACGTCTAAAAAACTGCCTGTTCAGAACTCTCACCTCCTTTTCCTCATTTTTCCCCTTGGTTTTTTTTATTTTTATTTTTTATTGTAAATGTGGCGGCTTCCACTGGGCCGAGCTCGGTGACAGAGAGAAGGGAATCACTTCCAGATGTAATTCCTGTTCCCACCCTTTTTAAATTAGCATCCAGATAACATTGGGCTTGAATTAACGGTGGTTGAGGAGAACGGTTAGGTCTCAAATTTTCATATAATGACTTTATTCTGTATGATGAAGCCATTTGCCTGGGTTGTAATTGTGGTGTTTAATTAGCCTCTGAATGAATGACAATTTAATTCACGAACGGATGAATTTACAACAAGTGGCACCATTGGCACAGCTGATTTAAAGCCGTACCGCCTATGAACCGGTCTACCAAAATGGCCTGGATTCAATCAACGTGCGTCCTTAACTTTTGACTTCAAAGCAAAGGACAGTGTTACAGTATTTTATTTACAGCAACAGTTTGGCATGTTAACTTTTGGTCAGTGCTAAACTTGCCAAACTCTGTTAATGAACATAAACACTTACATACTAATACTAACACTTACATACTAATACTAATACTTACACACTAATACTAACACTTACATACTAATACTAATACTTACACACTAATACTAACACTTACATACTAATACTAATACTTACATACTAATACTAATACTTACACACTAATACTAACACTTACATACTAATACTAATACTTACACACTAATACTAACACTTACATACTAATACTAATACTTACACACTAATACTAACACTTACATACTAATACTAATACTTACACACTAATACTAACACTTACATACTAATACTAATACTTACATACTAATACTAATACTTACATACTAATACTAATACTTACATACTAATCATGAGTCAAAAGTTAAGATCAAATGGTTGATTCTAGAGCCTGCAGATTATCAAGCAAATTATACACCCGAGGAATTTAGCAGGATAAGGTACAGTCAATATCGGGCTCATCTATAACAGTTAAGCTGCACAGGACTGGTAAACCGACGTTGTTTCTATATGTTGTATTCAAAATAACACTTCACTGACTTTGCGAAATGCAACCCAAATGGTATTTCTCTGCAGCAATGTAATCTCAACCAAACTCCCAACATTGCAAACACATTTTTAATAAAATGCGTCGGTTAAATACCCAGTGGATTTTACGTTCGTCAGCAACTGACCCTAACTTCAGTCTTATTCGGATGCAAAATTGACGTTATACACCGGGAGAGGAGCTTGAGAATGCTCGTGCAAACAGCATTCTCAACGTGCAGGTAGGATCACACTTCCACAGAGTCCGCCATAACCTATATCAGCTGTCCAAGCCCTCATTCACTGCTGAGATTAGCACAGACCACACACTTAATGCTGATAAGCTGATATGCTAGCCGCGCGAAGACCTGCGTTTCTCTGTGTAGATCCTTGTTTGGTGCACCATCCCTTTAGCACAGTGAACCTGTTACACATTTCATCTTTTTGGTGTGACGGCAGCGAGCCGCATGGACTCACGTGCGGTGCACCGTATAAAGCAGGGGTGTAAAACACAGTGTCAGCTGCTTTTCGGTTTCAGCACGAGCGCTTAATTTAAGTCGTCGATTGGCTAAAGATGTACCGTGTTCTCAGGGCCTGAAACGGCTGCCGACTGAAAGGAAAGCACAAACACCCGCGGACACTGCGGCCCTCCAAGGCTGGAGTCTGACACCCCCGGTGCAAGGGAAGGGTTTTTCTCTGTTATGGAGGCAGGGCCGGAACACAGCTGCAGAAGGCGTAATAAGACGACGTGTCCGCGAGGTGTTCCCGCGTACCCGCGTACCCGCGTACCCGCAGCACGGAGCCAGAGGAGCGCTGAGCTGAGATCTCGCTGTGTTTTTCATTCATTTTAGAATGCAGCCTTGTTTTTTTTTTCCATTTTCTTTTCTTTTTTGTTTTTTTTGCCACACCATTGCCTTTCATCTTAACTCCTATCTCCTGCATAATGGGTACACCGTGACGGAGGGGAGCCGCTTGCTTGTTTAAATTTACTCACAGTCAAGTCTTTGATTTCATCAAGTAGCCCTATTCAAATACATTTTTGAAAAAAAGGCAGATCTAAGAGAAAGCGCAGGAGGGAAGTTAACCTTGAGTGTCTGTGTCCCCCCCTCCTCCCAACCTCCCTCCCAACCTCCCCCACACCTCTTCTTTTCTGTTTCAAGTGCCTGGTCAACTTGAACCGGCTGACTTCAGTCATCTCTCCACTTTCATATTCCTGTAATGTGCGTTTTAGTGGCCTGCTGATTGAGATATTTCAGTGCTCAGTTTTTTTAATGAGAGAGCCACATTAACAAAGGAGATGTAAAACATGTATGGACTTCTATGGAAGCACCTTCATTGCCAGTAAAGAATAACGCAATTTTGTTTGTCTCATTATATATTCATATTTTATCTCATGATATATTTCATTACCTCTTTTTTAATTACTTTGATTCTCATTGTTTTTAAATGGAGTCAAACTTTAATATTCGTAATTTAATTATGTGGTAGGATAAAAAGGTAGTTGTCGATCTTGACTGAAGCAGGACCGTTCACTCTGATGAATCCAATGAGCTGAGCTGGACCAGGACTGTGTGGGACTTAAGAGAGGATCGGCTCTGTTAGTTAGGACTTTAGGAACATTGCAGTAGATCACAAATGAGTGCTGTTTTTAGGTAGTGAGAATACTGACCAATCACCTATACCAGTGGTCCCCAACCATGTTCCTGGAGATCTACCGTCCTCTAGGTTTTCCCTCCGACCCTAACAAAGCACACCTCATTCAACAGCTAGAGATCCTGTTGAGCTGCTAATTTGTAGAATCAAATGTGCCAAATTAGGGTTGAAAACCTACAGGATGGTACATCTCCAGGTGTAGGGTTGGGAACCACTGCCCTACAGAAAACACAGCTGATGAGTTTTTGTCCTATTGGAGATCAGACAATGTCCAAACACATGAGGAACGTTCCAACTTGTTTTCTGCTCGCTTTTTTCTCCTCCCTTAGCCCTTTTCATAAAATGTAAGAATGTGTCATAGTGCAGCGGTTCTCAAACTCTGTCCTGGGGGACCCCTGGGGGACCCCTTGTGTATGCTGGTTTTCGTTCCAGCTACAATTGCAATCCCAGAATGTGAACAAGCTGTTAATTTTTCTTAATTACACCTCTTAAGCCATATTATGTCAGGAATAGCTATGCATGCCATGGTGAATAAAAGCCTCACATTCACATTGTGCTTTTTGTGCTATATTGCAAATGATTACATACATTAACTGATCAGATTAAAGACTGAGGTGAATCACTAGGGTCCTAATTGGTGGAAGTGTGGACACATGGCCACTAAAACGAACAATTTGGAGACTTCAAGAACTCAAAGACAAGGCAAAGATACATTATGTTAATAAGACGGAAATAAATAATTATAAAATTATTTAAACGTGTGTTCATCAGCCTTAATTACGCCAGAGATTGGCTGAAACAAAACCCAGCATGCACAGGGGTCCTCCAGGGCCGAGTTTGAGAACCACTGTCGTCGTGCATAAGCGTTTATTCTTACTTGCATGGTCATGAAATGTAATGGCATTTAACAGTGGGGCACTTCAGTTCTTATCATCGTAGGGACAGTCGCTTCATATTTGCCCAAGGGTTTTTTTTTGTTGTTGTTTTTTTTGCAAGTCGTATTAAAAAAAGTACCATGCATTTTTGTATCTGCTTTTGGTGGGACAATTATCAGTTTATCAGCATATCTCCTCATGTAACATGCAACATGTCAGTATTTGAATTCAAACACAGATACGTTACAGCATGCTACTGGGGTTAGCCTACCCTTGTGGCACACGTTTAGAGAGTGAGAGAGAGAGAGAGATTCATATCCAATCATAGAGATGTGTCGCGTACGTGACATGCGCCTTGTCACGGACAGTCCTCATGTGACATTTCTTCATTTACGAGGGCTGTTTGTGTGCAGAGACGCCCACTGCTTCCTTTACACGCTTACATCCTTCATTGCACTTTCATGACATCACAACATCATAAAAGAAATTTTTTTAATGTGATGGCCTGTTAACCCCCCCCTTGTCTGTGCTGTCTTTCAGAAATGCATGTGCCTGTGTTTTACTCAACATTTATTGGACATATAGGAGAATGGGTTGTGTATGAGAGGAGGGTTTCTAGATAAGTTAATCCTCTTAAGGACAAGGGAAGGGAACAAGCCAGTGCTGTGCACGGTGTTCGGGTTTTCCTGCCTATATGGGCCATTGGATCGTGTCCCCTTGCAGCTGGAACTCATGTTGGGCCCTTCGCTGCCATTGGCTTATTTGGTCTGTTGACGTTGAGCCAAGCAAACGCTCACTCTGGGATGTCCTGCTTGGCTCGCGGCCTAAACCGGTGAGACTCCTGGCCAGAAAGCGCTGAAACAGTCACACCGCTGCTCTACGCCGCTCTGACCGCCAGCCCAGCCCGTTTCCCAATACTGTACAGAAGCTTCCAGATCTCATTTCTCTCTTAATGAAAGGACACCAGATTCTACAGTAGCTTGTGGGTTGATATTATCTACTTAATTATTTTGATCCATTTCAATGCCAGCGTATGTTGGCGTGTCCATTTTATTTTTTTTCTGTTAGGAGTATAGGGCCTTTCATTGCCCTGGCTTGGTTTGAAACGTAAGTGCTACCGATGCGATTCATAAAAGATTAAAGAACATTTTCTGGCCGTTGCTAATATTAAACTCTGCTCCGTCTATATCTTTCTAGGTTTATTTTTTTTCTTCAACCAATAAAAGATCTATGCAAATGTATTTGGACATCATCACAGGCTACTTAATAGGATTTTTCATTAGCCCATTTCTGAGCATGGCAGAGGAAAGTTGCCATGGATACCACTGAAGTACAATCTGCAAAATGTTTATTAGCTTATTATTTAATCAGTACGTTATAATTGTACCCTTTATACCCATTTTGGGTTCTGTTGATCTGGCGATGAAGAGTGTATTTGGGCAGAGCTGGGAATAGATTAATGATGACGGTGTTGTTTATCCGTGTGTGTGTGTGTATATGTTTGTGTTTGTGCACTTTCAGATCATTTGTAAATCCATCATGGTGTAAAGTGAATAGTTTTTTTGAGGTCCCCTGTAGTGCAGGAAGGGTTGTGAAAATACAAGTACTGGAGTACATTATAGTGTCAGTTAATATGCACTCTGAACGTTAGGATCTCAAATTTTGCGAGAATTCATTGCCAAAAAAACGCTGAGACAGAAAGACAGTGAAGAAGCGCGGCTCAGGCCACAGTGTGCCCGCATGCTGATGTTTATTTTTATTGAGAGTGAATTTAACAGCGCGGTGGAGGTTGTTGCTGTTCTCTGACCTGCAGGGGAAAACGGGGGTGGGGGGGGGCTGTGCAGTGGAGTGGATAACTCACCACACAAAGTGAACAGCTTTCATGCCCGTGGCGGAAAACAAATAAAACTCTCAGTCAGTGCACACGCAGAAACTACACGGGCCCCTGCCTTCCACCCGCCCGCCCGCCCGGCCGGGTCACGCAACGGCCCGTCCACGTCCAGCCAAAAACAACAATTCCATATGTTTCTGCGTTTCTAAAATGACCACCCCCCTGAGTTGGTGACACGCTGATGTGGCCCGATGGCAGAGCCAGTAATAAACAGGCTGCTATACTGAGAAAGAGAGTGAGAGAGAGAGAGAGAGAAAAAAGATAGGGAGACCGAGAGAGATGGAGAGAGAGGGTGAGTCAGAGAGATAGCGAGAGAGACATAGAGAGAGAGAGAGATAGAGTGAGAGGAAGGGCCCAGTGTGAAGACAGGGACTCTCGACGCTGTCTGCTGGCCCAGGGCTCTTCGCTTTGTGTCTGCTTTAATTGAAAATTAATAGTTAGAGGGTTGCTATGGAAATTATACCATTGCTTGCAGACAGAAACCTGCACCCCCCCTCCACCCCCCTTCCCATCATCCACCCCATCTTTTCTTCATCCGCAGAGACACTGGTGGTATTGTCTGTCCTCATTGACCTTGGCTGTACAAAGCCCTGCAGAAGGAGAGAGGGGGGGGGGAAGAGACAACACAGGAACAGAAATTAGCGAAAGGAAGTGTCAGGGGTACGTCACACACCGATAGTGCAGCGGCCCATCTCGGCCCATCTCGGGCTGGCTGCTTTATTGGTTACTTGCTTATTTTTTTCCCCCTTAGATATGGAACAAGATTTCACAATTCTGCGATTCTGAAATAACATTTTCTCATCATGTTCGATTTAAGAACAGTGCAATTGCACTGAAAAATTCAACAGGTTTTTTTTTGTTGTATATTTCTAAGCAAACATACAGATTCTATGATCTGCACAAATTAATAAGGATTACTATGGATGCAGTAATACTACTGCGAATACATTTTGAGATTTTGCTAAGCACGATAGTAATATTGATTAAGTGATGCTCTTGTTTTTGCACATTATTGATTGGACACATCCTGTCACATGGTTATGAGGTAATCAGAGTGTTCTTAAATCTGAACACGTGATCAATCTGATCAATACATTTTATTTATCTTGCTACAGAGGAAAGTCAAAACAAAATTGAAATATCTTTAAACTGGCATTTCAATTTATGAATGTATATTTAGAGAAAATATAGTATACATTCCAAACGTGAACAAACTTTTGTAAGTGGTGCGGTAGCACACGGTTTAAGGGGGGGTGCAGCCCCCAGAGGTTGAAAGGGAAATGCAGAATTGCTGTAATTACTTACACTAAAAGGTGTGCTTTAGGAGCTGGAGTATGGAGAGCAGATGCTTTGAGCGCTTCTCGCCTCTTCCCCTCTCTTTTGATTGGTGTTTGCCTTTGGCTCGAGACGCAGGTTGTCACATTTCAAAATAAAAGCACAAAAGTCACACAAACATGACAGGGGAGCATCCGAGCACATTTTAGATTTTCCATCCGGATGCGGTAATGATATCACGCTGTTAAAATATGCTCCAGCAGAACTGCAGATAATGTGTGCTATTCAAAGTCTGTTTAATCATACCAGCACATAGCTCAAAGCTGTGAGCTCAAGTGGTCTTATCCTGAGTTGGTGGCCGATATCTTTGACAAAATAAATCCGTCATGCTTGCCTTGGGTGGGACTTGGAGAACAGGAAAGTTCTCGTTTGTGATGCAGTGTGCGTGTGTGCGTGTGTGTGCGTGTTTGTGTGTGTGTGTGTGTGTGTGTGTGTGTGTGTGAGTATGTGCAAGTGTGTGTATCTGTATGTATGTATGTGTGTGCTCGTGTCTGTCTGTCTTTATGTGTGTGTGTGTGTGTGTGTGTGTGTGTGTGAGTATGCGTAAGTGTGTGTATCTATATGTATGTGTGTGTGTGCTCGTGTGTGTATCTATATGTATGTGTGTGCACGTGCATGCGTGGGGGGAGGGGGGGTGGTCTGCATGTGTGTGTTCTGCTTTTGAGTGTGCATAGTGTATATGCTAGTAAAAAAGTATGTTTATGTTTATATATGTGACAGAGTGAAAGTGCTTGTAAAAAAAAAAGTAATATTCACACACGCCAGTATTTGTGTGTTTTTATGTTTTTGTTTGGAGCTAAAGAGTGTTGCTTCTCATTTTGCAGTCAGGGGTCTCCCTCCTTTTACGATAGCACTGTCTACACAAACACAGTCAGGCTAGTCACAGTATTCAATCTTCCCAACGCCATGTGGTTTTGTGAGGTGGTAGCAGATGGACTTTCTTTTTGCATCTGCTGTGTACAGACTTGGCTTTGTACTCTTTTTTTCCTGGGGGAGACCGTCGTCTTTCTTCCCTGCTAGTTGATTCCTGGTTCGTGAAACGGCGAAGAAAAACCTCTGTGGCAGGCAGAGAAATTCACAAAAGGATTGACAAACACCATTATCAGAAAATGTTCCATTTCATTGTCAGCGTGCATTGTTTATAGTACGGCAAATCTCTTAATGCCTCACCCTCAGAATATGCTGGTAGAGGAGATGGAGTTCTGTGATTCTAATTAAGGTTAGTAATTGATGGGTTCTAATGTTCAAAAGAGTGCAGCTTGATTAACATCTGTTAAGGCAAATTGTCATTAAGTGGCTTGAAGTAAATTGAAGATGTATTGCCAATTTTTTTCCCCCACTGTGTTTTGTCTAATGCCTGGGTTGTGAAACGCTTGTCTGCTTTGCTTGTTTATTTTATTTTATTTATTTTTTTCCACCTCACTCAGATACTTTTTTGAGTGTTAGCAGACGTGCAGTATATTATTACAAGCCGGCCCTAAGAAGGGAAACACCAAGCATATTTATCTGAGACTTGAAAGATTACAGAGGGCTGAGGGATTGCGACTGGTGTTTTCCTGAGAAATTGAAGCACTTAGTTTGGGGGGGGGGGGGGTGGGGTGGTGGGGGGAGAGATTACTGCACGCGCGCCGGCTCAGAATCGAACCTCTGTCACCCCGCACGTCGCCGCATCACAGACAGACCCCGGCGATTAAACGCTGATTTCTGTGTATGATTGTCCTTGGGTGCCAAAACAATCAGAGAGCGGCTTGATTTGTTTTAATTACCAGCGCAAAATGTCATCAGTCTGGGACGTGATCGGGCAGAGGTGCGCCTGCCGTCGTGTAAATACCGCTAGAAAGGGTTCCTTAATAATGGCTTTGACAGTTAGCTAGCTTCAGAGTTTTTTTATTTATTTACCCCATCTTTCCTAATGCTGTTTTTTACCGGTGGCATATTTTTCTGAAGCACGTAAATGCTTTAAGTCTTCTAAGAATATCTTCAAATGACTGTTACGTTGTGGACGGGTTTACTCTACCGTTGTTTTAAAGGTAGGTTACTTTCGCTCTTTTTATTTAAGGACAGAGAGAGGCTAAGAGAACGCGTGCCTCTTTTGTTGTGTCCGTGTTGTGTGGTGTTACAGCTGCTGGTTTTGTTTATTTGTTTGTTTTAAAATGGTTAGATAAATATGCTTAGAACTCGTATCATTCTCAGTGCCGTTCAGAGACTGGAATATACTGCTTGCCTTACCGCTAATACAATTCAGACTCCCTTTTGAGTGAAAGAGGGAGAGGGGGAGCGAGAGAAAGAGAGAGAGAGATGAATAAAACAAGCAGAAATACCTTTCTTTGGGAGAATAAGTGGACGTCCCCAGATTTTCCGTGGAGAGCAGCCGCTCCTGCTGCGCGTTTGTAAATCCCCTCGGTGTGAGTCAGGATGCAAGTTTTGTGCGGCGGGAGTTGGGAGCACGCACTCGGGCGTCTGAGCGCCGCTCCTAGCACCAGATGTTTATTTTGAGCGAACGGTGGGGGGATAGGCGTCTGGGCGAGAGCTCGCACAGCCGCGAGAGGACAGACACCGCGCTCTCTCTCGCGCTCCTCGCAGCAGCCCGGTCGTCTGAGCGCGCGATAGTCCACACGCTTAAAATATTTAAAAAAGGAAGAGAGAAAAATAGAGGGGGAGAGACGGAGACAGAGATTTTTTTGAAGGTCATTTTCAGATCAGAGACCACTGAATAACTATAATGTATTTCAGGCAATAAAAAATGGCAATGAAATGATAAGTAGTGTTTTCAAATAATTGCATTATATTTCATCAGATTGGTGTGATAGTATAATTATTTCTACTATGTCAGGAGAAAAGGCAGCCCTGTCTGGGCTATAAATTTCCATTTCTGCACTTTTCACGTTGTCTGGCAGGGAAGGTAGCCTCCCAGCCTAAGTTCTTATTGGGCCCGTCCAGGGGCTGCAGTAATTGCCCGATGACAACCGAAAATGATAGAATAATTGTCAGGAGAGACGTTTTTTAATGGGCAAGGTGATTTAAGTATGCATGAACAAGCTACACGGGGAGCAGAGCTTGTTTATGATGCAAGCCACTATAAACACAGTTGGAGTGATGACACAGAAGGTTCCACTGTACTCATTGACATGAGCAGGCTCTCACCGCAAACACCAACAGCTTGTTCCTCTGCCCACTGTGACACTCCTCACCTGCAGGTAATAACCCCAAAAATTACATCCTTTAATCTATCTCTGCTTTGTCTTAATGCCACTTTTTTTTTATCGCTGGCTGACTTGTATAGATTATTTTCTGTGCATGTGGTAGTGGAATAGAAAGGACTGCGTTTATTAGCTGGTTAATTACTCCAAACGATGAGTGAAAATAACGACAGTGCATATGTGGAACATACATGTTTATTTGTGCTTTTTTATATTTGGATGCTTTTTTATTTATTATTGGAGACACCCAATGCATTGAAATGCTGGCCACAGCAAGTGTGTACACATGCTAATAAGCAAATGGCTGATAATTAAAGTCAAGATGTGAAACTAATATGTTTTGAGAGTACTTTACAGTCTAGTGCTTGTAAAAAGATAAAAAGAAGGGGGGGGGGACTATTATGTGTCTTTTATAAGCTAATAGCAATAAAGTATTAATGAGCTGCAGATATGTTTTATTTGAAGGAGTTATTTAGATTTTGCAGTGATCCATAACTTTATAGAGCACATCCCTCCCTCCCCCCTCCCCCCATTTGAATATAAGAGGTCAGTAAAATTAAATGTGATGAAATACTAATAATCTTTATCAAAGATGGGCGGATACTTTGTTTACTTCATTATTCATGAGGGCTGGTAAAGCACGGTATTGAGCTATTGTGGGCATACTATTAACATTTCATAGGGATTTGTTCTGGAATGTGCTATGCTGCTTCTTCATAATTCAACAATCCTGTGCATAATGAGCTTTGTGATTAGATGATATAAAGAATTGGCCCAACTCTATTCTGAAAGCAGATAATTTACTTGGTTCTCTCTAGAGTCTGGAATATAATAGGTTCTTTAGTGCACTAAAATTAAATGCTACATATTTAAAATTTCGGCTTACAAATCCCCTTGGCAGTGTTCATGTTTTGAACTTGTGATGTTTTTTAAAATTATTATTTGTTGTTTTTTTTTTTTTTAAACGCCGTATTTAGAAATTGTTTCCAAAATACATATTTACCTAGATGCTTTATTTGTAGTCTACAAGCCAATTAACACTGTTCATTAGCAGAATTGGGTATTTGTTTTAAAGTTTAACCAATCACTTTGATATGCTAATTATGATGTAATTTAATTTAAGTCCTGTAATGACGATGCCGTTATTATCAACATAAATGATGCAGTCGAGCAGCAGCACCTCATTTGCATATGCTTGCAGCGACTTGAATTAGGCGACTTCGGTATCACTCCGCTTTAATTTCACACCTCTCTCTCCTACAGCCCTGTGGGTTTTTCCGGGCTGTCGTGAGCTATTGATGATCAGCACTTTTATCTGTTTTATATGACAAAAAGGGTGCGAGCTGATTACTCGAACCGCAGAACCGAAAATTACATAATTGAAATATGAGACTATTAAAAAATGCAAATGATTTCCTCAACAGTCATATCAAACGGTAAGAGAAGTCTCAGAGAGGCGATTGATTTTTAGTTGTTATGCTGTCTGGGGGAATTTATTTTTTTTGTTCTTCTTTTCTCAGAGCCTCATGACTCTTGAATCGGACGTCTCTCACATCAAGGTGCTCCTTTGTGGTCGGGCTTTTAAAATCGGTTTGAGCTTTTGAAACGGCCTGTTCGCTTGCGCCTGGTTTTGATGCGGGACACTCTGTTTTGTTTGTTAAAAGAGGGCAGTGGAATCACGCAGTGCTTCTAAGGTCCTGGAATTTGAGCAAATTTCTAATCTGGAGAGAAAATGTGATTCCTGTATAAATGCAGTTAAAAAAAACAATAAGTAAGGAGAGAAAAAAAACTGCATGGTTGGTCTGTGACTAAGCCAGTGTTAAAGACCTACCCATTATCTATTTTGTAGAAGGTTAGACTTGGGTAATTTTCTTCTAGAAAGATTATTTTTCTTCTGACCAATTTCTCCTGTTATGCCCTAATTGGTTACATAAATCTTGTCTCGTATGAATGAGAAATGTTTCGGTGTTGTCAAGTGTAATCTTCACCCTTATTTACCAATTCATTAAGATCTATTGATGCAGGACTGGTGAGGGAGAATGGCGACATAAATCAGGCCTTCGCCATAATGACCCTAATCAGCTTGAAATAACTGGAGCCGTCACGATGAGCTATGTCTCTGTATTACTCTGGCAGGAATGTTCCTTCGCCACCGCCGTTTGTGTCTGCTTCCATCATTAACTTTACGTCCTCTCACCTTCCTCCCAAAGAACTTGTAGCGTCTCTCGTTAGCGTTAGGAAGTCTCCCGTCTCCAAAAAAAAAAAAAAAAAGCATTTCAAATATACCAGACCTCAAAAGACCAAGTGTCACAACAGATAATTGCATCAGAACAATGGATCGCAAAATGAAATATACATTTGAGGCGGCGGAGACGTAGAGAGAAAACGAGAGGGTGTGTGTGTGTGAGGTGAGAGCGAGAGAGAGAAAGAGAGAGGGAGAGTGTGTGATGGATTTTTTTTTAAAAGAAAAAAAATACAGATTTGAGAAAGCCCTTGCCTCAGACGCGCCTCCTTGTCGAAATGATGGGACCAGACAATGGTGCCTCCTTTTTTTATAGGTCAATTACTGCAGATTAGGTGGGCTGAATAAATTACAGAAATTAATGAAAACGGGAACAAAAGCGTAGGCTCTCAACGCTGAAATTTTGTCACTGACTACGCGCCCATTATTGTATCCATTCCTCAATGAAGGAAGCACTTGATGTCTGAAATTTTAATTATACTGGGAGTGAAGAGCAGAACTCACCTACAGCGGTGAAACAAAGATCCTCAGAAGGGTGTTCCGGCACAGCCCCTGCACACCGGCACGTGTATTTATACAGCATACGCTCTTATTGTGAAGCAATGTAAACCTCGGCCACTCTGCTTGACCTCTCTCTTTCCCTGTTTTTTTAATGATCATTATCACCACCATTTGGGGTCCCGCTGTAGCCCTGGTGAATGTTTACTTCAGTACGTCTCATTGTAGATGGGTAGGTATTTAAAACTCCCCGTTAGCTTCAGCTCTGCGTCGTCTTTTCAACGTTCTTTTTGCTCTGTATTTCCTCATTTACATTTTAATAGTATTTTTTTAATCAACGTATCAAAAAGCAGTTTTTAATTATTATTTTGTAAAATCAGCTGTACTGTTTTCTTTGATGTCTGTTTAATTTGTTGGCTTTTTATCATCATTTGATGCCATTCAGATTGGGTCATTTGGGAACATTAGAAAAGATTGTGGATAATGTTAATTAATATTATGTGCAATAGGTTTGGTGATTGTTTGGGGGGGGGGGTGTCATTGTGCAAGAATGTGCCCAATTTTTTCTTCTTTAGAAATACACATACCTGTAAAATTCCAATGTACGGCATACATTACACACACACACACACACACACACAGATCATTTAAATTTGAATAGACCTTAATCAAACCAAAGCTAAAAGGGAAGATGTTTTTACAGAATCTCTGAAGCTTGTAAATGGTATTGACCGAATATATCATCTCTCAAATAATAATAATTTACTATGAACTGAAATCCGCAATTCATGGCCTTTTCAATTTTTTTATTTTTAAAAATGCTAAACTGACTGTGGTGTAAATAGCAGAATTCCGTAATCTTAATCCTGGGAAAGCAGTACATGGAATATTTATTGTACTATTCATCCCTTTTTTCTGCTCGATTTTGTAAAAATGATTTTTTTCTCCCTAAAGCGGTTCCACGTGAATTACTTTGAAATGCCTCTATCTACAGAAAAACTATTACTATTATACACAGGTTATGAATGAGTTATTAATGTACTTTATGGCTTCTGTTCAGAGCCAAGAGGAAGTGTTCCATTGAGCAGCAGGTCTCTGGCTTCCGTTACTTAATCTCCAGGAGCGTTTTTGTGTGAAGCGCCACTTTACAAGTGACCGTTTTTATAATTCCTGCTACTCTTCATAATGCTATGTGTTATATCGGGCTGCTTCGCACCGAGGTTTATGTAAGCGTGTCAGTGAATTACACCGTTTGTACAAACAACCGTACCGTGTTTTTGCACTGTGTAGCCTATGAATCAAATCAAGTACAAAATAAAGATGAGCTGTACTCTTTTTTTGTGTCCGTCTCAGCTGGAGATCATGTTAACGTGCTGTATGTGTGTGTGTGTGTGTGTGTGTGTGTGTGTGTGCATTCACACCCTACTCTTATTTTTTAAAACTCTTTCATTTGTGCCATTTTGATTTATTAGGCAATCTAAAGTATTAAAGATTTGAGCATACTTAGCCTTGTGCTGCTTCTCTTTGAAAGCATTGTACCCCATGTCAATGATGAATTAATTTCATTGGAGCACAGAAGCTGTGATTATTTCAGCACTACCCCCAGCCAGACCGAAAAGGTCTACTCCACGTGGGGAGCCTAGTGGACTGTAAAATGTAATTACAATTCTAAAACAATATGTGAATTACAAATACCTCGGTCGGCTGTGAGCTCAAAGTGAATACAGTTTTTTAAATATATACAGATTTTTTCCCCCTTACTGTCTGACATAGCATTTGCATTGGTTGCATGATAAATGACAACTGTTGTTGTAGGGTAAATATCCCGCATGGCCTTGGCTTACAGGAGTTACAACCGGGAGCAATTCCAGGGCGTGTAGAATTGTGGCGATGTCGGCCAGCGAAGGTCGCGTATGTGCAGAGCAGTAGTATTGTACTTGGAGATAAGAGAAGTGTCAGTCAATGTACAGTTCTGTTACTGCAGCGGAAGCTGAGGAGTGCCACCATACACAGGAGTAGCACTGTGGCTGCAGTGTCGAGTGTTATGTGTAGAGCAGTAGTATTGTGCTGGAGATGAGGGGTGTACAGTACTCGCACTGTGGCTGAAGTTGAACAGTGACACTGTTTGTTGGGTAGCAGTATTGTAGTTGAAGGAGTGAGCGTGTCTTTGCTTCCTACGTAGGAGTGCTCCTGGTCTTCCGTAGCTCTCGTGTCCCAACATTTGCGGCCCAAATCTCCGGCATATCTGCAGCACATGCCAGTCGCTAGCATACACCTGCCTACAGGTGACTGAGATACAGAGGTGATAGAAGAGGCGTGTGCTGTGATGGATCCAGAAAAGAGAGGGAAAGGAAGGCCTGACGTATTGAAACGCGAGAAGACGAACGCGTGAGCGACTCTCGTCCCCTGACATCCCCGCCTATCTCGATTTCTCCAAACAGACTTTCCTTCCAAACGATTTCACAGGTCGCAGGGAAGCACACCTTCGGCTGCACTCGTGCCAAGGCCCGCTCGTGAGATTCAGAAACACACGTTTATACGTCTATAGGAGGAACTCAAAAAAAGTGTGCTTCTCCTGACTAGAAATGGCAAGAAGGGAAGATGTGGCTTTGTGAAGATGGGCGTACGTTTCTGTTGCAGAAGGTGCACTCATTTAATGTTCAGCCTCTCTTAGTCTTAGTTTTAAGATGTGGAGGTGATCCACGCTCTGAATTGAGTTGAGGAGTGCAGTCTGTTGATGTGTTATTTATGAACAGCAAGATTCAGTCTTTTGTCTTAAGAAAATTCTATTTACACACATACATATTTATTTATTTATGTATTTATTTTTAATGTCCTATCTCCATAGTGACAGTACTCATATATGTAATTGGTGGTTGGTCAGAATTCACTCAAAGATTACGGCCGCGAGAAACGGCCCAAAACGCCTGCCCTGCGTTTGACGGCAATTTGAATCGCGTCACACGCACGGCGGAGGGCCCGTGCTTCAGCTGCTCTTGTGTTGAGTCCTGAGCGGAGTTTCCATCCGTTATACCTCAGGTAACATCGCAGTTCTGTGAGTAAACACTGTTAGACCCGCTAACCCGCCAGCCGGCCTCGTTTAAGGTGGGAGAGCGCTATCTCCGCGCAGAATTTTCACGGGTGACAGTCTGGTGCCCCTGAGACGCGTGAAGAGGAGAGACGTCCTAAAGGCACGGGTCCAGCAGTAAGGAGACCTCCTCTCGATCCGCGCCTCTCTCTTCCAGTGTTTACAGGGAGCGCTGACACCCGCCAACTCCGCCGCCGTGGAAAGCACTTTCCGTTCCACGCTGAAAATGTGCCCGCACTTCACTGATAGCCCCCGCGTTTTAAAAGACACGGCGGTTTATCTTTGAACGATTCCCGGAGGCGGATCCCAACGCTGCCTGCAGTTACTTAATTAAAAACAGGATGTTGGTGTCATTAAGGTTAAATCACAGCCTCACCTCTCAGGCAATGCATTGCAGGTGACAACATCCAAGTTTCAATGTCGGCATATATATTCAGACTTTTTATTTGTGGGCTGGAAATTCTACATGATGTAGATGGGAGAGGCAGTGGAGGGGGTGGGTGTAAAATAAGTCACTTTACACTGTAATAATTATTACACTGCGGTATTATTTCTATCGTTTAACGTGAAACCGTTTTTTGTCTGACTGAGTGTAGTTTGTATCACACAGCAGACGCGGAGGTTTCTTTTGTCTTTAGTGTCAGTGCCACTACGGTGTCTCCTGGCTTTAAAAGCATTGAAAGGTGATCTTTTGTCCAAGAAGATCTTTGGTGTGCTTCTTCCACTGTTAACTTTCTCTGCAGAGCGCAATTAAACAAAAAAATAAAGTAATAAAAAAATGTATAGAGACGATTACCATCCAAATAAGTGTAATTGTAAAGGTTGAAAACGTTGGCTTTTTCACATTAAAAAAAAATGTAATGGCCTCAAGTTGTAATTTGTGGTTTTAAGTAGATTAGGAAAAAAATAGGATTCATTGTGTTCACCTGTTAATAAAAGACAGCGTTTTTAATATAAATCTTCAGGTTTTCAGCACACTGGTTGCTAATACTCTATTAGAAATTTTCATATAACTAGCAAAGGCAATCAGGCTCCCTTCTCTGAATATTTTAAACATTGGCCATGTAAAATTTATGCCTAATTTGAATACTTATTTGCTGCCTGCTCTCTGCAGCAGCTTTGTATGTCTTCTGGAGAGATTCATCAGAGCTTGTCACTTTTGCTATTTTGTACTCTCTTTCTGGAGCTAATGTACAGCGCTGCACCTAACAAGGGATATTTGTAGAGAAACACATCTGGTTGAGCGGTTATTCAGTGTAGCCACAGCAGCTGTCACCCTCTGTGTAACTGAACTTGTGTTTGTTTTGCTTGTATCCTGTTTATTCTTGCTGGGAACATCCTTGAAGCCTCTATCTGGAATTTCCACTTGTCTGAGATCACCCCCCCCCCCCTCCCCCCCTCACACACACACACACACACACACACACACACACACCCTCCCCCACGTGTTGTTACAAGTGTACTTCGGAAAGAAAAAAAAAAAGAAAGGCGTTCTTTGCCGATTTGAAAACCGCCCATGTATCACGGATCACTTTGTTGTGTGAAGCATTTGATGATCGCAATTATTTCGCAGTCCAAAGCTGTCATGGTACAGTATGCTCTAATGCAATGCTTGAAATGAATTACCGATCCACGGTATGTGACAAAATTCATGTATTTAGCCTTAGGAGTCAGTGGCATCAGGCTGAGCAACAGTAAAGCGGTATATTGTTCCCTCAAATATTCATTCTTTCTTACCAACACAAGAGATGGAAATATTACATGGGCCATATACTTCTGCCTATTTATATGTAAGAGATCTGTGTGTGTGTGTGTGTGTGTGTGTGTGTGTGTGTGTATGTGTGAAAAATGAGTAATACATATGCTTGGTTGAATGACAAAAGTAAGGATAGAGATAATAGCCCAGTATGCAATTAAATCATTTTTATTATATATATATATATATATAATTACTGTAATTCCTTGTTATATGCACACCTTTGAATAGCATTTGTTGGGGGTCAGAGTTTTCTTTTCTTTTTTTTAAAATTCATTACAAGGTTTCAACTGATCTTAGCAGGGTTCCCCATCTCCCTCCCTGAAAATACAGCACATTTATGCAGGAGAAAATGATAAAACATTTATTACTATAGAGGAGATAATATGCATAATTGATGCTGTTTTTAGCACAATCATTAGTGATATTTTTTTGATAGATTTTTATTTTCAGCTTTCATATCTAGCACATGCCAGGAAAATGAATTTTATATCTTTCATTTATCTGCCTGTGTTAAAATTGAGGTTTAAGTCATTTTCAGTAGAGCAGTTTGATTGCAGTGTGCGCGCTTGCTTAATTATGCCCCTGGAAGGACACTGCTTAATGTTTTAAATGTCACAAAATAAATGAATATCTGTGGTTTGATTAGAAAACTGGCCGATATGTGACACATGAGGTATTTTATTTTTTTTGCTTTAGAAGCCTCTGAGGCAAATTCTTTTTCTCGCTATAGCAAAAGGAGAGAGGCCCATTAGAGCATTTATCACCAGATGATACCATATGATTTGTAATTCCCTTACAAAATTTTAATTTTGCATGATTAGCTGCGCATCATTAAACAACTCCTTTTGCATGAGCCTCGCTGTAAAATTCTGACAATCAAGACAGGGAATATTTTAAGTGAAGCTATATACCTAGTCAGGGATGCCAGAGTATAATGGTATATTAAGAGTGTGTGTGTGTGTGTCTGTGTGTGTGTGTGTGTGTGTGTGTGTGTGTGTGAGCGTGCGCGCATGTGCACGCACACACGGTGTGT